>OW240916.1:88273729-88281913 GCA_933207985.1 Pelobates cultripes | reverse complement strand
GCCAGTGTGTGTATGCCAGTGTGTATGTTGGTGTGTGTATGCCAGTGTGTATGCTGGTGTATGAATGCCAGTGTATGTGTGTGTATGCCAGTGTGTGTATGCCAGTGTATGTGTGTGTATGCCAGTGTATGAATGCCAGAGTATGTGTGTGTATGCCCGTGTATGAATGCCAGTGTATGTGTGTGTGTATGCCAGTGTATGAATGCCAGTGTGTGTGTGTATGCCAGTGTATGAATGCCAGTGTGTGTATGTCAGTGTATGTGTGTGTGTGTATGCCAGTGTGTATGCTGGTGTATGAATGCCAGTGTATGTGTGTGTATGCCAGTGTATGTGTGTGTATGCCAGTGTATGAATGCCAGAGTATGTGTGTGTGTATGCCAGTGTATGAATGCCAGTGTATGTGTGTATGCCAGTGTATGAATGCCAGTGTGTATGCCAGTGTGTGTATGTCAGTGTATGTGTGTATGTATGCCAGTGTGTATGCCGTTGTATGAATGCCAGTGTATGTGTGTGTATGCCAGTGTGTATGAAAGCCAGTGTATGTGTGTGGATGCCAGTGTGTGTATGACAGTGTGTGTGTATGCCAGTGTGTATGCTGGTGTATGAATGCCAGTGTATGTGTGTGTGTATGCCAGTGTGTGTATGAATGCCAGTGTATGTGTGTGTATGAATGCCAGAGTATGTGTATGAATGCCAGTGTATGTGTGTGTGTATGCCAGTGTATGAATGCCAGTGTGTGTGTATGCCAGTGTGTGTGTGTGTGTATGCCAGTGTGTATGCTGGTGTATGAATGCCAGTGTATGTGTGTGTATGCCAGAGTATGTGTGTGTATGCCAGTGTATGAATGCCAGTGTATGTGTGTGTGTATGCCAGTGTATGAATGCCAGTGTGTGTGTGTGTATGCCAGTGTATGAATGCCAGTGTGTATGCCAGTGTGTGTATGTCAGTGTATGTGTGTATGTATGCGAGTGTGTATGCCGGTGTATGAATGCCAGTGTATGTGTGTATGAAAGCCAGTGTATGTGTGTATGTATGCCAGTGTGTGGATGCCAGTGTATGTGTGTATGTATGTATGCCAGTGTATGTATGCCAGTGTATGAATGCCAGTGTATGTGTGTATGTATGCCAGTGTGTGTATGCCAGTGCGTGTGTGTATGCCAGTGCATGTGTGTATGTATGCCCATGTATGCCAGTGCATGTATGCCAGTGTATGTGTGTGTGTATGCGTGTGTGTATGTATGCCAGTGCGTGTCTGTATGCATGCCTGTGTGTGTCTGTATGTATGTATGCCTGTCGGTATGTATGTATATATCAATATGCAGTATGTATATGTATGTTTGTCAGTATGTATGTCTGCTTGTATATGTGTGTGTGTCTCATCATCTCCCTATGCATGTGTGTATGTCTGTTTCAGTATTTGTATCTGTTAGTGTGTGTGTATTCCTGTGGGCGGGATTTGGAGGCAGGCTTGAAGGGGGGCCCAGACCTTGAGCTGTGTTAGGGGCCCCAAAATTTCTGATGGCGGCCCTGTGTGTGCCTGTCTGTCTGTATGTATGTGTCTGCCTGTATTTGTGTGTGTGTGTGCCTGCCTGTATTTGTGTGTGTGCCTGTCTGTCTGCCTGTATGTGTGTGTGCTTGTTTGTATGTATGTATGTATGTATGTATGTGTCTGCCTGTATGTATGTGTGCCTGTATGTATGTCTTTGTATGTATGTATGTGTGTGTGTATGTATGTGTGCCTGTCTGTATGTATTTATGTCTGCCTGTGTGTATGTGTCTGCCTGTCTGTTTGTATGTATGTATGTATGTGTCTTTGAATGTGTGTCTGTCTGTGTGCCTGTATGTGTGTATGTCTGTATTTATGTGTGTGTGTCAGTCTGTATGTATGTGTCTGTGTGTGTGTCTGTATGTGTCTATGTGTGTGTGTGTGTATGTGTGTGTGTGTCGGAGGAGGAAGGGGGGCCACGGATCAGTTTCGCACCGGGCGGCACCTGGATTGTGTGTACGCCACTGAGAGTGTGTATATATATTAGGCTTTTCAATAAACTGCAATCTTTAAGTTTGGATTCCAATATTGTTGAATGGGAAAGGCAGTGGCTGAGTGACAGACAACAGAGGGTTGTAGTTAATGGAATATATTCGAAGCTTGGACTTGTCACCAGTGGGGTGCCTCAGGGATCTGTACTTGAACCCATTCTCTTTAATATTTTTATTAGTGATATTGCAGAAGGTCTTGATGGTAAGGTATGTCTTTTTGCTGATGATACTAAGATATGTAACAGGGTTGATGTTCCAGGAGGGATAAGCCAAATGGCAAATGATTTAGGTAAACTAGAAAAATGGTCAGAATTGTGGCAACTGACATTTAATGTGGATAAGTGCAAGATAATGCATCTTGGACGTAAAAACCCAAGGGCAGAGTACAGAATATTTGATAGAGTCCTAACCTCAACATATGAGGAAAGGGATTTAGGGGTGATTATTTCTGATGACTTAAAGGTAGGCAGACAATGTAATAGAGCAGCAGGAAATGCTAGCAGAATGCTTGGTTGTATAGGGAGAGGTATTAGCAGTAGGAAGAGTGAAGTGCTCATGCCATTGTACAGAACACTGGTGAGACCTCACTTGGAGTATTGTACACAGTACTGGAGACCGTATCTTCAGAAGGATATTGATACCTTAGAGAGGGTTCAGAGAAGGGCTACTAAACTGGTTCATGGATTGCGGGATAAAACTTACCAGGAAAGGTTAAAGGATCTTAACATGTATAGCTTGGAGGAAAGACGAGACAGGGGGGATATGATAGAAACATTTAAATACATAAAGGGAATCAACACAGTAAAGAAGGAGACTACATTTAAAAGAAGAAAAACTACCACAACAAGAGGACATAGTCTTAAATTAGAGGGACAAAGGTTTAAAAATAATATCAGGAAGTATTACTTTACTGAGAGGGTAGTGGATGCATGGAATAACCTTCCAGCTGAGGTGGTAGAGGTTAACACAGTAAAGGAGTTTAAGCATGTGTGGGATAGGCATAAGGCTATCCTAACTATAAGATAAGGCCAGGGACAAATGAAAGTATTTAGAAAATTGGGCAGACTAGATGGGCCGAATGGTTCTTATCTGCCGTCACATTCTATGTTTTTATATATATATATATATATATATATATATATATATGTCGCACCTATTGATTTTATATATGTGTGTGTCTGTATGTGTGCCTGTCTGTGTCTGTGTATGTTGGTCTGTATGTATGTGTCTGTGTGTGTGTCTGTTTGTATATATGTATGTGTGTATCTGTGTGTATGTGTCTGTATGTATCTGTCTGTATGTGTCTATATGTGTGTCTTTGTGTCAGTATGTGTGTGTGTCAGGAGGGAGGGGGGCCCACGGATCAGTTTTGCACCGGGACCCCATGGATTGTGTGTACGCCACTGAGAGAGAGAGTGTGTGTGTGTGTGTGTGTGTGTATATATATATATATATATATATATATATATATGTCACACCTATTGATTTTATATAGTAAATAGAACTCACTGCTCCCTACTGGAGACAGGTGCATGACACGCAGATGAGGTAGCAGATGAGGGGATGAATTTTCACCCAGTCAACATTTGAATTAACAAGACGGGTCTACTGATTTCAAAATACAAAGAAACTGTCATTTACTCACGGCAGCTCTTTCTCTGATACCGGCAATGTGGCGACATAAGGAACCACCAACTTTCCAAGACTGGCTCGGAAGAGTGGAGGAAATCTGACAGATGGCATTGCGGCAGTCGGTGGACGACTAGAAAAACATGAGGAAATCTGGAGAATGCGGATGTTCTACTTGTGTAACAGAGACTAATTTAACAGTTTGAATGGAGGAGACGACGGGGTGGAGTGTGCGCAACTAGTACCCCATTACGGGAGATGCACGGATGACGGCAATCTGGGGTGGCGCGGGTGTGTGACCTCTCCTGCCTCCACCACTAACTTCATACTTCTTTCCTATCTCTCCTCCAACAACCCACCTTCTGCTCATTTCCTCTCCGATCTCCCAGTCATTCTCTCTTCTGCCTTCCTGACTACTGGTATCCAGCTTAGTGTAGCTCGACTGAACAGAACAGTTGTCTCTGGTACTACTTTCTTACTTTCCATTTTTTGATGTGACATACAGTTGCAAGAAAAAGTATGTGAACCCTTTGGAATGATATGGATTTCTGCACAAATTGGTCATAAAATGTGATCTGATCATCATCTAAGTCACAACAATAGACAATCACAGTCTGCTTAAACTAATAACACACAAAGAATGAAATGTTGCCATGTTTTTATTGAACATACCATGTAAACGTTCACAGTGCAGGTGGAAAAAGTATGTGAACCCTTGGATTTAATAACTGGTTGAACCTTTGGCAGCAATAACTTCAGCCAAACGTTTCCTGTAGTTGCAGATCAGATATGCACAATGGTCAGGAGTAATTCTTGACCATTCCTCTTTACATAACTGTTTCAGTTCAGCAATATTCTTGGGATGTCTGGTGTGAATCGCTTTCTTGAGGTCGTGCCACAGCATCTCAATCAGGTTGAGGTCAGGACTCTGACTGGGCCACTTCAGAAGGCGTGTTTTCTTCTGTTGAAGCCATTCTGTTGTTGATTTACTTCTATGCTTTGGGTCATTGTCCTGTTGCAACACCTATCTTGTGTTGAGCTTCAGCTGGTAGACAGATGGCCTTAAGTTCTCCTGCAGAATGTCTTGATAAACTTGGGAATTCATTTTTCCTTCGATGATAGCAATCCGTCCAGGCCTTGACGCAGCAAAGCAGCCCCAAACCATGATGCCCCCACCACCATACTTCACAGTTGGGATGAGGTTTTGATGTTGGTGTGCTGTGCCTTTTTTTTGCCACACATAGTGTTGTGTGTTTCTTCCAAACAACTCAACTTTGGTTTCATCTGTCCACAGAATATTTTGCCAGTACTGCTGTGGAACATCAAGGTGCTCTTGTGCAAACTGTAAGCGTGCAGCAATGTTTTGTTTGGACAGCAGTGGCTTCCTCTGTGGTATCCTCCCATGAAATCCATTCTTGTTTAGTGTTTTACGTATTGTAGATTCGCTAACAGGGATGTTAGCATTTGCCAGTGACTTTTGTAATTCTTTAGCTGACACTCTAGGATTCTTCTTCGCCTCTTTGAGCAGTCTGCGCTGTGCTCTTGCAGTCATCTTTACAGGACGGCCACTCCTAGGGAGAGTAGCAGCAGTGCTGAACTTTCTCCATTTATAGACAATTTGTCTTACCGTGGACTGATGAACAGCAAGGCTTTTGGAGATAGTTTTATAACCCTTTCCAGCTTTATGCAAGTCAACAATTCTTAATCGTAGGTCTTCTGAAAGCTCTTTTATGCAAGGCATCATTTACATCAGGCAATGCTTCTTGTGAAAAGCAAACCCAGAACTGGTGTGTGTTTTTTATAGGGCAGGGCAGCTGTAACCAACACCTCCAATCTCATCTCATTGATTGGACTCCAGTTGGCTGACATCTCACTCCAATTGGCTCTTGGAGATGTCATTAGTCTAGGGGTTCACATACCTTTTCCACCTGCACTGTGAATGTTTACATGGTGTGTTCAATAAAAACATGGCAACATTTCATTCTTTGTGTGTTATTAGTTTAAGCAGACTGTGATTGTCTATTGTTGTGACTTAGATGATGCTCAGATCACATTTTATTACCAATTTGTGCAGAAGTCTATATCATTCCAAAGGGTTCACATACTTTTTCTTGCAACTGTATATGTATAGTGTGATTGACATGAAGAGATTGACAACATAAAAAAAGTAAATAGGAGGGTCCTTCCTTTCACAGGTGAGGAGATAAGTAACCCCCCAACCAACTAAGGAGCATTTTATTTGCTGTGTGCTGCAGGTTCCATTGTGCAAATGTGAAGGCAGGAAGAAAGGTTATAAGTTATAGGCTGCATCTGTGTGGAGAGAAGCAGGGATAGTGATTTAATTTGTCCTATACACACCTTCACAACAGTGGACCCATATGGGAGCTTGTCAAGTGAAGAAAGCCAAAATTATACCAATTGGCCAAGAAGACCAGAAGGCCAGGGCAAGGCAACAACAAAATATGCAGCAATGGTAGGACATTAGCAAGTGTTGTGATAAACGGATGATGTAGTGGAGAGCATGAGATACAAGTAGTAACAAGAGGGGGGGAATGGGATTCCTGAAGAGACATTTGAGATGCTTGTGAACAAAGGAGGGACAAGTGGGGAGCATAATGTGGAATAATGGACAAGTAGGAGGCTTTAACAATTATGTCAATTGTGGAGGAGAGATACATGTGGGCAACGTTTTACTACAATGTTATTTTAAAAAATTATTTTTACCCTTTGTCAGCAAGCAAAAACATGATTTTCATTATTATGAAAAAAAATTTTTGGTGACAATGCAGCTTTAAAATAGACCTTATTTTGGTACAAAAAATAAACCGTGTCTCTTTAATAGAATCTCCCTTCCATCTCTCCTTTGAATGCAAAGCACACACTGCTTACAGATATCTAGTGAATGATGGTTGGTTGGCTGTAAACACTGCTCTGCATGTGCTATTGGGCATGTCAGAGTTTGAAGTCATTTTTGGAAAATGCCCTCACGTTTACTCAATCTACTTCTAGAAGTAACGGGTGATCTTGCCAATATACATTGCTCTCCACTAATATTGGCGCCCTTGGTGAATATGAGCAAAGAAGGCTGTGAAAAATCTTTGTTGTTTAACCTTTTCATCTTTTGTTCAAAAAAATACACAAAAGTAAACTGCTATCATGGATATCAAACAATTGCAGACACAACACAAGTTTAAACTTTGCTAAATATATGGGTGACACAATTATTGGAACTCCTATGAATTCATATGAGAAAAAAATATATATTTGAAGTATAATTTAAAAATGTTAGTACACCTGGTTGACTAGGAACATTAAATTGTTCAGCCGTGACTTCCTGTTTCTCAGAGAGAGAGTTGCAGAAGTTGGCTGCGTCTTGGGGTCAGAAAGTCTAAAAAACGATAATCCTACGTTTGGAAGGGTTTCAAGAAAAAAAGCTGGAACTTCCAATGGGATCAAGTTCTATGGTCAGATGAAACCAAAATAGAGCTTTTTGGCAATAAACACTAGAGGTAGTTGTGTGCACACAGAGAGGTAGTCATATATAAAAGTACATCATGCCCATGGTTATGGTGGTGGCTCTTTAATGTTTGAGGCTGTTTTTCTACCAGAGAATCTGGATTTTTAGGATACATGGCATCACAGACTCTATCAAATATCAATAGATATTAAATTAATCCCTGAGTGCCTCTGAAAGAAAGCTTAAAATGGGCCGTGGTTTGATCTTCCAGCAGGACAATGATCCAAAACATATATCCAAATCAACTCAAGAATGGTTTATTGACCACACAATCAAGGTCCGGCCATTGCCATTCCAGTTCCTGAACATTAACCCAATAAAAAAACCTGTGGTATGAACTGAAGAGGAGAGTCTACCACTATCAAACCCACAATTTGAAAGATCTGCAGAGATTCCATATGGAGGAATTCTCAGATCCCTTGCCATGTTTTCTCCAACCTCATCATGCATTATAGGGGACTTAGAGCTGTTATTTTGGCAAAGAGAAGTAGCACAAAGTACTGACTAAATAGGTGCTAATAATTGTGGCACACATTTATTTCACAATGATTTTCCTTTGTTTTTTAAACCTGTGCTGTGTATTTTAGTGTATTTTTTAACAAAAGGTTAAATATTAAAGAAATTATATTTACCAATAGTGATGTCCCGAACGGTTCGCCACAGACTCATCATTGAGTAAACTTTGACCCTGTACCTCACAGTCAGCAGACACATTCCAGCCAATCAGAAGCAGACCCTCCCTCCCAGACCCTCCCACCTCCTGGACAGCATCCATTTTACATTCATTGTGAAGCTGCATTCTTAGTGAGCTGTCCAGGAGGTGGGAGGGTCTGGGAAGGAGGGTCTGCTGCTGATTGGCTGGAATGTGTCTGCTGACTGTGAGGTACAGGGTCAAAGTTTACTCAGTGATGAGTCTGTGGCGAACCGTTCGGCGAAAGACATTTCCCATACTTGCTGTATGACATACTCTGATGCCAATGGTCTGGAAGTGTTCCCAAGCA
>OW240916.1:88238729-88271229 GCA_933207985.1 Pelobates cultripes | reverse complement strand
CGTTTCGACCTCACGGTCTCTATCATATATATATATATATATATATACACACACACACGCTGTGTGTGTATATGTGTAACAGTGAGTAATGTCTGCTAAAAATTAGCTGTAAAAGTATCAGTGACACTTTGCTAAATTTCCCCCAAAAGTGTCCCTGGAAATTGCTTTCAAATGTTTGCAACTATATATAAAAATTCACAAGTCTAGGAAGGAAGGTCGTCTAAGGTCACTCAGGCAAGCTTTCTTTATAGTATCACAAGTGTGAGTAAAATAAGTTGCAATAATGTAGGAACAAAAGGAACAGCGTCACTCTGTCATCAGAGGGTTTTTCCAATTAATTTACCCTATCAGAAAAACAACTATAAAGGGGAGCCGAGTCACATTATAATAAAGTGAGACTATATTACAAATCATCTCTTAGCGTTAATCACCCCTTCAGAAGTAGAACATATTATTTTTAAACTACAAAGGACTAAGAAATTATACACTTATTTTTTGGCCCCATGGCATATTTTTCAAAAATGATTTAAAAAGAAAAAGAAAAACAAATTATAGCATCACAACAATTGTTAAAATACTGTGTTTGCAAGTTAATTTTTGGAGAGTTTACCTTTTAATTTGGGAGTATCACCATATATGTGCCTTCAACCTTTCTCTTAGAAACTTCCCCAACTGACAGCATACCTTGAATATACTAGTGAGATGTGGGACGAGAATATCTGTAAGAGTTTTATAATTCATGTACATGTTTGAGGACATGAATCAGGCCTCAGGGGGGTTAGGAGTGGAGGGGGGTTGTTGATGGTAGAAGTATATTGTTTGTAAAATGCTTTTTAAAGATACAGAATGGAATACTGTAGTGTTAGGAACACCAATATGTATGTAGTTGTCCACCCCCCACCCTTACAGGGGTTTAAAGGGTACATCTAGGGCCTGTTCTTTTGTTTGTGAGGCCAGATACAAGATAAAATGCTGTTAAAAAAAAAAAAGATAAGTCAAAATACGAAATAAAAAGCTAAGATAAATAGGCCAACAGACCTCTATTTCTATTTATTATGTTGAGTTCGAAACCAGTGTTTTGGAGTCATGGTGGTGGCTTGCGTGCTTGGTGAAGTGTCCCAGGAGCAGGACAATTGAAAATAGAGTGTGGACAGAAGGTGAGTGTTACAGTTATCTCAATCTCTAAATTGAACTTTAATCACATACAGGAGGCTCTTGCAGGGTCTAGCAAGCTATTAACATAGCAGGGGATAAGAAAATCCTAACTAAACAGAACTTGCAATAAAGAAAGCCTTAATAGGGCTCTCTTTACAGGAAGTGTTTATGGAAGGCTGTGCATGTCACATGCAGGGAGGTGTGACTAGGGTTCATAAACAAAGGGATTTAACTCCTAAATGGCAGAGGATTGAGCAGTGAGGCTGCAGGGGCATGTTCTATACACCAAAACTGCTTCATTAAGCTAAAGTTGTTCAGGTGACTATAGTGTCCCTTTAAATTTGAACTTTTTTTACATTTTTTTTTTTTTTTTTTTACATTTTCAATGTATATATCTATATAACCTGTAGTTTCCCTATAAGGAAGAGGTGCAGTCTACACAAGCGAAAGAGGCAAGAATGAAGTGACATTTAGATATGAATTGAACCAATGTTATCTTGAGGATAGGAAAAAGATATGTTTGTTTGGGTTTTATTTTTGTTTTGTTTTTTTCCTGTCACTTCCTCTTACTCCCAGTTATTGCTTATTTGCATATTAATATGGTCTCTTAAGATTAATTCAGATATGCAAAACAACTCTGGATGCATGCGATATAATGATCTTTATGCAGGCAGGTAGGTAGAGATGTAATCTATACATTGTGCTGATGAAGGAATATTGCTATGCTATGGAGGTTTCAAAATATATCATTTTAAATTTTTGCATATGCTAGCATTTTGAGCTATCACAGTAAATAGTTGAAATTGTATGTCTTACACAGGTGCACTTTAACTGCATTCTTTACACAGGTGCATTTTAAGGCAAATTGGATCAGTGTAATTAATACAGTTTAGGAATTTAATCACCTGTGTATGCATTAGAGCTAGGCAAGAGGTTGGTACCTACTTTTGGATATTTCATGCATAAGTGGCCGATAAAATAACGGAATCAAAAGAGGTACTAAATAAGCACCATTGAAACCAATAGAATGTCTCTCGATATTAAGCCATTTGTACTCAGATAAGCACTTGGTTGCAGTGGTTACATTTTTATTTTTTATTTCTTTTAGGTTGTCTTATTTTTTTAAGAACTGTTGCTAGTGTTGTGTATTTTGTTCACTCAATAGATAGGAAATCTACATTTACACAACTTAATAATTATACTCAATCATCACTGGGTTCATATATAAATCCAAACAGTCTTGTGACCCATGGGGAGAAGAAAACAGCTACTTTGTTAGGATTGTCTTATGCTTTTGTTTGTTAATAAGGTACATTGATCTAATTAGGCGTGACTCTTCTTTGTTCTAGCCTTGAAGTCCTTAATTTATCACATCAATGAGGTGCAACTGTACAATTCTATTATTCAAAATGTTTTCAGTCTGACTTCACTGAAGGGTCTTGTATACCTAAACCCATATAAAAAAAAGGTATTTACAGAGCAATGTAGCCTACTGGCATTAGACAACAGCATTACGTTTGTCAAGCAATATTAGCTACAGAAGATATTTGCACACACAAGAATACATGGGACACTGTGCAAGTAATACTAAAAATATCATGCATGATACATACCCTGTATTGCAGGGCTTGACAAATTTTCTTTGAATCTAGGAGCCAGCTAAAGAAGTTGAGACTTTTTTGAAAAAAAACAACTAACAGAGCTTTATTTTCCAACAACAAAAATACAATTCTTAAAGGGACACTATAGTCATCAGCACCACTACAGCCTAATTATTATTATTGCCAGTTATAGAGCGCCAACAGATTCCGTAGCTCTTTATAATATTATTAGAGGGGGATTTAACTATAAATAGGACAATTACAAGAAAACCTACAGGAATGATAGGTTGAAGAGGACCCTGCTCAAACGAGCTTACAGTCTATAGGAGGTGGGGGTGTAAAACACAATTAGACAGGATGAAGTGGTTTTGGTGTCAATAGTCTGTCCCTGCAGGCTTTTCAATGTAAACACTGAACTTTGCTGTCTGAGGTGTAACACCACCTCGGGCAGCATTCTTGCGATGTCCTTAGCCAGCCTAGAATTGTTCCAGGTTGGCCAATGTCAATTCTGTACATACGTCTCTCCACAGAGGGTCATTTATTGGCTGAAAACACTCAGCTGAAGCGCTCGCCTAATACATGACCAGGAAAATTGACATACAGCTTCAGCAGCTTTGTGACACCATATATATTAGGAGGCTTGGCCCACAGCAAGACCCATGCAAGAGGGCAAACCATTACAAAAAGGATTTCCCCATAACTAGGAAATGGCACCAGCATACTCCTAGCACCATAACTTCTACATCAGGCTGTAGGGGTTTTGATGCTTGGAGTAACCCTTTAACCATGAATATATATATTTAGTTTTCACTGATTTAAAGGCATACGTTCATATTTGCTATTGTTGTAATATAAAGTTTGATAGATGAATTTGATATTGCTGTGCCTAACCAACCTGCACACTGAGCCTGATTTGTATATAGGGAGAGTAGGCAGGTTCCTACTGGCGCACCTTGCATAGGGAGCCTGCTAGGCACCAATACATTATTTTAATAGCTAAATGATGATACACCTTGGGAAGTGGAAAGAAAATGTTAGCAATAGCCAGTATGTCAACTGCTGTTAATTTAATGTGGTTTTTGTGTAGTTAAAGACTCACTGCTGGGTCATTTACATTTCAAAGAGGGAGATTTGAAACACACAGGACAGGAGGTTTTTGTTTTTTGTTGTTTTTTTTTTTTAAACCACATAGGCAAGTGCACTCAGAGACTCAAACAAAACAAAGTATGCTAACATGTGCTGGTCCCGGTTTGTACAGAGACACAGGATCACTAAATATATAATTGCGATGAAACTTCCTCCTTAGACACTCCTGCCAGGTGTATGCACATAATGAAGTAAGCTGCTTGACAGAGTATGGAACAGTCAATCCACAATGACCAGGAATTAAGTGAATAGTAGTGCGATAGCGCTAGGCATCATAGATGTAGGCAGTATATCTGTATAGAAATGTTAGTCTCATGGCATACAATCTAGTGCTGTGGCTGCTGGTAATGCTGAAAGATGGGCACAAGATTTTGCACCAGGAATTTGCTCTGCCCATTTAACCGTGTGTATGTTGATGTTTAATACCATGAGAATATTATAAATAAAATTAAAATATTTTTTTTAAAACACACACTTTACACATCTTTATCCCCAAATCCTGTTGTACTGTGGAGAGAGTTGTTTATGGCAAACATTCTGGGGAAGCCCAAGATATTGTACATATATTGATAGGACGCTATCACAACTCAGAGGCTGACTACAGACTAAAATTCACAATTTCAAGTGTGTTTTTGAAATCAGTACTTACACTGGAAGAAAACATGGCATGCTACTTCTGCATATAGCCGAAAAGTCTAAACCATGGGTCATCGACCTGGTCCCTACCGCCGACTTGTGGGCTTTTCAGGATTCCAGGTGGGCGGTAGGGATTTCGGCGGCTAAATCCTCTTTTTGAGAGGATTTCTCCTTTTGGGCGGTTGGGCGGGCGCGAGTGGTTCTGCGGGCGCAAGTTTTCAGTGACCAGCAGGAGGGAAGTGCTCCCTCCTGCCAGGCCACCTTCTGGAACCCCCGGCGTGGCAGAGTTCTAATCCGAGGCGGCGAGGGAGCTCTAACCTCTCTGCTCCCTCATGCCATGTTTGCTGATGCCGCGGGAGCTGGAATATGACGTCATATTCCGGCATCAGTAGACAGCCTGCGAGGGAGAAGAGCAGAGAGGTTAGAGCTCCCTCGCGCGTCTGATTAGCACACAGCTACCCGCCGAAGTGAAGCCTCACTGGATCCCAGGGACAGATCCACACCAGCTCTCCAGGTAGGGAGGCTGGGTGGACATTTAATATTAATAATTTGTGTGTGTATGTGTGTGTCTGTAAGTGTTTGTGTCTGTGTGTAAGTATATGTGTGTTTGTGTCTGTAAGTATATGTGTGTGTGTGTCTCTAAGTATATGTGTGTCTGTTAGTGTATGTGTGTGTGTGTATGTTTGTCTTTGTGTATGTGTTTCTCTGTGAGTGTGTGTGTGTGTGTGTCTGTAAGTGTATGTGTGAGTGTTTGTCTGGGAGTGTGTGTGTGTTTGTCTGTGAGTGTCTGTGTTTGTGTGTGAGTAGAGTACTTGTAGAATAGAAGTACTCTGCATGTCTGAGATTCTGCAAGTCTGAGTTTTAAAAGACCACTTCTAGCAAACCTGAACAGTGCTCAGATCACCTACAGCTGGAAGGAAAAGGCCTTATGCTTGTCTGAGTTTCTGCAAGGTAGACTATGGAGGAAACTATCTACCCTTAATACTGGACACTATAATTGTATTGAATTTTAACCACTTGCATATTTTTATACTATGTATCTCTAACCACAATTTCTTTGTCGTATCTTAACTGGATGTGCTTGTTCTTTAATATATATATATATATATATATATATAATATATGTATGTGTGTGTATATATATGTTTCTATGTGTGTGTATGCGTGTTTGCTCATACATACATATATCCTGCAGTTTGTCTTGTACTGCATGCTAAAGCTAGCTAAAGCTAGTTGCTCCCTGCCCTGCTCATCACTGGTTTGTTAACTTAAACGTTATTCAACATTCTGCTTATCTGTAAAGACTTTCTCTGTTATTTCTGCCCCCCCCCCTTATTTTATTGAAACCCACCCGAATGTCTTGCTTGACCAATCCTCACCTCCTCTATGCATCTCCATTCCATAGCTTTTATTGCAGTCCTGTTTTGACCCTATCATCTCTGTCTTCCACAGTCTTAGTTTTAAAAGACCACTTCTAGCAAACCTGAACAGTGCTCAGATTCCCGTCCACCCCACCCCACCCCAAGTTCCTTACCACCCCACCCCAAGTTCCTTACCACATTTATAGATAGAATCCCACACACAACTTTAGATAATTCCAAATAGCAGCTGCAAACACTACCAGTAATGAGCACCAGGGCCGGCCTTAGGGGTGTGCGAGCTGTGCGACCGCACAGGGCGCCATGGAACAGGGGGCGCCCTGTGGCCGACACAGCTCACTCATGGCCGGAGTGCAGGGGAGCTAAAAGAGGTACCTGGCTGGAGGATTAATTATTCTCCACCCGGGTCTATTTAAAAAAAAAAAAAAAAATCGCGGCAGAGGGGGCGGGGTTTACCGAGCGGCGGAGGCGGGGCTTATCGAGAGGCGGAGACGGGGCTAATACCTCCCGAAGCCCCTGCTGTACAGGAAGAGGGAAAGATGCTTCCCCATCAGCCAACTGCATCCACTGGAAAGAGGTAAGTGTGTGTGTGTGACTGTTTGCCTGTTTGTGTGACTGTCTGTCTGTGTGTGTGTGTGACTGTCTGTCTGTGTGACTGCCTGCCTGTGTGCGTGTGACTGTCTGTGTGTGTGTGTGACTGTCTGTGTGACTGCCTGTCCTTGTGTGTGTGTGTGTGTGTGTGACTGTGTCTCTGTGTGTGTGTGTGTGACTGTCTCTGTGTGTGACTGCCTGCCTGTGTGTGACTGTCTGTGTGTGTGACTGTCTGTCTGTGTGACTGCCCATGTATGTGACTGCCCATGTATGTGACTGCCTGTGTGTGTGACTGTCTGTCTGTGTGACTGTCTGTCTGTGTGTGTGACTGTCTTTGTGTGTGACTGCCTGCCTGCCTGTGTGTGTCTGTCTGTAACTATCTGTCTGTGTGTGACTGCCTGCCTGTGTGTGTGACTTTCTATCTGTGTGACTGCCTGCCTGTGTGTGTATAACTGTCTATGTGTGTGTTACTGTGTGTCTGTCTGTGTGTGTGACTGCCTATGTGACTGTCTGTGTGTGTCGCTGTGCCATTGTTTGTGCCTGTGCCTGTATGTGTGGCTGCCTTTAACTGAGTGTGTGTGTACATGCCTGTAACCGAGTTTAAATTTCCCCCACCCCTTCCTGTCAAGGCCGCACTTTGACTGACAGACGCTCACTCACTGACAGACGCTCACTCACTGACAGACGCACACTCACTGACAGACACACACTCTCATATACACTGACAAACAATGACATACACACATACACTATTACTTGGACACACACTGACAGATGCACACTCTCACTGACAGACGCAAGCACTCACTGAAAGATGCACGACTCCACTGACCGACACATACACACTGACTGACACACACTCACTGACCGACACACACTCACTGACCGACACACACACACTCACTGACTTACACACTCACTGACTTACACACTCACTGACTTACACACTCACTGACCGACACACACTCACTGACGACACATACACACTCACTGACTGACACATACACACTCACTGACTGACACATATACACTCACTGACCAACACACACATTCACTCACAGACACACACACATTCACTCACAGACACACACACATTCACTTACAGACACACACAATTACACACTTACAGACACACACAATTACACACTTACAGACACACACACACACACATTCACTTCAAAATAAACACTCACAGACACACACACAGACATTTCCACTAACACTCACAAACTAATATTTTTTACATTTATTTTAAATCCACCCAGCCTCCTGGGAAAGCTGGAGTGGATTTCTTACCAGCAGTCCAGTGTGGCTGCTGGGCAGGCAGGCAGGGGGCGCACAGGCTGAGTAAGCAGCGCTTAGTGATGCTGGGAGCCGGACTGACGTCATATTCTGGCTCCCGGCTTCATTAAGCGGCGCAGAGGAAGCTGAGCAGGAAGAGCTCAGGTGAGTATGCTCCTTCGCTGCCCGCTGCCAGCCTTGGGGGGGCTCAAAAGTGGCCAGCCGGTCAGCTCTTGAGCCCCCCAGGATGCGAGGCAAGCAAGGGATCTGCCTGGGGGTTTGGAGGGATGCTTTTTTTTGCCGCCCCCTGCAAAGTGGCGCCCAAGGCAGATGCCTTGTTTGCCTCGTGATACACACGTCCCCGGTGCCTGTGTGTGTTACTGTATTCAGGCAACTTGGTGGGAGGTGGGGGGGGGCGCCGTGAAGACTTTTTGCACAGGGCGCCTAATTGCCTAAGGCCGGCCCTGATGAGCACAATCCACCTTCTTAACCCCTAACACTCAGTCCTTCTCCTTACTTCTGCTCATTCTCCTTTCCTCTAATTACCTACCCATCAGAGCAATGCTCTATATTCTCCTCCTCTCCTTCTCTCTCATCTCCCTCAGGATCAAAATATCCCCTTCCACCCACTTCCCTCAACAACACACTCACATTTACATTAATCTTTCTTTGCTACGCTCCCCTCTTCTCTCATCTCAAGCCCTGCACTCATTTCTCTATTCTCTCTCTCCTGCTCTAACCCAATCTCACCCTAGTCACCGCCCATATAAAATCCATTCACACCTCCTGTCACTATCTCTCCTCCTACTTCTGGCAGCTGGTGACGTCTCTCCCAACCCAGTCCCCCTCACCTCATCTGCCCACACTAAAATAACCAGAAACCATGCAAACCTCCTCCAAATACCCTGCAGTTTATCCTCCTCTACCAAAATTCAGTGTGCACTCTGGAACGCTCACTCCATTTGTAGTAATATCAAATCTACAGCTATACATGACCTCATCATCTCTAACTCACTCACAATACTGGCACTCACTGAGACCTGGCTGTCCCCATCCGATACCGCTACTGCTGCTTCTTTATGTTTCGGTGGTCTACAGTTCTCCCCTACTCCTAGACTCGACTGTAAAAGAGGTGGTGTAGGCATCCTTCTTTCCCCTCAATGTACCTTTCAACCTATCCTCCCTGCCCCTGCCCTATCCTTTACTTCCTTTGAAGTTCACACTGTACGCCTTTTTAAGGCCACTCCTTTAAGAATTGCCATCATCTATCGCCCCCCAGTCACCCTAAACTATTTATTGAACACGTTTCCTCCTGGTTACCCCACTTTCTTTCCTCTAACACTCCCTCTCACATACTTGGGGACTTCAATATCCCTATCAACAAGCTCAACTGCCCTGATGCCTCTTGTCTGCTCTCTGTAACCTCCTCCTTTGGACTTACACAGATTTCTTCCTCAGCAACTCACACTGCAGGAAACACTCTTGACCTCATCTTCACCAATCTCTGTACCACCTCTGATCTCGCCACTGTTCCATTTCCTTTGTCTGACCACCATCTGCTAACATTTAACATCTGCATACCACATACCAAAATTTCACCACCATCAACTCTCCAACCTTGCAGAAACCTCAACTCCCTCGATCTCCAGCACTTCTCCACCAAACTTCAAACACTCCTTTTACCCATCTCAAATCACAACTGCCCTAACTCTGCAACCTCACTCTACAACTCCACTCTCTCCTCTCAACTTGACATCATGGCACCTCCTACAGTTAAACGCAGCAAGTGCCCCCAACTACAACCCTGGCACACCAAGCTGACCCGTTACCTCCAAAAATGTTCCAGAACTGCTGAATGCTGCTGGAGAAAGTCTCACTTGGCATCTGACTTTGTCCACTATAAATTTATGCTTCACTCCTACAGCATAGCTCTTTCCTCTGCAAAAGTAAACTACTTCAACACCCTCATAAGCACACTGTCCCATCAACCCAAACACCTGTTTCACACTTTTGATGCTCTTCTTCACCCTGTGACTCCCCCTCCTTCCACCACCTTGTCCACCACAAACTTTGAATCTCATTTCACTGAGAAGATCTTTACAATCAGGAAAGAGATCTCTAATCTCTCTCCTACCCCTATCAATACATCACCCAACCCCACTCCCCCTGCCATCCAATGCTCATTTGCACCTGCTACAGCACAAGAGGTTTCTGCTCTGCTCCTGTCCTCCCGCCCCACCAACTGCTCCCTCGATCCTATTCCGTCGCATATCATCCGCATTTTGTCTCCCTCTCTTCCTCTCGCTAACATTTTCAATCTCTCCCTTTCCTCTGGCACATTTCCCTCACCCTTCAAACATGCAACCGTAACCCCAATTCTGAAAAAGCCCAACCTTGATCCCAACTCCCCATCCAACTACCGCCCTATCTCGCTATTGCCATTTGCCTCCAAGATCCTCGAGAGAGTTGTGTACGCCAGATTGACAGACTTTCTCGAATCCAACTCTCTGCTTGACCCCCTTCAGTCTGGATTCCGCGCAGGTCACTCTGTCGAAAGTGCTTTGACCAAAGTATCCAACGATTTAATTGCTGCTAAATCTCGCGGCCAATACTCTATCCTAATCCTCCTTGATCTTTCTGCCGCCTTTGACACTGTTGATCATCAACAGCTTCTTCACATTCTCTGTAACTTTGGTTTACGGGATACTGCTCTCTCCTGGTGCCCCTCCTACCTCTCCCAGCGCTCTTTCAGTGTTTCTTTCTCTGGCTCTGCCTCTTCTCCCCAACCCCTCTCTGTCCGCGTCCCCCAAGGTTCTGTCCTCGACCCCCTACTGTTCTCTGTCTATACTGCCTCCCCTGGTAAACTCATCAGCTCCTTTGGCTTCCAATATAATTTATATGCAGATGACACGCAAATCTACCTGTCCTCCCTTGATCTCTCTCCGCCCACCTTGACTTGTGTTTCTGACTGCCTCTCTACTATTTCCAACTGGATGGCTGCTCACTTCCTTAAACTTAACCTGTCCAAAACAGAACTTCTAGTTTTTCCACCCTCAAGTGCTGTTACTCCTGTGTCTGTCTCCATCCAAGTCAACGACGCTACTATCACCTCTATCTCGCAGGCTCACTGCCTAGGGGTTCTTTTTGATTCTTATCTCTCTTTTACTCCCCATGTCCAATCGATTGCCAAATCCTGTCGCCGGACACGGCTAAGGTACTGGTTCATGCTGTTGTTCTCTCTCGCCTTGACTACTGCAATCCCCTTCTCACCGGTCTTACATGTTCCCAGCTTGCACCACTGCAATCTATAATGAATGCGGCTGCAAAACTTATTTTCCTGTCCGGTCGCACCTCCCATGCCACCACGCTCTGTCAGTCCCTGCATTGGCTTCCAGTTAGATATAGGGCCCAATTCAAAATTCTGGTGCTTGCTTACAAATCCCTACATAATGCTGCTCCAACATACCTATCCTCCCTCATACACAAGTATGTCCCATCGAGACCCAAGCGCTCAGCCCAAGACCTACGCCTATCCTCTGCCCTGTATCCCCACCTCTGATGCTCGCCTTCAAGACTTCTCCAGGGCTGCACCTATTCTGTGGAACTCCCTTCCCTCCTCAATCAGACATTCACCCAGCCTCAATCTTTGAAAACTCACTTCTTCATTAAAGCGTATCAATTAAACTGTCAGCAGGTTTCTCATCCCCCACCCCATGACTCCTTTCCTGCAACTGTCAAAAATGACCTACCAAGCACTCAATAAACCCTTCTCTAACAAACTATGTAATTCCCCTAATTTAAAGGACAACTATAGTGCCAGGAAAACATACTCGTTTTCCTGGCACTATAGTGCCCTGAGGGTGCCCCCACCCTCAGGGTCCCCCTCCCGCCCGGCTCTGGAAAGGGGAAAGGGGTTAAAACTTACCTTTTTCCAGCGCTGGGCGGAGAGCTCTCCTCCTCCGATCCTCCTTCTCTCCTCCCCATCGGCTGAATGCACATGCGCGGCAAGAGCTGCGCGCGCATTCAGCCGGTCACATAGGAAAGCATTCATAATGCTTTCCTATGGATGCTTGCGTGCTCTCACTGTGATTTTGACAGTGAGAAGCACGCAAGCGCCTCTAGCGGCTGTCAATGAGACAGCCACTAGAGTAGGGGTTCTCAACGTTAGTCCTCAGGACCCCCTACCAGTCCAGGGTTTAGGGATTACCTGGGTGTGTCTAAGGTGTTTAGAAAAAGAAAAAAAAAACACCTTAGAGTCTAAGGTGTTTTTTCCCCTTTTTCTAAACACCTGAGACACACCCAGGTAATCCCCAAATCCTGGACTGGTGGGGGGTCCTGAGGACTGGGTTGAGAACCCCTGCGCTAGAGGAAATAGGGGAAGGCTTAACCCATTCATAAACATAGCAGTTTCTCTGAAACTGCTATGTTTATGAAAAATGGGTTAACCCTAGCTGAACCAGGCACCCAGACCACTTCATTAAGCTGAAGTGGTCTGGGTGCCTAGAGTGGTCCTTTAACCCTTTGTGTCACTATACCCCACTCCCTCTAGCATGTAAGCTCATTGAGCAGGGCCCTCAATCCCTCTGTTCCTGTGCATCCAGTGGTCTGATCTCAATTATGTGTCTGTTAGTCCACCCATTGTACAGCGTTACGGAATTTGTTGGCGCTATATAAATAATATATATAATAATAATAATAGAAGAAAGAAGAAGCAGAGTATTTGTAAAAAGTAGAAAGAAGGTGCAGAATACTTGTAGAATAGGAGAAAGGAGTAGAGTACTTTTTAAAAAAGGGGAAAGAAAGGAAAGAAAGAAAAGGAGAGAATTGTTGTTGGCTAATAATAGTAAGTGGGCTACCTAGCTCAGCCTTCCTACTGGGCATTGCTATAAGGAAGGTTAAAAAAATAGAAAAAAAGGAAGAAAAAAGTGGGGAGGGGAATTGAGGAGGGAGAGGAGGGGAGCTGATGCACAGATGAGAAATCATATTATGAGCAAACAGAGAAATCGTCTGAATATCACAGAAAGAGGAGACCTTTGTTTGTTCCTTACAAAAATTGAACCAGATATCAAATATTTAGTCTTGCAGCATCAACCTCAAGGATCTCATTAATCACTAGTAAAGGCAATTTCAATTTACTTTATTGCTTTCTCATTAAACTTTATAAAGTTAAAAATATTATAAACATGCATAAAGTATAAATAAAAAGATAAATGTACGTACATTTATTTTTTTTAAAACACCCTCCTTTCTAAAAAAATAGCCTGCACTTAAAAACTGGTGGGCGGTGAGGAAATTTTTCAATCAAGAAAGATACATTGGTGGGCGGTAGATAGAAAAAGGTTGACTACCACTGGTCTAAACCATGTAAAATATGGAAGTGTCATATTTTGTTTCAGAGGTAAGAGCCTCTGTGTCACAACAGTGACCCCTTCACACAGAGTGAAACCCAGAGGAAGACGTATACCGGACCTTAGAATGGCCGGACTTGCGTCTGAGAGTAGTCAAAGGAATAGCCAGAGGTCAAGGCAATACAGAAGACGGGCACACGATAATCCAAGCCAAAACAATGGGAAACCAGAGAACAGGATAGTCAGAGTGTAAGCCAAGAGTCAGATACCAAAAAGACAATCAGAAATAAAGAGCGCTAGGGGACTCAAGCAAGAACCACACTAGGGCGCCTAACAAGTGCCAAGGTTGCCTTGTTATAGTGTGGGATCTTTAGCTTTAATGCCATGGCCCCAAAAGGTCCGGGAGCGTGGCCACGTTTGAATTTTGTCTGCACTATTTTGCTGCACCGCGTCATAAAAACGGGTGTGTTCTGAGTGGCTGGCGTCAGAAGGACTGAGCCGCCTGCCGGAAGTATGGGAGGAGAACGCCGCGCTACACGGGTCCAGCGGGGAAAGGTAAGTGATCGTTACAGTACCCCCCCTCGAGAACCGCCCACAGGTCGGGCAGAACCAGAGCCGCGTGATCGTCGCCTCTCAAATAAACGAACCAGGCGAGGGGCGTGAACATCAGAGGCATCCACCCATGAACTTTCCTCGGGACTGTATCCTCTCCAATCTAGGAGAGACTGCAATTTAACCCTGGAAATACGGGAATCTAATATAGACTTAACTTCGTATTCATTTTGATCTTCTATGAGTGCGACAGGAGGATTCAAGGTATTCTGAGTATAACGATTACATATTAAAGGTTTGAGGATGTCTCAATACTGGCGCTGAAGAAAAAGCCCATTTTAATCTCTCAAAAGCTTCCTTGGCCTCGAGACTCCACTCCATGGGATTCCGTCCCTTTTTGGTCATGGCAGTGATAGGGGCAGTGATAGAGGAGAATCCCTTAATAAATTTCCTGTAATAATTAGCAAATCCCAGGAAACGTTGGATGGCTTTGAGTCCAACGGGCAAGGGCCAATGTAGAATAGATTCTAGTTTTTTTTCTTTCCATTTGAAATCCAGACCCTGAAATTATATAGCCCAGGAAATGTACTTCGTCCTTATCCAACAGACATTTCTCTAACTTACAGTAAAGCCCATTTTCTAAGAGTTTAGAAAGAACCAACCTGACATGAGTATGGTGGTCTTTAATATTGTTGGAGTAGATTAGGATATCGTCTAAATAGACTATTACAAACATCTGTAAATACTCTCTTAAAACATCATTAATGAAGTCTTGAAAGAATGCTGGGGCATTACATAACCCAAAGGGCATGACCCAATACTCGTAGTGACCATAACGAGTATTAAAAGCAGTCTTCCATTCATGCCCTAACTTAATTCTGACTAAATTGTATGCTCCCCGCAGATCCAATTTAGTAAATATTGTCGCCCCTTTTAATCTGTCGAAAAGTTCTGTTATCAATGGAATAGGATAAGCGTTACGTATAGTTATTTTGTTTAAACCCCGATAATCAATACAGGGTCTTAAATCCCCCTCCTTTTTGGAAACAAACAAAAAAAAGACAGCGCCAGCTGGGGAGGAAGATTAGTAATAAACCCCTTCCTTAAGTTTTCTGTGATGTATTCTTCTAGTGCTTTATTCTTGGCCACAGAGAGAGGATAGACTGTGCCTCTAGGGGGCATAGTGCCAGGTAATAAGTCAATGGGACAGTCATATGTCCGAGGCGGAGGTAATTTTTTCTGCTTCTCATGGTTCGAAAACAGCTTTAAGATCTAAATATTGTTTGGGTATCTAAGTGGTTAAAGGTTCCATAGTAGGCACATTAAGTAAACCTATGTGTTTAATTGGAGTAATGCACTTTCTAAGACAAGTATCACCCCATTTTAAAATCTCTTTTCTCCCAGTCTATAGAAGGATTATGTTTAGAGAGCCAGGGAAAGCCAAGGATAACAGGAAAGATGGGAGAATGCAGGATTATAACCTCCCTATTCAGGGAACCTACGGACAATACCACTGGATTAGTCTCTTGTGTGATAAAAGGGATTGACAGTGGAGAGCATATTTCTGACCAAATTTGCGATGAACAAAATTCTCGGCCGCCCCAGAGTCTATCAAGGCAATGGTTGGCACCTTCTTTCCTTCCCATTCAATAACTTCTGGTAGAAGAAGCCTATGAGCTTTCTTATCATTAAAGGAGGACATACACATTACACCCAAGGCCTGTTCTCCTTTAGGGCTTAGGTGCGGGAGTTTTCCGGCCAGTTAGGACAGGTTGAGTGAGAATGACCCTTTCTACCACAATATAGGCATAGTCCCTCCCTACGACGGTATTGTCTTTCAGACTCAGACAAACGCGTAACTCCCAATTGCATAGGTTCTGGGGGAGTGACTGCTGTTGTCTCGGATGAAGGGTAAGTCAATGCCAGGCGTTCCGGCACCCGTCTAGGTCTATCTGTCAGATATGTGATCAATTCTTCCAGCACATTCGGTAAGTCCCTGGTGGCTACCTCATCTAAGAGTTTATCAGAAAGTCCGTTCATGAATACGTCAACAAACGCTTGTTCATTCCATCTAACTTTGGTAGCATGCGTACGGAATTCTAGAGCGTAATCAACAAGAGAACGAGAATGGGAAACCAGAGAACAGGATAGTCAGAGTGTAAGCCAAGAGTCAGATACCAAAAAGACAATCAGAAATAAAGAGCGCTAGGGGACTCAAACAAGAACCACACTAGGGCGCCTAACAAGTGCCAAGGTTGCCTTTTTACAGTGTGGGATCTTTAGCTTTAAAGCCACTCCCCCAAAAGGTCTGGGAGCGTGGCCACGTTTGAATTTTGGCGGCACTATTTTGTTGAAAAAAATGTCATAAAAATGGGCGTGTTCCGAGCAGCCGTCGTCAGAAGGACTGAGCCGCCTCCCGGAAGTATGGGAGGAGAACGCCACGCTGCGCGGGTCCGGCGGGGAAAAGGTAAGTGATAGTTACACTCTGTTTGTGGGATAAATGCAAGTGTTTGGGAATCGTGAGGCTTTGTAGTTATATACCAAGATCTTTATTTATATATTTTTTTATTCTTTATTTTTGTTGTGCAATGAAAATACACGCAAACGTGTAATGCCACAACAGCTAGAGCAAGTACACTAGTATAGTGTAGTAGATGTATGGCATTTCAACATTTCAGCACAATTTTATACTATTGTATGGTGATCAAAAGCAACATCCTAGAGGTTAGTGTGTAAAGAACATTTGGTATATCTGAAATACTCTAGGTGCATGAAAAGACTGTCATAGGGATTGCTGAGGGTGATACAGGCTGAGAATTCAAGAATCCCTCAATGTATATTTAGATTAAGTAAAGGGATGAAACGAGCAAGACTCATGCACAGGGTGAAGCAACAGGGATTACACATGAAAAACAAAACTACCTGCATGTGCTAATAGGCTGATAGTACATAATAAAACCACTGGGTCATTTAGAAAAGTAAAGCAAAATAATTCAAAATAAAGTGAGAGGCTAATGCAAACGATATAAAGCTACTGTCACAATATAAACTCAGCCAATACCCTCCAAGCACACTTTCCTGCCTTAAAGAATTGTGTGCCCCAAGTCCCATAGTAAGCTGCCCCCCCAGGCCCAGGCTTTAATACAGTTCTGCTCTCTGTTCTCTGTTCTCACAGGTCTGATAACGGCCAGCAACCAGAACAGGAGCTTGGGATCCTCTTGCAGAGTGGGCCTCCTGAGAATGTGAGCCGTGCAAGGCAAGGTGTCCCCATCCGGAACGTGGCCTAGGTGAGTGGTATCCAGATTTCTGCCCATGAGACTGAAGCATCTGCCACAGCTTCTTTCTCCATTTCGTCTCTGATGCTGTATTGTGAAGGCTATGGTGTGGAGTTACCTCCAGGAGTTGCAGGCCATAAGCCTAGATGTTTAGATTTGGGCCTTTAATATTGGAGTGTCCGCCTCAGTGTTTGTCTGTGCAACGTTCCTGCGGATGCCTTGGTAAGGCCATCTAGAGTAGGCTCTGGACTTTAGCAGGGTTTGTAGGTCATGAGCCATCAGTCAGGCTAGAACTTGTTTGTGGCGTAGTTTAGCCCAGAATTGTGCCCACAACCTCTCAAAAGCCTGGTTGAGATGGTCCTCGTGGAAGGCCAGGTTTACAGTGGCTTGTGCAACTTGAGCCTTCGTTGCAGTGGTCATCTTGTAAAATGGGCCCCCTGGCGAGCAACTCCTCTCTTTAGTAAGCTTTCTCAACACAGATTGATTCTGCACTGCAGTGAAGACCAGGATAAACCCAACCTACCCAGAGGAGGGGGAACAGGGCTCGATTACAAGCTGCAGCTAGTCAAAGCGAAGGATTGGCCGCTTTTCCCGCTACAAATGCATCCACAGCCTTCAAGGCTTTCAGGGCCAGCAATGTGCAGTGTTTCTTCCCCAAACTGCTGGTATAGCTTCTCCAAGTAGGGAAGAAACATTTCCTGTTAAATTTGAAGTAGGGGATGAAGATATAATGTTCAGATGTGGGTTTTCACCGAGGCAACAACATGAGTCCAGCTTGGTCTGCTGGCAGACACCGCACCCATATCAGGGTCTTTATTAATAACCAGACAAAGCAAAAATAGAAACATATATTGTGATGGAATTTCAGTGAAATGTAAATGTAGTAGGCCGAGATTTCCACGTGGCACATGTGTATGTTGTATCAGTTAGTTAGTTACACGTAGCTAAGATACTGTCATCAATGTACTGAGCATGTGCAGGAATGCAGGAACTGAAATTACACTCCTTTCTCCTGTGTTTCAGATGAGCCATGTAGTCTGCCCATATGAGGAAATCCAAATTCTGTCCACTGATTGGTTAAGGGTATGTGCGGGTGGAGCTTTTAATGGGAGGAGTTATAGTTCTATAAAAAGCATGTACTCCATGTGTTCGGCCCTCAGACCTGTTTTGGAACGTTAGTTCATCTGAGGCCCGATCGGTATGTTAATAAATACCTCTTTCTTCCTGAAAACCTGCATCCATCTCTCTGTGTCTGGCTTCTGCAAGTTTACTCGGTTACATCTTTGGTGCATTGGCTGGGAACCTCATCGCACGGAAGAAGGCGCAGAGATTTGAAACGGTAAACCTTTTACCAACGTTCTCTACGGCAGCACCCCTGAACTTCTGCGTGGACATCCCTTTATCTCGTCGCCACTGGGCTGCTTCGCCCAGGAGATCTTCGGCCTTCACGTAGTAAGTACCGGGGTGCCCCGTCAATGAGTGTGAGCCCAGGTTCAGGAACGAAGAGGTAAGACTGATACCGTTAGAGCGGTAGGCCCACAAGGGGTTTTATATTCGGAACCGGTTATTGGATTGCCCCCTCCCTCTGCAGGGAAGAAGCGAAGGCGCAATGCTTATGTGGAAATTAGACGCTCTGTAGTCAGCCCGTCTAATATAGGTGGTTTGGGTCAGGCTAAATCTTGGTGTAAATAGTTTATGCCAGACATCTGTGTCCTGTCTTGACTAGTGTGTCTAGGTGTAAATTTTTGGTGTACATTCTGTCTGCTAGTTCTCAACCTATCTTGGCTAAGTGTGCGCGGTTGTAAATTCAGCCACCAGACTATTGATCGAGTAGATAGACTAAATGGGTACTTTTGTAAATTCCGCCCACTAGTTCGCTATATGTGGTGCTTGGGCAGCGTAGACTAACCAAATCCTGGTGTAAATAGTTAGATAGTTCTCGAGGGGCTGGCCAATTAGAATAGTTGGGATTATTGTAAATGTTGTTAAATATACTGTAGTTGGTGAATTGGTGAATTGTATGTCCTGCTAGAAAGTTTAAGCTCTGCCGTCTAGTGGGAGTGTCAATTGTGTGTATACTGTATAATAGCGCACGGTATTATAACCATTAACATGTACTATAACTACTGACGTTGTGTAAAAATTACTAAAAACTGTTGGCACTTATGACTGTGTATTCAGATATATGTATTTCATGCAAACAAGAGCATTCGTATGCTGGTGGCATGAAAGCCACCAGCATACATACAGTAGTTTCGCAAACAGTGAATTTCAACAGTGTTCGTGAAACGAATAAACTACCGAATGGACGACCAAACACAGGAGGTCGTGTGGCGCCCATTAACCTATTGCAACATTGTTGCAATCGGTAGTTAAGTGTGTTCCTAGGTGGCCATTGTTCGAATACCGACCAGGCGGCGGTCGGCCATCTTGGATCCTTTGTTAGCCAAGCGGTGTTTGGTCGTTGAGCGCCTGGAACTAAAATCGGCTACTCGACGGCGCGAACACTGCTGGACTTCCAGGCCGTTCGGGAGCCCCGGTCATTCGGCAGGTTATTTCCTTACAGTCAATCTGTGTTTTAAATGTAACTAGGAAAAAATGTGTGTTTCGCACGGCGTTCGGTTAGTTATGCTGGGATCTGAGCGGTATTCTCACGAACTGTGCGATCAGACCCCAGCTATCTACCGAACGTCCATTTAAATAAAGGGAATATTATGGAAGTTATGTATTTTAATGTAAAATGTAAATTCTGCTGCACGGAGGGATAATCCACTTAGCTGTATATTCTAGTGGGAGTATCCCTCTCGTACAGCAGTGCATGGTGGGAGAAATTTATGTGTTGCTCAGTTTCCCCTGTAGTCCCATACTGTACCACACCTGGAATGTCAGTAGGGAAACCCCTTGCATGGTGAATCCCATAAATACAGTGCCCAATGAATAAAACCTCAGTTTACTCCCAGCCTATGTGTTGTCTAGTTCTTGGGAGGGAAGGATTCTTACAATGCTACCGGGATTATTGTATGCTGTATGTATTTCCTTGGATTATTTTATGCTGTTCCTGTTACCCAGCGGAGATACTGTGGATTATACTACCTCTCTGCTACATCTTATGTTATATGTGTAACACTATAACAGTTACTAACTGATCTGTGACTTTAAAACTGTATTATAGCCACTTGCTAACCGTACCATAACCACTGATTGTAAAGATGAGGTTACTAGAATGTGAAATAGTCGGTTAGTTAAAAGTTGATTTATAATGTGGATAATTGTAGGGTTTGATTTAAAGTTACAGAAATAAGTATCTAGTGTTTGGTAAATCTTTGTTAGTGAGACGTTGTGATATCACTGTATGTACGAGAATTCTCTGCGTGTTTTCGTGTGTGTGTGTGTTTGGCCTAGCAACTGTGCCACATGGTGCTGTTGCCAGGGAAACAAGTGTTATCATTGGACGTGTGTTTGTGGTATTGTGTTTCTTTGTATTAGATGCTCCGTTGCCAGTATTGGTGCGTCTGACTCATAGATTGTTGATCCCTTGTCGTGTATGTTGAAAAACTTTGCAAAGGGATATAAAGTTTGTGATTTTGGGGTGAAATTATCCCCAAAGCATTTGACTACATTATGTAGTAGAGAGTGGCCTATCTTGGTGACCGCATGGCCTTCATGTGGTAGTCTTGATCTAACTCTAGTACAACGTTTGTATCTAATAGGCCTGAATTCTATGATCAGTTTCCGTATATTGATTGTTGGAAACCGATTGTGGAAGAATTGCCTAAATGGATTAAGGTATGCCACGAGGAGCAATGTCGCCTCATGGTGGCCAGGACTCGCCTGTCCATCGGGGCCGCAACCCCGCCCATTTTAGACTCTCCCTCTGAGTCTGAACTTCCCTCCCCACCCCCTTACTCCTCCTCTGAGGTTAGAGGAGGTGCTGCTGGTGTTTCCACTCCCCCTTTCCCATTGCACCCTGCCCACTCATTCATCTAGTTTAGAGCCAAGCCCACTTGCCCTGAGTCCTCCCCTTCCGGTACCTACCTCCACTAGTTCTATATATCCGGAATTAGCTTCACTTCTGGTTCCTGGTCAGGCTCCACCCAGCCCGGCCCGCAACAGCCTGTTGACTGAACTTCCACCCGGTAAAATTAACCTGCCTCATTCTCCTTACCTTACTACCCCTAGACCGGAACTTACTATAAAACAGCCTCGCCGAAGTCCAATATTAACCCGACAGATGTCAACCCCGACATTACCAAATGCCCCTCCGACTTACACCGGGCCCAGCACACGTTGATGAAAATGGCCAAAAACAACGGGCAGATCCAGTGTTTGTCTATGTCCCCTTCATCACAACTGATCTATTCAATTGGAAGACTCATAACTCTTCGTATACAGACAAACCTCAAGTCATGACAGATTTGGTTACCTCTATTATATAAACTCACAATCCCACCTGGGCCGGTTGCCAGCAATTATTATTAACTTTATTTAATTGTGAGGGAAGGACCCGGATTAATCAAGTGGCTATAAAAGCGCTTCAGGAAACGGCCTGTACTCAAAATCAGGCCAATCCAGCTGCATGGGCTGCAGCCCATTATCCAAATGATTACCCAAATTGGAATGTAAATGGTGCTGACATGCCCCAATTAAGGGCTTATCGGGAAGCCATTATTGCTGGCATGAAGGCAGGAGGGAAGAAGGCAATCGATATGTCAAAGACAGCTGAGGTGTTGCAAAAGGTTGATGAGTCACCTAGTGCCTTTTATGAAAGATTATTGGAGTCATATAGATTGTATACTCCTCTTAATCCAGAGGCACCTGAGAATTCTCAAATGATTAACTCAGTATTTGTCAGCCAGGACCAAGGTGATATTAAAAGAAAATTGCAAAAGTTAGAGGGATTTGTAGGGATGTCCATATCACAGCTAAAGGAGATCGCAAATAAAGTGTATATGAATAGGGAAACTGAGATAAAGCGGGAGGAAGAACGTAAAATGAGGAAGAAGGAAGATATGCTAGAGGTAGCTATCACAAGTGTAGAAAGACAGGGAAGGGAAATGAATAAAGGAGTCGAGAATAGACTGAGTAAGGGACCTTTAAGTAGGAATCAATGTGCGTTTTGTAGAGAGGAAGGACATTGGAAGAATGAGTGTCCACAGAGAGAGCATTATGAAAATAATAGACAAGGAGAAAGAAGAGTACAGGGAGGTAATAGTGGTAGTTATAGAGGAAGAGGAAGTTTTGGAGGGAACGGTAGGAATAGTAGAGGGAGTGTTCAAGGAGATAGATATTATCCACCTACCCAGAGACCAAGAGATAGATAGGATAGAGATTTTGTGGGTCTGGCTGACACTATCATGGAAGACTATTGATACCGACCGGGCTCCATCCCCTTTGGCCGAGCAGAGCCTATGGTCGATGTAGCAATAGGGGGAAAGAGAAGTTCTTTCATGATTGACACTGGTGCTGAACATTCCGTGGTGACTAAACTGGTGGCTCTGCCTTCAGGAAAAACTATAACTGTGATAGGAGCTACTGGGAGAAGCGCAGCTAGACCGGTTCTTAAAAGTCGCACTTGCATTCTGGGAGGTCATTTGGTGAAGCACCAGTTCCTATATATGCCAGAGTGTCCGATTAAACTTCTAGGACGAGATCTATTATCGAAGCTTCAAGCCCAGATAACTTTTCTACCTAATGGATCAATGTCTGAGGTTTAATGGATTACCAGGCATAATGGCGGTATCGGTGCCAAGGGAAGAAGAATGGCGCTTCTACTCCATAATGACAAGTGTAAACCCTAAGAGTGATGAACCTTTATTTGACATTCCAGGAGTATGGGCAGAGAATAATCCACCTGGACTTGCTCGTAATATTCCACCTATACATATTGAACTAAAGCTTGGGGCCTATCCTGTGAGCCTACGTCAGTATCATATACCTCAAAAGGCTAAGAAAAACTTACAGACCTACTTGGATAAGTTCGTAAGGTATGGCATCCTAAAATTCTGTACTTCCCCCTGGAACACTCCATTATTACCTGTTCAGAAACCAGGATCAGATGAATATCGTCCTGTACAAGATTTGAGAGCAGTTAATGATGCAGTAGTCAATATACACCCAGTTGTACCCAACCCTTATAATCTGCTTGCTTTGATACCAGGTGGGGCAACCTACTTCACAGTTCTAGACCTTAAGGATGCTTTCTTTTGCCTTCGGATTGCTGCTGAGAGTCAGTGTATCTTTGCTTTCCAATGGGAAGATGCTGTTACAGGTTCAAAGCGTCAGATGACCTGGACCAGACTACCTCAAGGGTTCAAGAATTCACCTACCCTATTTGGATCTGCATTAAGTCAGGATTTGCAAGATTTCAAGTCCATCCCAGGAGAATGTGTATTGCTTCAATATGTGGATGATCTTTTGATAGCAGCTGTTACTAAAGAGATATGCCAACAAGCAACTTAAGATTTGCTTCACATTCTATGGAGAGCAGGATACAAGGTATCAAGGAAGAAAGCGCAATTGTGCCAGTCAACTGTTAAATATTTAGGATTCCATATTTCCGAAGGTCAAAGAATAATGGGACCTGAAAGAAAAGAAGCCATGTATCGGATATCTATACCTAAGAATAGAAGACAAGTGCGAGAATTCTTAGGAGCAGCAGGATTCTGTAGGATATGGATTCCTAATTATGCGATACTGGCAAAACCTTTATATGAAGCTGTGAAAGGCACAGAATATGACCCTTTTTGTGGACCTCTGAACAACAGAAGGCATTTGAGGATGTTAAGAAAGCACTTATGTGTGCCCCAGCCCTAGGTCTACCAGATCACACGCATCCTTTCTATCTGTACGTACATGAGAAAAGAAGAATGGCTGTGGGAGTATTAACTCAGTATTTGGGATCATGGCAAAGACCTGTAGCTTATATGTCCAAACAGTTGAATGCAGTGGCCAGTGGTCTTCCACCTTGTCTGCGAGCAGTGGCCGCCGCTGCCCTGTTGGTAGCAGAAGCTGACAAGCTCACATTGGGTCAGGAACTCTACGTGCGAGTACTCCATGCAGGACAGACCCTATTGGATTACAAAGGAAATCATTGGTTTAGTAACAGTCGAATGACCAAATATCAAGCTATGTTATGTGAAAATCCAAGAGTACACCTCAAAACTGTCAATAATTTGAATACAGCTACCCTTCTGCCCCAGACTACTGAAAGTCAACATGATTGTTTGGAGATAATGGATGAAGTGTTTTCAAGCAGGCCTGATCTTCATGATTTCCCCATCCAGAATCCGGACATACAGTATTATACAGATGGTAGTAGTTATGTGAAAGAAGGTATACGTTATGCAGGGTATGCGGTAACAACTATAGACAAGGTGATAGAAGCACGGCCACTGTCGAAAGGGACATCAGCAGAGAAGGCGGAACTGATTGCATTAACAAGGGCCTTGCAATTAGCTGAAGGGTTGAGAGTGAATATTTACACAGATTCGAAATATGCTTTTCTAACCACCCATGCCCATGGAGCATTGTATAAAGAAAGGGGATTGTTGAATTCAGAAGGGAAAGAAATCAAGTATGCAGCAGAAATACTCCAACTGTCAGAGGCGGTATGGGAACCGAAGGAAGTCGGTATTATACATTGCAGGGCACATCTGAAAGGTGATAGTGATGTAGTAAAAGGAAATCGCATGGCCGATAGTGCAGCGAAACATGCCGCTGAATCCGGGCAAGAGGAATATGTGGGGTATGTTGCTGCCCTTGTGCCGGCACCTCTGTCTCAATGGACTCCGACATATACAACCCAAGAGATGGAGTGGTTGAAGACTGAAGCTGGGAAATACCTTGAGAATAATTGGTATCAGTTAGAAGATGGAAGAATAGTTATTCCGACATCTCTGGCTATAGGGATTGTTCAGAACATCCATAATGGTACACATTCAGGAAGAGATAGTATGGAAGAATCTCTCAGGAAACATTTCTACATACCAAGATTATCCAATCTTACTCAAGCTATTGTTCGAAGATGTGTTTTGTGTGCTCAAAATAATGCAAGACAGGCCCTGTCAAACCCCCTGGAGTTCAATATATGGGAGGACTCCCAATGTCAGATTTGCAAATAGACTACACTCTAATGCCTAAATCTGGGGGATATCGTTACTTGTTGGTAGCTGTGTGTACCTACTCAGGTTGGGTAGAAGCTTGTCCAACTCATACAGAAAAGGCAGGAGAAGTTGTACGATTTCTGTTGCGAGAAGTTATATCCAGATATGGACTTCCGTGTTCTATCGGATCAGACAATGGTCCAGCCTTTATCCATCAGTGTTTACAACAATTGACTCATGTGCTTGGTATTAAGTGGAAACTTCATACAGCATATAGACTTCAGAGTTCTGGAAAGGTGGAAAGGATGAACAGAACAATAAAAACCCAATTGGCTAAAATGTGTCAGGAAACTCAGCTCAAGTGGAATGTCCTTTTGCCTATAGCTCAATTGCGGATATGTAGTACTCCTACCAGAAGAATGGGTCTGTCTCCCTTTGAAATCGTGTATGGGCGTCCACCTCCGATACTCAGTAATCTAAGGGGGGACTTGAATCAGTTGGGTGAAGGAATTATTCGGCAGCAGGTTGTAGAGTTGGGTAAAACTATGCAGAAAGTACAGAAATGGGTGCAAGATAGGTTACCTGTGAACATATATCCACCTGTTCATTACTATCAACCGGGAAATCAAGTGTGGATAAAAGAATGGAATATTGTTCCATTAGGTCCAAAGTGGAGGGGTCCTTATGTTGTTCTTTTATCTACTCCAACAGCTGTAAAGGTGGCAGAAGTGACTCCATGGATTCATCATTCTAGGGTTAAACCAGCGGCAGATTCTTGGCAAGCTATTCCAGATTCTGAAAATCCTTGCAAGATCCGGTTAAAGCAGGTAGCTCAGTCGGAGTGAGAAATAGTACGAGGAGATATTGGGACATCTTAGTTGAAAGTAACAACAGATTTCAGCAAGTAGGTATTTTGACAGCCATAATAAAGCCTGACTACCTACGTGTCATAGTCAGAGTGTCTCGAAGGGACCTCTGTGAAGAAAAGTGAGAATCAGAAGAACGACAATCCTTGCAGCCCTCACAATCGGGAAGCTGAGGTGCAGTTGCACGGTCTAAGAGTAGAAATGAGGACTTCTGAAATAATATGTTATATTATGTGTTTAGGCATTTTTGTGATTTTTCAGGAAGGTAAAGGTGAGGACATACAGAGTTGTGTTAGCTGCATCAAGACTACAAAAACAGGTAACCAAATATCCCAAACTCTCATTTGGCACTCACAGTATGAGTGTAGGGGATCTGTATCTAAGTATAGATATTTAGATATAGATTACAGTGTGTGCAAACCAATATCAGGAGAGCCTAAATGTTTTGATCGCCAATTTCAACCCTGTACAATTTGGTTGGTAATTCGGAACAGTAACTCCCAGGGGACCTTGATAAATAGGATTGTGATAAATACTATACATTCTACGGGTATTGTACTATTTGATGCATGTAAGGCGATCTCTGGTAGTGGAAAATCTTGGAATGTATGTGGTAATCTTAAATGGGAATGAATTTATGGGTTTAATGATAAATATTTATGTCCCAGTAAGAGATCTACTGATCCTGATTGCCCAAATAGGGATTTTAATTTTTGTCCATATTGGTCTTGTGTAGGGTGGGCGACCTGGGGAAAAAAACAGTGGATCAAGATATGATTATCCAAAGGTTGCCCACTACACCACACTGTAAGTCTATGGAATGTAATCCTGTCCATATGACCATCCACAACATTTTATTGATAAGTTTGGAAATCTATTTGGGTTCCACATATATGGCACAGGAGTAGACCCAGGGACCATAATATATGTAGGAGTTGAAACTGAGACGATAGCAACTCAAACTCAGCAGGTTTTTCATTCCTTTTATGAGGAGATGAGTGTTGTGGATAAAATTCCCCATAATGTTAAGAACCTATTTATTGATTTGGCTGAGAGTATTGCGCGTAGTCTTAATGTAATTAATTGCTTTGTATATGGAGGTACTAATATGGGAGACCAGTGGCCATGGGAGGCAAAGGAAGTATGGTACCCTGGTTCTGAGACAGATGAACAACAAATACTTTCTCAGTCTGATCATCAAGTAAGTACTAGAGGTAAATCAGAGTGGCGGTTAAAAACCTCCATTATAGGTCATGTATGTTTAGCCAGGAAAGGGCCATTGTATACCACACCTGTTGGTGAGTTAATATGTCTAGGACAGAAAGCCTATAATGCCGATACTAAAGATACTACTTGGTGGTCAGCTTCAAATGTCTCAGAGCCTACTAATCCTTTTGCCAATTACACCAATTTAAAAGAGGTATGGTTTGACTTATCTGCTACATCCAATTGGAAAACCCCAGCGAATTTGTACTGGATCTGTGGTAAGAAAGCATATTCAGAGTTACCACAAGATTGGGAGGGAGCATGTGTACTAGGTACGCTCAAACCATCCTTCTTCTTGTTGCCAATTGAGACAGGAGAGACCTTGGGAGTTAAGGTTTATGATGTAAATCATAAAAAGAAGCGAGCATCCTTGAATATAGGTAGCTGGGAAGATGATGAGTGGCCTCCCCAACGCATTATTAATTATTATGGACCTGCTACTTGGGCAGAAGATGGTACCTATGGATATAGAACCCCAATATATATGCTCAACCGTATTGTAAGACTAAAGGGGGTGGTTGAGATTATCACTAATGAGACAGCTCAAGCACTTACTCTTCCAGCCAAGCAAAATACTCGGATGAGATCAGCCATCTATCAAAATAGATTATCTCTGGACTACCTATTAGCAGTAGAGGGAGGTGTATGCGGAAAGTTTAATCTCAGCAACTGTTGTTTGCACATAGATGATGAAGGGCGGGTAGTGGCTGAATTTACAAGCCACATGGTTAAACTGACGCATGTACCTACTCAGGTCTGGAATGGGTATAATCCTAGTAGTTGGTTTGGAAGTTGGTATGAGCAGCTTGGAGGGATTAAGGCGTATTCCAGTCAGATCTATACGTAGTATCATAGGGAGTACTATAGAAAGAAAGACAGCTGCTCATGTAATGGCTGTCTATAGATATGAATCCCTAGCCCAAAGAGAACATATTCAGGATGAGGAATGCTGAAGGAGTTTGTGATGATGCTAAGATGTTACAAGGTCTGCTCTGGTCCAATGGCTACTTGAGAGGTGTTGGTAAACTATGATTGGTGATGCATCTAGAATAATTTTGTATCAGAGGCATCAAAGGAGGCAATGTGATGGAATTTTGGTGAAATGTAAATTTAGTAGGCCGAGATTTCCACGTGGCATATGTGTATGTTGTATCATTTAGTTAGTTACACGAAGCTAAGATACTGTCATCAATGTACTGAGCATGTGCAGGAATGCAGGAACTGAAATTACACTCCTTTCTCCTTTGTTTCGGATGAGCCATGTGGTCTGCCCATGGGCGTAGGAATCGGGGTGGATGGGGGGGAACGCATCCCCCCCAGCAAATCATGCGGGGGGGACAGGTTATGGGGAAATCCCCCCCCAGCTCCGCCGGCCCCCCTCATGCTGCAGCCGCCCGAGTGCTCTGTAGAGAGCCTCAGGCGGCTGCAGCTTTGCCCGCCCGGGCGCAGCATGGGGAGAGGGGCTGACAGGAGGGAGCACTCAGCGCTCAGCGCTCCCTCCTGTCACTCCCTCACTGTAGCGTGGCTGAGCCCTCTATGGTCCGCGGGTACATGGAGCATCTGTCTCCTGTACCCGGCCGGACTAACAGGAAGTGCACACTGAGTGTTCACTTCCTTTTAGTCCCGCCGGGTACAGGAAACAAAAGCTCCCTGTACCCGCGGACCATGATACAGAGCTCGGCCATGCTACAACAGAGGTAGGGGGGGAAGGGAGAAAGAGAGTGACGAGGGAGGGGGAGAAAGAGAGTGACGAGGGAGGGAGAGAAAGAGCGTGACGAAGGAGGGGGAGAAAGAGAGTGACAAGGGAGGGAGGGAGGGGGAGAAAGAGAGTGACAAGGGAGGGAGGGAGGGAGGGGGAGAAAGAGAGTGACAAGGGAGGGAGAGAGATTGACATCCATCACACACACACACACAGAAACACACAATGCATTCCTTACACACACTAAATGCACCCCGTACACACACTCAATACACCCCTTACAGACGCACACACTGCATCCCGTACAGACACAGAAACAGACCTTGCAGCCCTTACACATACAAACACAGATTCACACAATGCATTCCTTACACACATATCAGGACATCCCCTACACACTCCACCCCCTGTGAACAAACTCATTGGTGGAACATGAAGGTGGACCCTGGGATCCAGACCTTGAGCTGTGTAAAGGGCCCCCCAAAAAATGGAGCTGCTTCCCGCTCTCCCAGAACATTGATTTTTGTGACCACAGTTACAAACAGCCTCCAGAGAGCCTGTTCTACACCAGACCAGTGGAGCCAGACTGCAGCTAGAGCCCATCATCATCCTCATCTGGTTGTAAGTAGGCAATCTAGCATATTATTCGTGGCACTAATCTCTAATTTACCTCACATTAAAGAAACACTATAGTCCCCAGAACCACTGCAGCTTAATGTAGTGGTTCTGGTGTCTATAACCTTTCTCTGCAGGCCTTTTAATGTAAACACGGCGGCACTCCAGCACTGGCGTTAGTTAACATGGCAGATTATATGGGTGGGGCATTGTGATGTCACATGGGGGGGCAAACTTTACTTTTGCCTAGGTTGACAAAAATCCTTGCACCGGCCCTGGCCGAGTGTCACGTGACTACCTGGCACTCAGTCTGACACTGCGCCTGCCAGATGTCCAGAGGTCCTCCTGCTATGTCAGGTAAAAGGGGGGACAAAGGTAGAAAAATCATTGGAAGGGTTTAGGGGGGCTACTAATATGGATGGGGGGAGGGGTAGGTAGAAAAATAATTGGAAAGGGTTAGGGGGCTACTAATAAGGATAGGGGGAGAGGGGTAGGTAGAAAAATCAATGGAAGGGTTTAGGGGGGCTACTAATATGGATGGGAGGAGGGGGGAGGTAGAAAAATTATTGGAAGGGGTTAGGGGAGTACTAATATGAATGGAAGGGGTAGGGTGGGTTCTAATATGCATGGAAGGGGTTAAGGGGTACTAATATGCATGGAAGGGGTTAGGGGGGTACTAATATGCATGGAAGGGGTAGGGGTTAATATGCGTGGAAGGGGTAGGTGGGTTTCTTTTGTGCATGGAAGGGGTAGGGGTGGTTCTAATATTCATGGGTGGGGTAGGGGTGGTTCTAATATTCATGGAAGGGGTAGGTGGGGTTCTAATATAAATGGAAGGGGTAGAGACGGGTAGTAAAATGTATGGAATGCATTTCTGACAGTGTCACTGAATGGCAGTTAGGAAATGTGGTCACCCTAAGTCAGGGGCAGTATTACACAATCTCTATATGTATAAAAAAATATAAAAAGTAATCTGCAAAGTACAAAATGTTTGTGTCATATGTCGTGCTAAAAATTAAGCTAGGAATGTGCATATTTATTTTTTTAAATAATTTTTAGAATAATGATACAGACATTTTATTTCTCACATTTGTGATGATTCTTTTTTCCTCTCTATATTCAAGGGACACTATAGTCACCAGAACCACAACAGCTAAACGTAGTAGTTCTGGTGTCTATAGCATGTCTTTGCAGGCTTTTTAATGTAAGCACTGCCATTTCGTAAAAGGCAGTATTTACATTACTGATGAGGAATACCTCTAGTGGACACTCAGATGGCATGAATCTGACATGAATGCCGCCCTATGAAGTATCTTTGCCGCACATGCGCACCAGAAAGCAATGACGCTTCTGAATAGAAGCGTTTTATTGCTCCCTGCTCACACCCTCCTATTTCGTCATTTTGACGAAATAGGGGGCGCGGCATCAGGAGGATCCCGGCGCTGTATCCGGGTAAGTAAAACCCCTTCCCTGTAGTGACCCTTTAATGTTATTTTTTAATCATTTATATAGCGACTGCAAATTCCGTAGCTCTGTACAATGGGATAAACAACTCCTAGTTTACGGAATAAGAATATACCCGGCAGTAAAAATGCTATCCCCCCCCCACAGATTTTTTTTGGGTTCCTACGCACATGGGTCTGCCCATATGAGGAAATCCAAAGTCTGTCCACTGATTGGTTAAGGGTATGTGCGGGTGGAGCTATTAATGGGAGGAGTTATAGTTCTATAAAAAGCATGTACTCCATGTGTTCGGCCCTCAGACCTGTTTTGGAACGTTAGTTCATCTGAGGCCCGATCGGTATGTTAATTAAGACCTCTTACTTCCTGAAAACCTGCATCCATCTCTCTGTGTCTAGCTTCTGCAAGTTTACTTGGTTACAATATACAGGGGAGGGCTGGCAGCCTTAGGCCTGGCGGGCAAAACCAGTCAAGTGGCTCATTGCACCACCAAATCAGTGCAATGGTACCCACCTTTTCCTGGTTTTATAACGGATATTGATGTTATGCTAATCAGTAGCTCTTTGCCATACCCGCTCCTTCACGGCTCTGACTTTCAATGTTGTCAGAGCGCAGGCTGAGAATCTCTGAGCGTGTGCTCTGACTCACTAACTGAGCGCCGGAACCACGAGGGAGAGGCTATAATCTGACTGCACCTACTGTTGCTCCGATGGTATGTAGTGTATAGGGATACCAGTTTGTGCAGGTGATGCAATGTGTTTGTGTGTAGTGGAAGCAGTGTGTATTTGTGTATAAAGGATGTATTGTGTGTTTCTGGTTGTGTGTAAGGGATGCATTGTGTGAATCTGTGTTTGTATGCATAAGGGATACAAGGTGTGTGTCTGTAAGTGTGTGCATTGAGTGTGTGTTAGTGATGCATTGTGTTTCTGTGTGTATGTAAGAAAAGCAGTGTGTGAGTGTAAGGGTTTGCATTGTGTGTTTCTGTGTATGTGTGCAAAGGATGCATTGTCTTTGTGTGTAATGGATGCATTGTGTGTTTCTCTGTGTGTAAGGGAAACATGTTGTGTTTCTGTGTGTGTAGGGATGCATTGTGTGTTTCTGTGTATGTATAGGGATGCATTGTGTGTGCGCGCGCGTAGTGTGAAAGAGCTCCCTGTCTTGCCCCCTGTCCTATAGAGCTGTCCCTTCTAGCTCTCCCCTGCCCCTTAGTGGTCTCTCCTCTCCCCCACCCTACCGTAGCGGTCTCTTGTCACACTCACCCACCCTCCCTGTGCTCTTCTCATCCACCCTCCATGTGTTCTTCTCACCTCCCCCCTCCCTGTGTTCTCCTCACCTCCCCCCTCCCTGTGTTCTCAACTCCCCCCTTCCTGTGTTCTTCTTACCCCCTCTCCTCCCTGTGTCCTCCTTACCCCCTCTCCTCCCTGTGTCCTCCTCACCTCCCCCTCCCTGTGTTCTCCTCACCACCCACCCTCCCTATGTTCTTCTCAGTCCCCCCCTTCTCCTCATCTCCCCTTCTCCTCACACCCC
>OW240916.1:88191178-88222104 GCA_933207985.1 Pelobates cultripes | reverse complement strand
AAGGGTTGGATGAAGTTTATGTTTGTCTTCTAGGCTCCTTATAGATGGCAGAATAGATTCCAAAATCAATAAGAATTTTTTTTTTCCTTTTCTATAGGAAGAGGAGCCAATAGATTTACCTCTGAGGACAGTTTTATTAGGTGCCAAGAGTTGCACATTATGTCACTGAGTTTTCATTAATGAAGAAGAATTCAGAACTCCTTCCAAATGTCTGTGGTGATTTGTGGTAAATGCAAATAGTTATGATTGAGATGCCACGTCAATGGCCTAGAAATGTGTGGGAGTGAGGGTAATGGTCACGCCAATGTGATCTGACTACATTATGTTTCCAATTTCTAATGAAGTGGTGTGGGAGAGAAGTGAGGATGAGATTAAAAACAGATAAATCTTAAAATATGACTGATATGGATGTGAGAAAAAGGTGAAATCAGTCATTGTCGGTTGTTGTAGTCTCCAAATGTCAAGCAATTGAGTTTTTGTCATGAATGATGTGAAAAATCTGTCAGATATAGCAGCTGCATAGTTACATAGTGACATAGCTGAAAAAGAGACTTGTGTCCATCAAGTTCAGCCTTCCTCACATTTGTTTTTGCTGTTAATCCAAAAGAAGGCAAAAAAAACCAGTTTGAAGCACTTACAATTTTGCAACAAACTAGGAAAAAAGTTCCTTCTTAACCCCAGAATGGCAGTCAGATTTATCCTTGGATCAAGCAGTTATTACCCTACATGTCCTTGAATATCCTTGAATATTCTGTTTTTGCAAGTATGCATCTAGTAGCTGTTTGAACATCTGTATGGACTCTGATAAAACCACTTCTTCAGGCAGAGAATTCCACATCCTTATTGTTTTTACAGTAAAAAAAACTTTCCTTTGCCTTAGACAAAATCATGTTTCTTCCAGTCTAAACGCATGACCTTGTTTCTTATGTAAAGTCCGGTTTGTGAATAGATTTCCACACGATGGTTTGTATTGGCCCTGAATATATTTGTATTATGTTATCATATCCCCTCTCAGGTGATGTTTTTCTAAACTAAAAAGGTTTAAATTTGTTAACCTTTCTTCATAGCCGATTTGTTCCATTCCTTTTATTAATTTTGTAGCCCGCCTCTGCACTTTTTCTAGTGCCGTAATTTCCTTCTTTAGAACAGGTTGTTAGATGAACGGCTGTGCTCAGCGGGCGCGGCACCCAAGGGACTAATAACAATACTGTACTCCCACCTCTGTGCCGAGAATACAGAATGGGGTAGGTTGAAATATACGGACCAGTGGCAGGCGGACCTTTGAGAAGTGCTAGAAGGCATCGAATGGCAGGAGATATGGGAAGCAAATGAAAACGCTTCGATATGTGTCACACTTCAGGAGCAGACGTGGAATACCATGTTAAGCTGCTTAGGATGCGAAAAACGGATACAGATAATTGCTGGAGGGGATGCGGAGCTAGAGGAACATATCTCCACATGTGGTGAGAATGCCTGACCATACTCGGCTTCTGGAAGTCGGTAGAGAATTTAATGACACAGATTTTTGACAGGCCCCTAGCTCTAGACCCATGGGTGTACCTCCTAAACAGATCGCTAGAGGGTTGGACCAGGAGAGAACAAAAATTATTGCATAAAATTACTTTAAGGGCACAAAGAACAATTGCAGCCAAATGGCTGCGGCCAGCAGGCACAAGGTTTTTGGGAGTACTCTCTAGGATTAGAGAAAGCAAACTAATGGACAACCTGACAGCCAGAGTGCAGGGGACCACAGCAGCTTTCCAGAAAATATGGGAACCATGGGACAACAGCATAGTGGGCATGGGAGGAAACTGAGGGCGACCGTTTAGAGAGGAGGGATACTTTGGTAGAACTGGCGATTGTCCCTTGCGGGCCCTGGAGCCTGTTGGTGAGGGGTAGTGGCGAGACTCACTCACTGTTCTCCTCCCCCTCCCTCCCATCCTCCTTCTTTTCTTCACCTGTTCCTTTCCTCTTCTTTCTTTCTTCTCTTTTTATTATTCTACTCTTGCTATCCAAGGGAATAGCCCATAGTCAGGCCGGATAAGATCAAAACAGGAAGGCTGAGTCCATAGAGATTTTGGATAAAACGTTTTTGATTTAAGGTTTTATACGTATTGCTTGGCGCCTGACCTAAAATGTAAAAATACCCGGTGGACAGCAGGGAGTAATATCCAGCCAAAAGCAAGTTGGTAATGTCCGATTGTTTCATTAATGCAGAAGGTCTTGATATGTGATATGTACTGAAGGCTTCTGCGCAAGCCAGCTTGTCATATGTATCCTGCTGTACAAGCTGTGTGAAAAATGAATAATAAAAAAAAAAAAAAAAAAGAACAGGTTGTTAGGCTAGGCATGTGTGTGTCTCCTGCTATGTCTATCGACTTCTGGAGAAAGGACAGCATTAAAGCCGTTAAGATGGGCTTGTAAGGCTTGCTACAAGTGTGGGTATGAAATTGTAGGTTAGTAGCCAGATGTGAATGCATATTTGGATGGGCATATATGTCCTGTAACTGTGAGATATCTCCCTTGGGGACCAGCTACTGATTGAACTTTTAAAATATTGTGTCTGCTTTTGTGTGGTTGGCTTATCACATTATTATTATTATTATTATATTTCTAGAGCGCCGTCAAATTCCGCAGCGCTTTACAATGGGTGGACGAACAGACATGTAGTTGTAACCAGACAAGTTGGACACACAGGAACAGAGGGGTTGAGGGCCCTGCTCAATGAGCTTACATGCTAGAGGGAGTGGGGTAAAATGACACAAAAAGGTAAGGATAGTATTAGACTAGTGACAGTTGCAGAAGAGGAATCAGTCAGGAGCTATTAACAGTTTAATTGATACGCTTTTATGAAGAAGTGGGTTTTTAACGATTTTTTGAAGGAGTGGAGACTGGGTGAGCATCTAACGGAGGAGGGAAGCGAGTTCCACAGGAACGGTGCAGCCCTCGAGAAATCTTGAAGGCGAGCATCAAAGGTGAGAGTACGGACAGAAGATAGACGTAAGTCTTCAGCAGATCGTAAGGGCCTAGACGGGACATACTTTTGTATAAGGAAGGATAGATAGGTGGGAGCAGCATTATGTAGAGATTTGAAAGCAAGAACCAGAGTTTTAAATTGAGCTCTGTATTTTATAGGAAGCCAATGTAGGGACTGACAAAAGGATGAGGCATGGGAGGTGCGGGTGGACAGGAAGATGAGCCTCGCCGCCACATTCATTATGGACTGTAACGGCACAAGTTGGGAGCACGTAAGACCACTGAGAAGTGGATTACAGTAGTCAAGGCGAGAAAGGACAGTGGAATGGACCAACACCTTAGTCGCATCTGGTGTTAAGTAGGGTCGGATGCGCGCAATGTTTTTGAGGATGGAATGACAGGATTTGGCGATAGATTGAACATGAAGGCTTGAATGAGAGGTCGGAGTCAAAGAGAACACTAGGCAGCGAGCCTGCGTGGTGGCTGATGGTAGCACCGTTGACTTGGAGGGAGACAGACACAGTAGTAACAACACTTGAGGGAGGAAAGACCAGAATTTCAGTTTTGGTCAAGTTTAGTTTAAGGAAGTGGGCAGCCATCCAGTTAGAAACAGCAGAGGGGCAGTCAGAGACACTAGTCAAGAGGAACAGGGAGAAATCAGGAGAGGACAGGTAGATTTGCGTGTCATCTGCATAGAAATGATATTGGAAGCCAAAGGAGCTAATGAGTTTACCAAGGGAGGCAGTATAGATGGAGAAAAGTAGGGGACCAAGGACTGAACCTTGGGGGACACCAACAGAGAGGAGTTGGGGGGAAGAAGCAGAGCCAGAGAAAGAAACACTGAAAGAGCGCTGGGAGAGGTAGGAGGAGCACCAGGAGAGAGCAATATCTTGTAGACCGATATTGCGGAGGATGAGAAGAAGCTATTGGGGGGCGTTTAAATGTATGAGGTGCCATGCAGAACTAGGACAGGTGAGGTTTGAGATAGGTAAAAGGAGAGTTTGGAGATTAGTGGATAAATGCTCTAGGTCAAGACATTGGAGGATTCTGTGACATGAGCTGATGGCGTTTGGAGGGGTTGTTAAGACCCTTGCAATTAGTGCATATGCAGGCCAGTGAAGACTGCATTGAGTGGTGTTATGTATGGCCTGGGGAGCCAATAACTGAAAAGGGGAAGTGCAGAACTAGGACATAAAAAGATTGAAGTGTAAGTTTCTAAAAACCCATGACACATAATAAAATATAGGAAAAAAGAAATGAAGGCCTGGACTTTTGTAGTGTGCCAGAAGTGGAAGAGTGGGGGGTGAGGAGAGTCCACTGGACCTACATCAGAACAGTTGCCCCAAGTAATAAGAGTGAGTGAATGAGTTGGGATAGTCCATGTGTGTGCTCCTCCCTAGGCGCAGCTGTAATGAGCCTTATAAGTGAGTGAGTAGATTTTAGATCCTGGTGCATTATGATCTGAGAAACGAGATTGTTTAGTAGCTTATTGTCTGCAGCACCAGTCATCAGGTGCAGTACCCTTCCTGTTCTCCCACCTCAGGAAAAAAGTAGCTATGTTCATGTCTCTATGACAGGGGGTTGTGCGAAAATGATCAAACAATGTCATGAGTTATCTATGTGATTGTCGGAAAGGGTAAGGTATGGATGGCTGTATGTATAAGGCACAAATTATGAGCATTAAAACAACTTATAAACAAAAAGATATGACAATAAGTAACATTCTATCCCCATATCCCTCCCACTCCACACTCTGCCCACCTCCATGGTCCAGATAGGGGTGACTAGTGGAGTACCTTGTCAGAGACAGCAATAACATATGTAAAGTATTTAAGCCCCATATTCAGGTGTGTAGATATGAACTTAAGAGCAGTGGACCAGGGGTCCACCCATTGAACTTATAGGATATAGTTACACTGATCCATGTGGGCCACAGGATGATTGCTCATAAACCTGTCTAACTGTCAGTATTTACCTAACACAGAGACCTTAAGTTAACAAAATAAAATGTAACCAGAAAACTAAAGCATATTACCAGACCTTAGAATGGCCGGATTTAATGCTAATAATATAACAGTACAGAACAGGCCAAGTTCATCGTGACAGAGAGTACGTAAAAGGTAAGCCAAGCTAGAATCAAGGAATACAATCAATGTAAAAGCTGAGGTCAAAATACACTAGAATCAATCAATAATTACAAGGGTAACCATGACAGAGTACTGTGAAATTATTTAAATGAGCTTAAATAGCCCTAAGTGGACAGGGCTTCACAGCTGTCATCTGATGTTGGAATGTGCAGGTGTGACTTCCTTGTGACTTTGGATGCATGTTTGCACCAAGAGCCAGGACGGAGACTTCTGGGCCATAAAAGGGTTCTGTTTGATAGCAGCCATGTCATTCAGAGCACAACATAATGAGAGGACATGGGACAGAGCGCAGCTGCTCCGGCATGCGCACTAGCTGCGCCAGAATGCACTGCACAGGAATGTGCCATGCCAGAACGTGCCCATGACACTAACTTGAATATAGTTCTTCCTATGCTATGACACATTAAGATGGGAAATATAAAGATACACATCCACTCCATATTTTTTAAACCGCTTTAAATTAAAATCTCTAAATAAGCTAGCACAGGCCCTTTAGAATGTCCTAACGTGAATTCAGCAATCACAGATCCACATAATACTTGTGTTCTCCTGGATAAAGAGATTAATAATAGTTCCATGATAGGTCCATTCACAGTCCCACTCTTCACCTGTTGGAGAACCATCCCCCTTGGTATTGCCACTGGCAAATTTAATAATAAAAAAAAGCCAATTATTGATTTCTTGGCACCTCATTACTCCACTACCCACAATTTAAACTCGCTCAACCCTTTTGAGGATTTCTCGTTACAAGATACAAAAATGTTTGATACTATTAAAGCAATTATTGATACAGAAAAAGGGACTTGGATGACCAAACAGACATGACGAATGCTTTTAAATTACTTCCAATTCATCAGTCACTCTGGCATCTGCATGGTATTAAAGGACCACTCTAGGCACCCAGACCACTTCAGCTTAATGAAGTGGTCTGGGTGCCTGGTCCAGCTAGGGTTAACCCATTTTTTTATAAACATAGCAGTTTCAAAGAAACTGCTATGTTTATGAATGGGTTAAGCCTTCCCCCTAATCCTCTAGTGGCTGTCTCATTGACAGCCACTAGAGGCGCTTGCGTGCTTCTAACTGTGATTTTCACAGTGAGAGCACACAAGGGTCCATAGGAAAGCATTGTAAATGCTTTCCTATGCGACGGGCTGAATGTGCGCGCAGCTCTTGCCGCGCGTGCGCATTCAGCCCAGGAGGAGGAGAGAAGGAGGATCAGAGGAGGAGAGCTCGCCGCCCAGCGCTGGAAAAAGGTAAGTTTTTAACCCTTTCCTCTCCCCAGAGCCAGGCGGGAGGGGGACCCGGAGGGTGGGGGCACCCTCAGGGCACTATAGTGCCAGGAAAACGAGTATGCTTTCCTGGCACTATAGTGGTCCTTTAAGTGGAAGAACCAATACTATGTTGCAACAAGGCTCACCTTCGGCTCCAAAAGCAGCCCGCAGTTGTTTAATATCTTTGACAAAACACTGTCATGGCTCCTACTTAACCAATGCAGATGTCCTGTAGTGATACACAGTATCTAGATGATTTCCTCACGGATGAAACTCACGCATCTACACATTTCAGTCTACAACATACACTTACTCTGTTTCAAAATGTAGTAGTACCAGCAACATCTGACAAAACAGGAGGCCCCAGCACTGAAATCACTTTTCTATGCATTAAACCGAATTCTGACACAATGTAAGCTAGTTTTTCAGCAAATAAAAATACACAGGATACTAAGTTATATTAAATCCTGTACCATAACTGGTTCTTCTACCGGAAAGGGTTGCAGTAATTTTTGACATATCTATATAAATTAAGCCTATAATACTATTCAACTATATTTAACAGGTATTCAGCATTACATGCTAACATCATTCCCCAACAAAAACCCTTCCTAACTATTTATCCAGTTAAAAGCATGTTAAAAGGAATTCAAAAACTCGAAGTTCAGAAACCACCTAAAAGACTTCCTATTTGTCCTACAGTGACAAATTCAGAAATATCTCAGAATTACTAGATAAAAACATGTTTAACAAACGCAGGAAGCAGGAGAGAGAAGACACTGTGTGCGCGCCTTCTCTCTCCTGCCTGTCAGCAGAGGAGAGGGGGCGGGCAAAGACCGCGAGCTGAGCTGACTGATAGCTCAGATCGCGGCCCCGCACACCGCGCGCATGAATGCCGCCCTATGAAGTATGTGCGCATATGCGGCGAAGCCGCGCATGCGCACAAGGGAGCAATGACGCTTCCAAATGGAAGTGTCTGATTGCTGCCTGCTCGCAACCGCCTATTTCATCATTTTGACTAAATAGGGGGCGCGGCTTCACGAGGCTCCCAGCGCTGGAACCAGGTAAGTAAAATGGGTTGGCTGGAGAGTTCCTTTAAGTAGAATGTGCCTGCCACTTCCATTAGTTCAGGGAAGCTAACAGAAGCAGGAAGAAACCTCCCTGTCCACTGGCAGAACTACCGCGGTCGCAGGGGTCGCAGCTGCGACTGGGCCCATCATTCCAGGGGGCCCAGCCGCCCTGTCGACCTCTGGGACCAGGGTGCCCGCCAGCATTTTAGTGCGGCTCCGACCGCACAGAATAAGCGCCGGGCCACATTGAAGTAGCCCATTGGGTGGCCCATGCTCTTAGGGCCATCCGATGGCAATGGATTTCCTGGGGCCTCATCAGCGCTGCGGCGCTTAGGGAGGGCGACCAGGCCCCAGTGATGATGTCAAAGCTGGGAGGAAGCCGTCACTTCCTCCCAGCCAACAGAGCACTGCGCAGGAGAAGAGGAGGGAGTCAGAGTGGGAGCTCTGACTCCCATCAACATGAGGCAGCCACTGGACCCCAGGTAAGTCACTAAATTTTTTTTAACAGTTTGTGTGTGTGCGTGATAGAGAATTTCTGTATCAGTAAATCTGTTTGTGTATGTGGCTGTCTGTATGTCTGTATGTATGTGTCACTGTGTGTATGTCTATGTGTCACTGTGTCTATGTGTGTGTCTGTATGAATGTGTGTGTGTTTTTTATGTATGTATGTGTGTGTCTGTATGTGTGTGTGTATGTATGTGTGTCTGCGTGTGTATCTGTTTGTCTGCATGTGTGGGGGGGGCAGGGACAAATAGGGTGGGGGGTAAATGTATGGGGGCAGGGCCACAGATGGGATGGGGGGTAGACGAATGGCGAGGGGGGCCCAGGGCAATTTTTACACCAGGGCCCCGTGGTTTCTAGTTACGCATCTGTCCCTGGCTGTTTGATTGACAGGTAGGCTGTGTTTTGTTAGGTAACAATAGAAAAAGTATAAAATGCCTTTTTAAAGGGAAATTCCTCACCCATAGAGCACTTCACCAAACTGAAGTGTTTACTTCACCCCTCTTTTTTTTTGCACTCTGCTGCTCCCCTGAATTATATTCTGTTCTGACTCATACTTCCAACTTTTCAAAAACGGCACCCTCTTTTTGAAACACCGTACTTCATCCTGTCAGATTTCCCCTAGCCTTGAGTAATTTAAAAACTCCCTAAAAATCTGTTTCTTTAGGTAAGCTTAGCAACTCACCACAATTCCTCTCTACACCTGTTAATGCTTTTTAAATTTTTTCCTTGCAACATATCAGTTGAGTGGACCCTCCTCAATTCTTGATTTTATCTGGATTTGTTTTTATCCACTATTTTATTTGTTACTGCCACTATAGTAAAACACTTCACAATATGTTAAAATTGAGATTAATGTAAACAACTACTGTGTATACAGTTGGTCGGATTAGTCTGAAGATTTCTGTGTAATATCTTCCATGACCAGTAGACGATGCTAAAGTAAAAGGGACTCATTTAGGAAATCCCTGGAGGACAAGTACACTTGTTTTCCAACAAATAAAAAAAAAAAAAAAACATTATTTTAATTTTTTTTTTAGCTTTTTAACTTAACAAATAGCTATGAACCAAATGCTAGAATTCCAGATTTCATTAATAATATGTGATCATTCGATTCATTTTTAGCTAAGTTTAATCATACTGAAATCACCACAGAAAATGGGCACAGGCTGGCTGATTTAGCAATAGCAATCCCTCCTTCATGATGTGCTCAGCTCCAAGGGACCGAGCTTTAGAGTGTAAAGTCCTTTCAGATTCCCTATAATGTATGTTATACTTAGTGTGACCATGCTGAGTATATTACCAGTTTGTAACAGTGAGTCATTTGAGCCTGTGAGTACCTTCAACTGACTTGTCATGATAAAATCATGAGGCAAAATTTATCTGGGAGGTCATGTGTTAAATCTTGATGGTGACCACTTTAAAATCCCCTATAATGGACAGTAACTAGGATATACTTTATGTTATTCAGGGTTATTCAGCAAAGTGAAAGTTCAAAGTGGATATCAAATTTAAGGTATAAATTGTTGGAATGGAAAAATTCTCCAAATAAGACATGCCTTAGATTTGAAATTTGCATTCTCACTTTAGAAAGTAGCCCTTCTAAGTGATTTGAAAGAATGTACAACTGTTATCTAGCTCTAAGGTTATGTGTTCTTTATCACTGGGACATTGGCATCAATTTAATATTTTTGATAAGCTTTTCAAAGGATTTAATATTTTTGGACACATTTTACAGTTATTGTATATTTATTAACAACATTTTTTAATACTTTATATATAGATATTTTTCCAAGATGTAATTTTTTAAAATTTTTATATTTTGAAAATATAATTTAACAGTTTATCCATAAATATTAAGTAGTTTGAAAAGCTTATAAAAAAAAAGAAATAGAGCCAATTATCAGATATGACTCAAGTTGTCATATGGAGCTTGAAAACCAACACTATGTACATTGTAAGTTCAATGAAGGGTCATTAACTTAACATTTAGAAAGACCCTCCCTGGACTGATAGGGAAGGGGGGGACATGACTGATGCCAAGATAAGGGGTGGGAGTTACAGGGATACAATTTAGCAATATGGACTGGCAGATATATAGGCAGTTAGGGGAGGGGACTTACCAGTCAGCCTGTACAAGATCCGGCAGCCAGGCCCAAGATGGAGTTTCGGCGGGAAGATCGAGGAGTCCCCCTTCTCTTCCGGCACTGCCGGAAAAGACATCAGGACGTAGGGCGCGAACTGGAGCAACGCCAGAAGTGAGGTCAGAAGATGACGCTGTGACGTACCCGTAAGTGGGACCTCCACCCAGAACATGGAAGCAGGTAGTGGACCGGAATGGTGCACGGGGGCCACGTCTCGGGACGGCAGTCCCAAGGTCGAGAAGCCTGGATGCCGGCGGTCTGGAGACAGTGTCGGCCGCAGCACTCCTGGGAGCTGGAAGGCTCCAGGGTGAGTCAGATGAGGACTCAGAAGAGGAGAGAGCCGGTCAGGAGGAGCGGGGACCAGTGAACCTGCCGCACTTCGGTGAGTTGGCCTGCGCTAGCGCCTGGGGTCCTGCTGGGGGGTCTGGGCAGGATAGTAAGGTGTTGCGCCTGCTTAGGTTGTTAGTGGGCGGACAGGCTAAGGGGAATGGGTCAGGGACGCTAGGGCAGGCTTCTACCAGTGGGCAAGGGATTAGGGGTCCCTTGGAGGCGCGTATCGTCTGTGTCTCCCTGGGTGTGAGTTGGCCCCTTTAGGATTGCACGTGCCCGCTGACATCCAGGACAGGATTGTGCAAGGTGAGTTTGTGGATCTCCTTTCGCTAGTGCCGCCAGACAAGGAGTTGGTGGACAGAGCACGACGTGGCGAGCAGTTTGGAGAGAAGGGTAAGGTAATTCCGCTTACTTTTGGTAACTGGTTGCAAGGATTTAACATCTTAGTGCGTCGCTTCCCTGAGCGGACCTCCTCGTTGTTCGGTTATCTGGACTTGATTTGGGGGGCATAAAAAGTGTATGGCGGTCAATGCTGGTTTAAATATGACCAGCAATTTTTGAAACCGAGATTCCATAAGGACTCTGGACAGGTCTGACCGATCCGCCTGCAATCGAGATAATGCATCAGCCACCACATTTTCCACCCCCGGGACATGACAAGCTTGAACCCATACATTAAACTGCAAACTGAGCCGTCGCAGCAGCGCCAAAACCGGACTTTGAATAAACAAAACCTTTATTTTTTTAGATCAAAGATTTCCACCATGTAAAGGGAAGTTAAAGAAATAGATCTAGCATTATATTTTGTTTCCTCATCCTCCCTGTACCATAAAAAAGTGAATAAATAGGAACTGAAAGTTCCTGAGGTTTCTTAGGAACAGAGTCTTGCCTGTCACCCAAAGCCCACCCTCTCTATATGAAACCACCACAAGGATAACTCCATCAGCTAGCACACATGAAATCACAAATCTTCTTATCCCCTTAAGACCGGAGGGCGTACTATTACGCCCTATTCTAAGCGTCTCTAAACTCCGCCGGGCGTAATAGTACGCCCTCCGGTCTTTTCCTACTTACCCGGTCGCCGGCGATCCCACGCCGGCGATCGCGGTTCGGGAGACACCCAGGGAGCCCCCCGCGGCACATCTGACATGCTGGGCGGGCGGGCGGGCGTGCGGCGCTGGCAGGCGGCTGGCGAGGGAGCTCTTCCTCTGAGCACTCTGCTCAGCTCCCTCACGCGCCGCAGAGTGAGGCTTGGAGGCGGAAGATGATGTCATATTCCGGCCCCCAGCCTCACTCTGCGGTGCGCGAGGGAGCTGAGCAGAGTGCTCAGAGGAAGTGCTCCCTCGCCAGCCGCCCGCCCAGCAGCAGCCCCGCCCCCCAGCACTCCCAAAGGTAATGAGGCTGGGGGGGGGATAAAAAAAAAGTGTTAATATCTGACTGTGTGTGTGTGTTTGTGTCTGTGTGTGTGTTTGTGTCTGACTGTGTGTGTGTGTGTGTCTGACTGTTTGTGTGTGTTTGTGTCTGACTGTGTGTGTGTGTGTCTGACTGTGTGTGTGTGTCTGACTGTGTGTGTGTGTGTGTGTGTGTGTGTGTCTGACTGTGTGTGTGTGTTTGTGTCTGACTGTGTGTGTGTGTGTCTGACTGTGTGTGTGTCTGTCTGTGTGTGTGTGTGTGTGTGTGTCTGACTGTGTGTGTGTGTGTTTGTCTGACTGTGTGTGTTTGTGTCTGACTGTGTGTGTGTGTCTGACTGTTTGTGTGTGTGTGTGTGTGTCTGACTGTGTGTGTGTGTGTATTTAGAAGGTGGGGTGGGGGGGGGGGGCCTGAGTTTTGTCCTGCCAAGGGCAGCACAAAACCAGGATACACCACTGGGTATATATCAGGGCAGTGTGTGAGACATAACCTTGTGTATATACTGGGGGCATATATTGATTTACCCGAGCACACAGATTGCACTCTCAGGACTTGCTACAGCAACCATCACTTACCCAAGCACTGAGATTGAACTCACAGGACTTGTCCCAGTACCCACTCCAGCACCCAGGACTTACCCCAACACAGATTGCACTCATGGTACTTGCTCCAGCACCCATGACTTACCTCTGCATTTAGATTGCACTTACAGGACTCGCCACAAGACTTTAAAGAGCCTTTTGTATGCACCATGCATGTGGGAAAAGAAGCCGGATGAGTTTTCCAGTGGCAACAAAGACAACATTACAATGGCTGCGAGAGTGCTCTTTCACACTCTTGGTGACGCATCTGCATCCCGCCACGGGACTGCATATTGGGCTGTCTAAGTTAAATGGTTGCAGTTTGTGTGTGATATATTTATCTGAATGCGTCTATTGGGGACTGCATCTGATGTATTGGGTTGTCTGTGTGTGATAGGAATAGTTTGTGTGTGATGTTATTGAGGTGTGCATTAGCACCGGGCTGGCTCTGTGTGGTGAGAATGTGTGTGTTCATTTTGTGCTGTCAGTGTGTAATGGGGACTGCGTGTGTTTTTGATGGTTTGGGGCTGGCTGTGTACGGTGCTACTGTGTTTAACTTAATAATAACCTGATGAGTAGATAGAATAATGTAACTTGTTACTTGTGCTGCCTGTGACCTGTATGAATGTTGGTGAATCCTAGAGCAAAACAAACTAAAATTACATTCATATCATCTATCTAAAAGCTTCAGTTCAAGTTATTTACTGTCTCAGTAGTAATGCCACTATCTAGAGCAGCGTTTCCCAATTGGTGTTCCGCGAGAACACAAATGGGGTTCCGCCATAATTTTGGAAAACAAAATGGCCGCTGCGATAATTGAGGCGGGCGGCGAGGGAGCTGAGCAGGGAAGAGTGCTCCCTCACCACCCGCCTCAATTATCGCAGCGGCCATAATATGCACACAAAGATTTACACACCCACACACAGAGATACACACTGACACACAGATACACACACCGGCACATACAAACACAAATGCACACACTTTGACACATAGATACACCACCTTGACACACAGATACATGCACACACATACACACACAGATACACACTGTGTATCAAGGTCTGTGTCTCTGTGTGCTACTATGTGCCAATGTGTGTGTATCTGTGTGTCAGATTCATACACACTGACACAGAGATGCACACACTGGCACATACAAACACAGATACACACACCTTGATACACAGACACACACAGTCAATGTGTATCTGTGTGTGTATGTATCTGACACACAGATACATACACACTGTGTCACGGTGTGTATATCTATGTGCCACTGTGTGTATATCTGTGTGTCAGATACATACACACACAGATACACATTGACACACAGATACACGCACTGGCGCATACAAACACAGATACACACTCATTGACACACAGACACACACCGGCACATACAAAACACTGCACTGGATGGGGGGTAAACTATGAAACACTATATCAAAGAGTTCTCAGGAAAAAATCACTGTCACTCTGCTTGCTCCCTCAGTTCCTCAGTCTCAGCCAGGTAGGTAAGGTGTCACACCTTAGGTGTAGCCGCACGATCCGCTCTGCTCGCTCCATAGTCCCTCTGCAATCTCCAGGCAGAGTAAGGTGTTGCTGCACTCTCTGCTTCGCTTGCTTCTATCACCCTTCCATCCATGTCTCTTCTTCCTTCCCTTCCATCCATGTCTCTGTTCCCTTTCCTTCTATGTCTGTCCCCCACTTCCAACTCTCTGTTCCCCCTCCATCTATATCTCGCTCCACCCTTCATCCATGTCTCTCCCCAAATTCCATCTCTCTGTTCCTCTTCCATGTGTCTCCTCCCTTCCATCCATGTCCCCCCCATTTCATTCATATCTCTTTCCCATCCATATTTCCCCCCATGTCCCACTCCACGTCTCTCTCCTTCCCATTTCTTTCTCTCATCCATCTCTCCCTCCATTGTCTCTTGCCTCCTATCCATCCATCCATCCATCTTTCTCCCCATGCCCTCCTCCCATGCTCTCTCTCTCCCATATCTCTTTCTCCCCATGCTCCCTCCCATGTCTTTCTCCCCATGCCCTCCTCCCATGTGTCTCTCTCTCCCCATGCTTCCTCATATGTCTCTTTCTCTCCCCGTGTCTCTCTCCCCATGCCCTCATCCCGTGTCTCTCTCCCCTATGCACCCTCCCATGTCCACCATACCACGATGCCACAGGGTGCGTACAAGAAGTCTCTCACGAGGCACCTCCTGAATGCTGCCAAGAGCCTGATCCCGGCTCGCTGGAAGACACGTACGGTACCAACGCTATCAGACTGGATGGAATCGGTAGAAGAAATCTACACCATGGAGAGCCTCACGGCGAACCTACGGGGGACAGGGGAGAAATGCACCCGACTGTGGGCACCCTGGATTGAATACATGGCCCGTAAATCGGCAGGACGGTGAGCGCGGGCAACCTGGCGGGCGAGCGGCCAACTGGAAACTCGGGGTTGGGATAGAGGCTGGAGGTGTGTCGGTGGACCCCTCTTCCTCCCAGCCGTGGCAGATTTTCTCTCTACCTACCCCCCCCCTCCCCTGCTCCCCTACTTAGAAAATGACGCCTTATACGGAGCACTCGAGCTTAACTGGCACTCCCCCCCTACGGACTGTTGCCTGACCATACACGGACTGTCACCTGACTGTATACGGACTGTCATCTGACTGTACGCGGACCGTCCCCTGTCTATACTCGGACTGATACCTGACTATACACGGACGGTCACCTGCCTACACACGGACGGATACCTGACTATACTCGGACTGTTCCCAGACGCGACCGTATTGGCGTAAAACAAGTGACTGTAGGACCAGAATATATTCCTTGTATGGAATACTCGAGCTTCACTGGCACTCTCTCCCAATGGGCTGATGCCTAACGATACAAGGACTGTTCCCTAGAATGTCCATATTGGTGTAAAACAAGGGACCGAAGTTCCAGAATATACTCTGAGCTCTACACACGGGGCTAGTTCTAAAACAGGCCATTTGTTTGGCTGTAGTGGGTGTGATAGGGAGTGACTAGCGCGCCAGACAGTCCACTCTAAGCCCGACCTTTCTATTCATGTTTAATATTCATGTTACCAGGCAAATGTTACAATGTTGGGATATCACAGTTACTATTGGTTGTTCTGTTCTAGACTGAGGCTGAGGGAGGGTATATTAACCGGCAAACTGTGGGTTAGTGCACCAGGATGTATTGTACTTTGCTGGAATATATACGCCTCTTTTTTTATCATCTTCTGTATGTACACGTGTATTCAACGCCTCTTTAAAATAAAATAAAATAAAGATTGTCAAAAAAAAAAAAGAATGTTGATGATCTGGGCTTGTTTTGCAGCCACAGGACCTGGGAACCTTGCAGTCATCGAGTTGACCATGAACTTCTCTCTATACCAAAGTGTTCTAGAGTCAAATGTGAGGTCATCTGTCAAAAGCTTGGCCGAAATTGGGTTATGCAACAGGACAATGATCCCAAGCACACCAAAAAGTCTACAACAGAATGACTGAAAAAATTAATTTTTCTAAAGTGTTGCAATGGCACAGTCAAAATCTAATCCTCAACCCAATTGAAATGTTGTGATGGGACCTTAAGAGATCTGTTCATAAATAAATGCCAGGAAACCTCAATGAACTGAAGTAACACTGTAAAGAAGAGTTGGCCAAAATTCCTCCACAACATTGTGAGAGGCTGATAAAGTCATAAAGAAAGGTGGTTCTACAAGCTATTAAACCACAAGGTGTACTTGGGTTTTCGCACATAGCTTCTGTCAGGGTGGCGGTCCGAAGACCAGGACACATGTGCCTGATGTAGAAGATGAGCGGAGTCTTCAGCGTGGAAGTTGATAAGTAGGGCCTGGTGCAGGGTAACCATATGCCCCCTGGTGTTGGGCACCAGCGTTTATGCGGCCACAAACCAGAACCCTGATGCAGCTTAGCGGAAGCCAGAGCAGATGAATGCTGAGATGTATCCAGTACTAGAAACAAGGTAAGACTAGAATAGGCACCAATCAAGAAAACAGGACTAAACTAGTAGAACCCAGAACCAGAGAAGGATAGAAAGCAGGACCCAGAACATGTACACAATACAAAAGGGAAACATTAACAGAACATGGGCAGGACAGAACAGGACTGTACATGGACTGGGAATACAAAATAAAACAAGACAAGAAATATAAGGCAAAACAAGAGGGGACATAACTAAATACTATAAATGTAAAACATTGGAGATTTAGACATACAGGGAGTGCAGAATTATTAGGCAAGTTGTATTTTTGAGGATTAATTTTATTATTGAACAACAACCATGTTCTCAATGAACCCAAAAAACTCATTAATATCAAAGCTGAATATTTTTGGAAGTAGTTTTTAGTTTGTTTTTAGTTATAGCTATGTTAGGGGATATCTGTGTGTGCAGGTGACTATTACTGTGCATAATTATTAGGCAACTTAACAAAAAACAAATATATACCCATTTCAATTATTTATTATTACCAGTGAAACCAATATAACATCTCAACATTCACAAATATACATTTCTGACATTCAAAAACAAAACAAAAACAAATCAGTGACCAATATAGCCACCTTTCTTTGCAAGGACACTCAAAAGCCTGCCATCCATGGATTCTGTCAGTGTTTTGATCTGTTCACCATCAACATTGCGTGCAGCAGCAACCACAGCCTCCCAGACACTGTTCAGAGAGGTGTACTGTTTTCCCTCCTTGTAAATCTCACATTTGATGATGGACCACAGGTTCTCAATGGGGTTCAGATCAGGTTAACAAGGAGGCCATGTCATTAGATTTCCTTCTTTTATACCCTTTCTTGCCAGCCACGCTGTGGAGTACTTGGACGCGTGTGATGGAGCATTGTCCTGCATGAAAATCATGTTTTTCTTGAAGGATGCAGACTTCTTCCTGTACCACTGCTTGAAGAAGGTGTCTTCCAGGAACTGGCAGTAGGACTGGGAGTTGAGCTTGACTCCATCCTCAACCCGAAAAGGCCCCACAAGCTCATCTTTGATGATACCAGCCCAAACCAGTACTCCACCTCCACCTTGCTGGCGTCTGAGTCGGACTGGAGCTCTCTGCCCTTTACCAATCCAGCCACGGGCCCATCCATCTGGCCCATCAAGACTCACTCTCATTTCATCAGTCCATAAAACCTTAGAAAAATCAGTCTTGAGATATTTCTTGGCCCAGTCTTGACGTTTCAGCTTGTGTGTCTTGTTCAGTGGTGGTCGTCTTTCAGCCTTTCTTACCTTGGCCATGTCTCTGAGTATTGCACACCTTGTGCTTTTGGGCACTCCAGTGATGTTGCAGCTCTGAAATATGGCCAAACTGGTGGCAAGTGGCATCGTGGCAGCTGCACGCTTGACTTTTCTCAGTTCATGGGCAGTTATTTTGCGCCTTGGTTTTTCCACACGCTTCTTGCGACCCTGTTGACTATTTTGAATGAAACGCTTGATTGTTCGATGATCACGCTTCAGAAGCTTTGCAATTTTAAGAGTGCTGCATCCCTCTGCAAGATATCTCACTATTTTTGACTTTTCTGAGCCTGTCAAGTCCTTCTTTTGTGTAACGAGAATATACCCCTACACGCAGGATCCAGCTAAACAGAAGCCAATACAGAGGAGAGATACGTCTACCGGACCTTAGAATGGCCGGACTCGACGTATATGAGAGGAGACAGAGCCAGGAACAAACCGAGGTCAAGGGCACAGAGAGACAGCGTAAACTAGGACAAGCCGGGTCTGGTACACGGAAAACAGCAAGCCGGCAAACAGTACAGATAAGGATAAAGCGAAAACAAAGTCAGAATACGAAGCCAAAGTCAATACGAGAAAACACAACTGAACACCACAAGCGCTAAAGGGAACTGAAACAGAAACCACGATAGGGCAAGGAGCTAAGGGAAAAAGGTAAGTTTAAATACCTAAACAAATTTGATTGGTCCCTGTCACTCCACGCCCCCAAAAGGTAAGTTGTATAGGGAGTGTGGTATGACAGGAGCCAATGGGAGCCTTTTGGCAATTAGGCTCCCACTGTCTCTTTAAGAGCGCGCCCGAGACTCGCGGCGCGCTCTTAGTTTCAGGCGGGACACGTGACCGCTCACGCGGTCACTGCCCGCCTTCCATCTAAAGCAGTCGGATGAGCCGCGCGCGGCTCGTGCAGCCGCAGGACCGCGCGCGGCTTGAAGAGAGGACCGCGACCGGCCCCCGGTTAAGGTAAGTAACGCTACAGTACCCCCCCTGAGGACACGCCCTCCGGGCGGGTAGGACCAGGCCTGGCAGGAAAACGAGAATGGAAAGAGCGCACAAGACGGGGAGCATGAACAGCATCAGCCGAAATCCAACTGTGCTCCTCAGGCCCATAACCCTTCCAATGTACCAAGTACTGAAGTCGACCCCTAAGGAAACGAGAGTCAAGAACAGCAGACACTTCGAACTCCTCATGACCCTCCACTGAGATAGGAGGGGGAGGAGGAGTATGCCGGGTATAGCGGTTGCGTACGTAAGGTTTCAACAATGAGGTGTGAAAGACATTAGGAATACGTAGATTCTTAGGCAGGCCTAAGGCATAAGAAACAGGATTAACCTTATGTATAATACGATAAGGTCCAATGAAGCGGGGAGCCAATTTCATAGAAGGCACCCGGAGACGAATATTCCGCGTGGAAAGCAAAACCCTGTCCCCCACAACATAGGACGGAGCTGCTCTGCAATGCTTGTCAGCATGAGCCTTCTGGCGAGTAGCAGAGTCCACCAAAGAACGCTGAACCTGCTCCCAAGTATTACGCAAACCAGCCAAATGCTCATCCAGAACTGGCATGCCCTGTGAGGAGAATGCAGCCGGAAGAACAACGGGATGCTGGCCATAGACAACGAAAAAAGGGGTCTTGCCGGAAGAATCATGAGTGGCGTTATTCCGAGCAAATTCAGCCCAAGGAAGCAGGTCAGACCAATTGTCCCGATGGTGAGACACAAAACAACGGAGGTATTGCTCCAGAGACTGGTTGGCACGTTCAGCAGCCCCATTAGACTGGGGATGATAAGCGGAAGAAAATGAGAGAGAAATACCCATTTCTGAACAAAAGGCCCTCCAGAACCTGGAAATAAATTGGCTACTCCTATCGCATACAATAGATACGGGAATACCATGTAATCGAAATACTTCTCTAGCGAAGATATGAGCCAGTTCCTTGGATGTGGGCAACTTGTGAAGAGACACGAAGTGAGCCATCTTGGAAAACCGATCCACTATCATCAGGATTACTGTGTTACCATTTGAAGGGGGTAATTCAACAATAAAATCCATGGACAGGTTAGACCAAGGTCTCTCGAACGGGTAACGGATGCAACAGCCCACAAGGAACTCTACGGGAGGATTTCATACAGGCACAAGTAGTACAAGCACTTATATAGTCAGTGACATCCTTTCGTAAGGAATCCCACCAAAAATACAGAGAAACAGCTGACACCGTTTTGGAAATACCAGGATGTCCAGCAGTCTTAGTATCATGATATAATGACATAATATCCAGTCTCTCGGGAACATCAACGAACAGTTTATCATTAGGCCTCTCGCTAGGTGCCATGCTTTGTTTCGCTTGTATGGCCTGCAAGAGGGACGAGGAAATAGACAAAATAGTAGTAGCTATTATCCTGTCTGGGGGAATGACAGGAGTAACATCAATCTCCTGTTTGTCAGTAGTTTCGAATTGTCTGGACAGAGCGTCTGCTTTAGTGTTGCGATCACCTGGCCTATAGGTGATAATAAAATTGAAACGGGACAAAAATAGTGACCACCTAGCCTGCCTGGAAGACAATCTTTTGGCTTCGCTAAGGTAGGATAGGTTCTTGTGATCCCTAAAAATGAGGATAGGATCCTTAGTTCCTTCTAACAAATGTCTCCACTCTTTAAGTGCTAAAATAATAGCAAGGAGTTCGCGATTACCCACATCATAATTTTTCTCTGCTTTGGACATTTGTTTAGAAAAGAAGCCGCATGGATGCAATGGCTTTTCAGGCGACTCTCTTTGGGATAAGATAGCACCTACCCCAATATCCGAAGCATCAACTTCAAGAATATAGGGCAGTGAGGGGACAGGATGCTGTAAAATAGGTGCAGAGGCGAACGTAGTTTTAAGAAATTCAAAAGCCTGAAGTGCCTCGGTAGACCAAACACGAGTATTGCCATCCTTTTTAGTCATACGAGTGATAGGTGCTACAATGGACGAGAAACCTTTGATAAAACGCCTATAATAATTGGAGAACCCAAGAAAACGCTGAATAGCTTTCAGACCTTGCGGTAGAGGCCATTCTATTACAGCAGCAAGCTTCTGGGGATCCATACGAAAACCTTTAGCGGAAATCAAATACCCCAAGAACTGAACTTCGGTTTGGTCAAACAGACATTTTTCTAGCTTGCAATAAAGACCATTAGCAAGAAGGGTCTTCAAAACTGTCGTAACATGTCTGTGATGAGTGTGTATGTCTGTAGAATATATTAAAATGTCGTCCAAGTATACGATAACAAATGTGTGAATAAAATCTCTTAAGACATCATTAATAAATTCTTGGAATACTGCTGGGGCATTGCAAAGCCAAAATGGCATAACAGTATATTCGTAATGACCGGATCTAGTGTTGAATGCAGTCTTCCATTCGTGATTTTCCTTTATACGTATCAAATTGTATGCACTCCTAAGGTCTAATTTAGTGAACACAGTGGCATGTTTCAGCCTGTCAAATAATTCTGTAATTAAAGGTATAGGGTATGCATTTTTGATAGTGATTTTGTTTAGACCTCTATAATCTATACACGGTCTTAAATCACCTTCTTTCTTTGATACAAAGAAGAACCCCGCTCCAGCCGGAGAAGAGGATCTCCTAATAAACCCCTTTTCTAATGATTCCTTAATATATTCCTCCATGACACGGTTTTCTTGAACAGATAAAGGGTACACCCTGCCCTTTGGAGGTATTGTGCCAGGCAATAAATCGATAGCACAATCGTAGGGTCTGTGAGGTGGTAATTTGTCAGCCTCCCTTTTATCGAAGACAGTTTTGAGAAATAAGTACTGAGGGGGTATAACAGTAGACAAAGGAGGAGTAGTAGGAACATTAATAGAATTCAAAGGGGTGACTTCAATAGTACAAGACTCATGGCAGGCATCACTCCATGATATTATTTGCCCTGACTCCCAATCGAAAATGGGATTGTGAGTACGTAACCATGGGTACCCTAACACGATGTGAGAAGAGGGAGATGTGATGACCTGGAACCGAATGGTTTCAAAGTGTAAAACCCCTGTATACATGTGTAATGGTACAGTTTCATGAGTAACAACTGGAGAACTTAATGGTCTACCATCTATGGCCTCAACGGCCAAGGGTATCTCCTTCTCTCTGATGGGAATGTTGTTTCTCTTTATAAAGCCAGAGTCTATAAAATTTTCAGCGGCCCCAGAGTCAACCAGAGCATATATGTTGTCAACTATACAAATCTCTCCCATATATAAAGAAACCGGGAGAAGCAAGCGGTTAGGAGGCAATTTAGGAGACTTAGATATCACACCCAAGGCCAGTCCCCTATAAGGTCTTAGGTGCGAGAGGTTTCCGGGAGTAAAGGACATTCCTTTACCATATGGTCTCTCCTACCACAGTATAGGCAGAGTCCCTCCCTTCTCCTATGTAATTTCTCAGTATCAGAGAGTTTGGCAACCCCTAATTGCATAGGTTCCTCCTCAGACACTTTAACACTCTTTGGTATATTAACTCTGGGGTTAATGGGTGTAACAAAACGTCTATTCCTGTTCTTGGTATAGAGCCTGTCACGAATTCTATTATCTATATCAATGAGGTAATCAATAAGGTCCTCTAAGGCAATAGGAAGCTCCTTAGCTGCTACCTCATCCAATATCGTATCTGACAAACCTTCCATGAAGGCAGTAGTTAACCCATTGTTGGTCCAATCTACCTGCGAAGCAAGAGTGCAAAACTGAATAGCATAATCAGCCACAGACCTAGAACCCTGTTTAATTCTCATTAATGCTCTCGCGGCATTCTTTGACCTTTTCATTGTGTCAAAAGTTCTACGAAAAGCCGTAAGAAAACTGTTGAAATCATGTACCATAGGCCCATTAGCTTCCCAAATAGGATTTGCCCACTCAAGTGCCTTATCGGTAAGTTGGTGCATAAAGAACCCAACCTTAGACCTCTCTGTGGGAAATGAACGTGGATACATTTCAAAGTGGAATTCAATTTGATTAATAAACCCTCTGCAAGTCTTAGAGTCCCCTCCATACCGAGGAGGAGGTGTTAAATGGGCCGAAGTATTAGGCAAAGTAGATACTTCAGGGAGAAGGGGCGTAGGAGGGTTAGGTGTGGTTGCTGGAACGGTTCTAGCTAGGAGCGTCTGGAGAGCCTGAGCTATTTGATCCATACGGTGATCCTGCTCTACAAATCTTGCCTCATGGGACGCCATCTGCTGAGCTAAATCTGCGGGGTCCATGGCCCTATCGTAATGTAACGAGAATATACCCCTACACGCAGGATCCAGCTAAACAGAAGCCAATACAGAGGAGAGATACGTCTACCGGACCTTAGAATGGCCGGACTCGACGTATATGAGAGGAGACAGAGCCAGGAACAAACTGAGGTCAAGGGCACAGAGAGACAGCGTAAACTAGGACAAGCCGGGGTCTGGTACACGGAAAACAGCAAGCCGGCAAACAGTACAGATAAGGATAAAGCGAAAACGAAGTCAGAACACGAAGCCAAAGTCAATACGAGAAAACACAACTGAACACCACAAGCGCTAAAGGGAACTGAAACAGAAACCACGATAGGGCAACGAGCTAAGGGAAAAAGGTAAGTTTAAATAGCTTTAAAACGAAAGTGATTGGCTCCCGTCACTTCCACACCCCCAAAAGGTAATTGTATAGGGAGTGTGGTATGACAGGAGCCAATGGGAGCCTTTTGGCAATTAGGCTCCCACTGTCTCTTTAAGAGCGCGCCCGAGACTCGCGGCGCGCTCTTAGTTTCAGGCCGGACACGTGACCGCTTCACGCGGTCACTGCCCGCCTTCCATCTGAAGCAGTCGGATGAGCCGCGCGCGGCTCGTGTAGCCGCAGGACCGCGCGCGGCTTGAAGAGAGGACCGCGACCGGCCCCCGGTTAAGGTAAGTAACGCCACATTTTGACCCATTTGCCAAAGGAAAGCAGCTCAATACCAGGTATCTGATATAGGTGCTGGATTAGACCACACCCCTTCTCATTACAGAGATGCACATCACCTAATATGCTTGATTGGTAGTAGGCTTCGAGCCTATACAGCTTGGAGTAAGACAACATGCATAAAGAAGAGGATGATGTGGTCAAAATACCTCATTTGCCTAATAATTCTGCACCCCTGTACATAAATGGCCAAGATGCAGCCCACCACTGCACCAAAGTGCTCCAAGTACGGTGGGTCCTAACTGCCTAGATATGCATGACTAAATAAACAATAATAAAACACACACAGCACTTACCTGCAAAGAAAGGGGCACATGAAGCAACTGTCTGCAGGAACCAACTGAACCTGCTCCCAAGTATTACGCAAACCAGCCAAATGCTCATCCAGAACTGGCATGCCCTGTGAGGAGAATGCAGCCGGAAGAACAACGGGATGCTGGCCATAGACAACGAAAAAAGGGGTCTTGCCGGAAGAATCATGAGTGGCGTTATTCCGAGCAAATTCAGCCCAAGGAAGCAGGTCAGACCAATTGTCCTGATGGTGAGACACAAAACAACGGAGGTATTGCTCCAGAGACTGGTTGGCACTTTCAGCAGCCCCATTAGACTGGGGATGATAAGCGGAAGAAAATGAGAGAGAAATACCCATTTCTGAACAAAAGGCCCTCCAGAACCTGGAAATAAATTGGCTACCCCTATCGGATACAATAGATACGGGAATACCATGTAATCGAAATACTTCTCTAGCAAAGATATGAGCCAGTTCCTTGGATGTGGGCAACTTGTGAAGAGACACGAAGTGAGCCATCTTGGAAAACCGATCCACTATCATCAGGATTACTGTGTTACCATTTGAAGGGGGTAATTCAACAATAAAATCCATGGACAGGTTAGACCAAGGTCTCTCGGGAACGGGTAACGGCTGCAACAGCCCACAAGGAACTCTACGGGAGGATTTCATACAGGCACAAGTAGTACAAGCACTTATATAGTCAGTGACATCCTTTCGTAAGGAATCCCACCAAAAATACAGAGAAACAGCTGACACCGTTTTGGAAATACCAGGATGTCCAGCAGTCTTAGTATCATGATATAATGACATAATATCCCGTCTCTCAGGAACATCAACAAACAGTTTATCATTAGGCCTCTCGCTAGGTGCCATGCTTTGTTTCGCTTGTATGGCCTGCAAGAGGGACGAGGAAATAGACAAAATAGTAGTAGCTATTATCCTGTCTGGGGAATGACAGGAGTAACATCAATCTCCTGTTTGTCAGTAGTTTCGAACTGTCTGGACAGAGCGTCTGCTTTAGTGTTGCGATCACCTGGCCTATAGGTGATAATAAAATTGAAACGGGACAAAAATAGTGACCACCTAGCCTGCCTGGAAGACAATCTTTTAGCTTCGCCAAGGTAGGATAGGTTCTTGTGATCCGTAAAAATGAGGATAGGATCCTTAGTTCCTTCTAACAAATGTCTCCACTCTTTAAGTGCTAAAATAATAGCAAGGAGTTCGCGATTACCCACATCATAATTTTTCTCTGCTTTGGACATTTGTTTAGAAAAGAAGCCGCATGGATGCAATGGCTTTTCAGGCGACTCTCTTTGGGATAAGACAGCACCTACCCCGATATCAGAAGCATCAACTTCAAGAATATAGGGCAGTGTGGGGATAGGGTGCTGTAAAATAGGTGCAGAAGCGAATGTGGTTTTAAGAAAATCAAAAGCCTGAAGTGCCTCGGGAGACCAGACACGAGTATTGCCTCCCTTTCTTGTCATACGGGTGATAGGCGCTACAATAGAGGAAAAACCTTTAATAAAGCGTCTATAATAATTAGAGAAACCAAGAAAACGCTGAATGGCTTTCAAACCTTGTGGTAGAGGCCATTCCATGACAGCAGAAAGCTTCTGGGGATCCATACGAAAACCTTTAGCGGAAATCAAATACCCCAAGAACTGGACTTCGGTTTGGTCAAACAGACATTTTTCTAGCTTGCAATAAAGACCATTAGCAAGAAGGGTCTTCAAAACTGTCGTAACATGTCTGTGATGAGTGTGTATGTCTGTAGAATATATTAAAATGTCGTCCAAGTATACGATAACAAATGTGTGAATAAAATCTCTTAAGACATAATTAATAAATTCTTGGAATACTGCTGGGGCATTGCAAAGCCCAAATGGCATAACAGTATATTCGTAATGACCGGATCTAGTGTTGAATGCAGTCTTCCATTCATGATTTTCCTTTATACGTATCAAATTGTATGCACTCCTAAGGTCTAATTTAGTGAACACAGTGGCATGTTTCAGCCTGTCAAATAATTCTGTAATTAAAGGTATAGGGTATGCATTTTTGATAGTGATTTTGTTTAGACCTCTATAATCTATACACGGTCTTAAATCACCTTCTTTCTTCTATACAAAGAAGAACCCTGCTCCAGCTGGAGAAGAGGATCTCCTAATAAACCCCTTTTCTAGTGATTCCTTAATATACTCCTCCATGACACGGTTTTCTTGAACCGATAAGGGGTACACCCTGCCCTTTGGAGGTATAGTGCCAGGCAACAAGTCAATAGCACAATCATAGGGTCTGTGAGGCGGTAATTTCTCAGCCTCCCTTTTATCGAAAACAGTCTTTAGAGATAAATACTGAGGGGGTATAGCCGTAGACAAAGGAGGACTGGTAGGTACCTTAATAGAATTCAAAGGTGTGACTTCAAACGTACAAGACTCGTGGCAGGCCTCACTCCATGATTTTATTTGCCCTGTCTCCCAGTCAAAATGGGATTGTGAGCACGTAACCATGGATACCCTAATACTAACTGTGAAGAGGGAGAGGTGATGACCTGGAATCGAATGGTTTCATAGTGTAAAACCCCTGTGTACATGTGTAATGGTACAGTCTCATGAGTAACAACTGGGGAACTTAATGGTCTACCATCTATGGCCTCAACGGCCAAGGGTATCTCCTTCTCTCTGATGGGAATGTTGTTTCTCTTTATAAAGCCAGAGTCTATAACATTTTCAGCTGCCCCAGAGTCAACCAGAGCATATATGTTGTCAACTATACAAATCTCTCCCATATATAAAGAAACCGGGAGAAGCAAGCGGTTAGGAGGCAATTTAGGAGACTTAGATATCACACCCAAGGCCAGTCCCCTATAAGGTCTTAGGTGCGAGAGTTTTCCGGGAGTAAAGGACATTCCTTTACCATATGGTCTCTCCTACCACAGTATAGGCAGAGTCCCTCCCTTCTCCTATGTAATTTCTCAGTATCAGAGAGTTTGGCAACCCCTAATTGCATAGGTTCCTCCTCAGACACTTTAACACTCTCTGGTATATTAACTCTGGGGTTAATGGGTGTAACAAAACGTCTATTCCTGTTCTTGGTATAGAGCCTGTCACGAATTCTATTATCTATATCAATGAGGTAATCAATAAGGTCCTCTAAGGCAATAGGAAGCTCCTTAGCTGCTACCTCATCCAATATCGTATCTGACAAACCTTCCATGAAGGCAGTAGTTAACCCATTGTTGGTCCAATCTACCTGCGAAGCAAGAGTGCGAAACTGAATAGCATAATCAGCCACAGACCTAGAACCCTGTTTAATTCTCATTAATGCTCTCGCGGCATTCTTTGACCTTTTCATTGTGTCAAAAGTTCTACGAAAAGCCGTAAGAAAACTGTTGAAATCATGTACCATAGGTCCATTAGCTTCCCAAATAGGATTTGCCCACTCAAGTGCCTTATCGGTAAGTTGGTGCATAAAGAACCCAACCTTAGACCTCTCTGTGGGAAATGAGCGTGGATACATTTCGAAGTGGAATTCAATTTGATTAATAAACCCTCTGCAAGTCTTAGAGTCCCCTCCATACCTAGGAGGAGGTGTTAAATGGGCCGAAGTATTAGGCAAAGTAGATACTTCAGGGAGAAGGGGCGTAGGAGGGTTAGGTGTGGTTGCTGGAACGGTTCTAGCTAGGAGCGTCTGGAGAGCCTGGGCTATCTGATCCATACGGTGATCCTGCTCTACAAATCTTGCCTCATGGGACGCCATCTGTTGAGCTAAATCTGCGGGGTCCGTGGCCCTATCGTAATGTAACGAGAATATACCCCTACACGCAGGATCCAGCTAAACAGAAGCCAATACAGAGGAGAGATACGTCTACCGGACCTTAGAATGGCGGACTCGACGTATATGAGAGGAGACAGAGCCAGGAACAAACCGAGGTCAAGGGCACAGAGAGACAGCGTAAACTAGGACAAGCCGGGGTCTGGTACACGGAAAACAGCAAGCCGGCAAACAGTACAGATAAGGATAAAGCGAAAACGAAGTCAGAATACGAAGCCAAAGTCAATACGAGAAAACACAACTGAACACCACAAGCGCTAAAGGGAACTGAAACAGAAACCACGATAGGGCAACGAGCTAAGGGAAAAAGGTAAGTTTAAATAGCTTTTAAACGAAAGTGATTGGCTCCTGTCACTTCCACACCCCCAAAAAGTAATTGTATAGGGAGTGTGGTATGACAGGAGCCAATGGAAGCCTTTTGGCAATTAGGCTCCCACTGTCTCTTTAAGAGCGCGCCCGAGACTCGCGGCGCGCTCTTAGTTTCAGGCGGGACACGTGACCGCTTCAGGCGGTCACTGCCCGCCTTCCATCTAAAGCAGTCGGATGAGCCGCGCGCGGCTCGTGTAGCCGCAGGACCGCGCGCGGCTTGAAGAGAGGACCGCGACCGGCCCCCGGTTAAGGTAAGTAACGCTACATTTTGACCCATTTTGCCAAAGGAAAGGAAGTTGCCTAATAATTATGCACACCTGATATAGGGTGTTGATGTCATTAGACCACACCCCTTCTCATTACAGAGATGCACATCACCTAATATGCTTGATTGGTAGTAGGCTTTCGAGCCTATACAGCTTGGAGTAAGACAACATGCATAAAGAGGATGATGTGGTCAAAATACTCATTTGCCTAATAATTCTGCACTCCCTGTACATAAATGGCCAAGATGTATGCAGCCCACCACTGCACCAAAGTGCTCCAAGTACGGTGGGTCCTAACTGCCTAGATATGCATGACTAAATAAACAATAATAAAACACACACAGCACTTACCTGCAAAGAAAGGGGCACATGAAGCAACTGTCTGCAGGAACCAACTGAAACAAAAGGATTAATGGAAAAGGAAAGGGTGTGGCAACATAAAACAAACCTATAAAGGAATCCAGGAGACTGGGAATTCCAGGAACGGAATAAAGGAATGAACCCAGAAAATCCAGCATAAAGAAAACCAGACAGAATAGAAAACCAGAAAAACCAAGAAAAACTAGACAAGAATTGTAAAAAGAGTACTGGATATCAGAAGCCATGGTCAGACATCAGAACCCAGCAGAGCAGTTCCTGACAGCTTCTCCATTTTGGATTTATGTTTGGTAAATAAATCATGACACTATGTAATAGGTCATGTGTTGTTGTTCATCTGAGGTTGTCTTTACCTAATTTTAAGACCTGCTAAGGAACAGTTGATTGTTATTTATGTAAAACCATAGAGTTCAAAATACTTCTTTTTCCCATGTCTGTATGTCCAACCTTATCTTATTTTCTGTGTAAGTATCTTTTTCAAAACATTGCCAAATTCTCGAGTAAGAGTTTGTTGAGGGATATCATGCAGGTTTAATTACAACATCATCAGGGATTTTGATGTCACAATCTACCTAGGAATGATATATGTTTATTCAGCAGGTAGATAAGGTTTTTTGTTTTTTTACTGTTTGCTGGGGCCTTTTGTTAAAACGCAATTTTCTTCATGGAAGGTTAACTTTATTGGAGTAGCATATGGGAAATTTTCATTAAAACTTTAAAACGTTAACTTGATTAGATGGTAGAGGTATTCATGTATAAAGCTGATATTAACAATGCCTTTGAGTTATTTTCAATACATCTTACTCATTGTCATCTTCCTGGAATTAAGTAGGATATTATTTTGCAACACATCTTACTTTTAACATGGAAATAAAGATATCGCACTCAAAATGATTTAGGAATGCAAAAAAGAAACTCTCAGGAATTAAATCTATACATAAAACAGGTACATACTAAACAAAATAATCCTATCTGCTAAGGAAAATAGATATCCTAAATCCAACCAAAAAGAAAAAAGGGGGAGGGGGGAAAGTGTTTCACTACACTATTACACAAAAATATATAGATTGCAAAATAATAGTTCAGAGTAGGCACTATGTTAATAAGTATCAATCAACTAATATATTGTACAAAAAACAGTGAAGAGCTGCTGATATTCGCAATCAAGTGGAGACCGAAACTATAATACACACCATGAGCCAATAGAGCAGTATACAAATGACATTACAGGTTGTGGAAGTGAATGTGGTTATCTGGAGAATGTATTGCAAAGGGACAGCGTATATGGACGGCCAGAGAACGTGTTGCAGAGCTGCACATTCAGGGTGGAATATCCCTTCGAAGGTCCTGTGCAAGAAGCAAAATGGTCCCGCTTTAAAAAAAAAAAGTCAAAATATGTGAAAAAAATTAAAAAGAAGAAAAAAATAAATAATAATAACAACAAAGTATTTAATCAAGAAAGGTACATTCAGATTACCATACTCTGGTTTTCAAGTACGTCCTGGGGATATTGCTTTTGCCCAACATAAATGGAGACATAAAATCATCTAAGAGCGGCTATTGTGACAAATTACACCTCCATCGACAACCCTAGCTCATCCTGGCGTGCTCCTAAATCACATGGGGTGATACCGAAACGTGTTTGATGTCTCAGAGATTCATGTTGCCGATGCACAGACAGTAAGCTTGGCGGCCTATTGAGTCAGGGAGAGTGGAGAAGCATCCGATCTCAGCCCCTAACCTGTGCTGCCAATTAGTGCCCCAATTCCCTTCCTTCTGACCGGTACAGGTGATCCCTGTCTACTCTTCAGAGGATCACCTATTCTGCTCAAGGCACACGGTGTATCTACGCCACGTGTTACTCAAATCTCTGCGGAGGTATCCCTAAGATCTTGCACCACTTGAATGGACTGATCAAACCAGATTGGGCAAAGCTGAATAGAAAACCACAACTGGCGCTGAACTGGGAAGGTGCAAGGGGACGATAGCCTTTATTGCATATGGACCCGACTGTCACGTAGTTACAGAATGAGACCCAACGTGGTGTTGGCAGTGCAAGGTGTAGGACTGGATCAGCCACCACACTGTGCACTGGAGCCAACTGAGAGA
>OW240916.1:88153072-88179574 GCA_933207985.1 Pelobates cultripes | reverse complement strand
TGCATTTTTCTGTAGTGTGGTTTTTGAATATGGTGGTGTTTTTTTGTAGTGTTGACATATGGATGCAGGGCTGTATTTGTGTGTAGTGTAGGCGAAATGCTGAGATGTATGCACATATACATATATATACACACACTGGCACACATACACAGAGGTACTCACATGCAATTACATATAAACAGTCATACACAGACAAACACTGGCACATACAGATAGACACACAGATACAAACACACATATAGATAAAAACACACACACATACAGACACAGAGAGAGACACACAGGCACAGACACACAAATAGATAGAGACACATTGATACAAACACAGACACACAAAAAGATACACACACACACACTGACACATACAGAAACACATATACCAACACACATACAGATACACAGACACACATGTATAAGTGTGTGTCTGTGTGTCTTTGTATAATGAATATAATGAATGCAATGTGTGTGCTTGTATAGTATATAATGGTGTGAGTGAAGGGTGATGGTGGGGGGGTGAAGTGAGAGGGAGCTTGGGGGGGTGAGGATGAGAGGGAGGGGGTGATTGTGAGAGGGAGGGGGGGTGATTAGGAGAGAGAGGGGGGATTAGGAGAGGAGGGGATGATTAGGAGAGGGAGGGGGCTGTGATTTGTGAGGGGGGTTGGGTGATGGTGTGGGGTGAAGTGAGAGGTCGGGTGAGGATGAGGGAGGGAGATGATAGTGAGAGGGAGGGTGGTGAGGCATTAGAGAGGGAGTGAGGGGGGGTGATGGGAGTCGGGGAGGGGAGGAGGATAGGAGAGGTGATGTGTCAGAGAGGCTGAGGGATGAGAGGGAGGGGGTGATTGATAGAGAGGGGTGGTGATTGTGAGAGGGAGGGAGGGTGATTGTGAGAGGAGGGGGTGATTGTGATAGGGAGGGAGGGTGATTGTGAGGGGGTAATTGTGAGAGGGAGGGGGGTGATGAGGAGAGGGGGGACTAAAAAAATTACCTTAAATCCCTGGTGGTCCAGTGGGGGCTGCCTGGTGGTCCGGTGGGCTCCCTGGTGGACCGGTGGCCATCATTTCCGGTCTGCAGCTCTGCAGACCAGGGATCTTGCGAGACCCAATCAGAGCGCTGCCGTGGTAACCCGCGGCAACACTCTGATTGGGCAGTGCTCGCGATACACATGGTCTGCACACTGCAGAGCTGCAGACCGGTCTCTACGATGGGCGCAGGAGGGGCATTGCAGTTTTATGAAACATAGGTCATGTCAAACTAACCTAATTGCATTCTACGAAGAAGTAAGTAGAAGTATAGATCAGGGTGTTGCAATGGATGTGATCTACTTGGATTTTGTCAAGGCATTTGATACAGTTTCTCCCAATAGGTTAGTCTTCAAACTAAAAAAAAAACATTGGCTTAAGGGTAGAGTACAACGAGTTGTCATTAATGGTGAATTTTCAAATTGGACAAAAGTGGTAAGTGGTGTCCCTCAGAGTTCTGTTTTGGTACCGCTTCAATTTAGCATATTTATAAATGATCTTGCAATGTCAATATGCAGTTGCTAAGGCCAGTAAGGTTTTGTCATGTATAAATAGGGGCATAAATTCTCCAGATAAAAATATGATTTTGCCTCTTTATAAATTACTGGTAAGAGCACACCTTGAATATGCTGTGCAATTTTGGGCACCTGTTCTAAAGAAGGATATTATGGCACTAGAAAAAGTGCAGAGACGAGCTACAAAATTGATCAAAGGAATGGAGCATTTTAGTTACGAAGAAAGGTTAAAAATGTAAATCTCTTTAGTTTGGAAAAACGGCGCCTCAGAGGGGATATGATAACATTATAAAAATATATTCAGGGCCAGTACAAACCATTGTCTGGAAATCTATTCATAAATAGGGCTATGCATAGGACACTAGGTCACGCATTTAGCCTGGAAGAAAGGAGATTTAATCTAAGGCAAAGAAAAGTTTTTTTTACAGTAAGAATTATAAGGATATGGAACTCTCTACCTGAAGATATGGTTTTGTCAGAGTCCATACAGATGTTTAAACAGCAATTGGATAAATACTTCCAAAAACATAACATACAGAGATATAATTTCTAATTAGTGGGGTAATAGCTGCTTGATCCAAGGAGATATCTAACTGCCATTTTGGAGTCAAGAAGGAATTTTTCCTAGTTTGTTGCAAAATTGAAAACACTTCAGACTGGGTTTTTTGCCTTCTTTTGGATCAACAGCAAAAACATATGTGAGGAAGGCTGAACTTGATGGACGCAGGTCTCTGTTCAGCTATGTAACTATGTAACCTCTGCTGCACAACTGAGTCACCTAAAACCTCCCTTCTCCCCACTCCCTCCCCTCGCAGTCCCGGAGCGTGCGCATCCACTCTGAGCCAGCGACATGTTAATATCACAGGTTTCTCTATGTTTCACTTATTGGGGGGTCCCATGTATACAGGGTGGTATTTTCCATTAGGCAAGTTTGACACCTGCCTTCTAGTGGGCGACTGTTTTCAGCACTTATAATGTGCCTTTTTTGAGTTTGAGTGGGCTGATAGGCAGCAATAAGTATCTGGAGCCTTGAGAGTATCTATCGCAACCTAGAAACTAAAATAATACTCAATATTCAAACTAAATGTTTATATTTATTTATTAAGAGGTTTATTAATACAGCTATCCTTTGCACTCTATATATCCAAGCATTTCTACTCTTTACAGCTGCCTTTTGAAAAGGTCTACTGTCAGGATTCCTCATATCATTCCTTGTGAAAGCCATTTCCACTTTAAGCAATCACTGCATGTATAATTAGCATGCTTTGTTTCATTCCTTAGATGTGCAAGTTTACATATTCCGGGTTGAACCTCGCCTGCTATTTAACTTCCTACTCTACAGCTTTAATATCCATTGTAACACCATGTGCTGCTTTGCAGCATTCCCTGTGGATGTTCACTAATTGAAATACTTTCTATTTTTGTTTTGTCTTTTTAACACTGTTATTGATTTTGTCTTAAAGAGTGAAAAGGACTCTTGACTTTCTTAATGCCCACAATTTTTTCTTAACCAAGGTTACTAGTAATTTCGACTCAGTCTGCCTCCTTGCTAGAAAATAATTCAGTCCATTTTTATGTAGTTCTGAATCCACCATACACATATATTAAGTTAATTTGCCATCCATGCTATACTTAAAGAACAATTGTCATTATATTGTTAGTTCTCGTTTCTTAAAAGTTTATTATGTTGAATAATTAGTGGGCAGGTTGAGACAAATGTTACTTTTTTATTTGACTGAGCAGTCTTGCTTCATTAGACACTACTGTTATCTGATCAACTACTGCTCAACCTTACTTGTCTGCTGTTGCAGTTTTAAACAGAGCAATTACAGCAACAAACAAGTTAGGTTAAGCAACAGTTGGTCTCATAACGGAGTCCGACCTAACATGGCTGCTCAACTGGATAAAAAATAAGAGATTTTGTTTTTTAAATCATTATACATAACTTTACAATTTAGTAACCCCTTAAAACCAGAGGGCGTACTATTACACCCTATTCTAAGCGTCTCTAAATGCCGCAGGGCGTAATAGTACGCCCTCCGTTTTTTTTTTTTTACTTACCCGGTCGCTGGCGGTGGGGGAGACTCACCTGGGATCCCAGGGAGTCCCCCGCAGCGAATCCTGCCTCCTCCGCCCCGCCCTCCTCCCCCGTCCATGTGAGAGTGAGGTCCTTGCGAGGACCTCACAATCACATGGCCGGGTTAGCTGGCTGCTGCATTGCTAATGAATTCAAATAAAATAAAGTTAATCAGTGTAAAAAAATAAATAAAATAATTATATACTTCATCATATATATACACACACAGATCATATATATACACACACACACACACACACATATATATACACACACACACACACACACACACACACATACATACACTGTCTAGGTGTATTTTACTATTAATATATATATATATATATATATATATAATTATATATATATATTAACATCAAATTACACGTAGACTGATACTGATTAAATATATAATTATTGATATATATAATATAAAAAATAAATATGTAAACACGTTAAAAATAAAATTACAAAAATTATTAAAAATAAATAATTAAATATATTGATGTGTGTTATTTCGTTCTAACTGTATTGTGATATTAATATATTTATATCAAAATACAAGTAGAACGAAATATATATATCTATATACATAAATATATCACTATATATATATATATATATATATATATATAAAACAAGGGGGGGTTCCGGTCTTGTGTTTTATATATATATATATATACACACACCTACCTATATATAAATAAAAATATTTTTAAAAAATTATATATATATATATATATATATACACACAAACACACAAACACACATATATTAATTCTACATATATATTTATGTAATATTTTTACATAATTAGGTATTTTAATTAATTACAATTAGCGGGACCTGCCTGACAACCCATTCCAAAAGTATAGGGAATTTAATTTGCTAGCACTATATTTAACACTATAACTTTCCAAGACACCATAAAACCTGTACATGAGGGATACTGTTGTACTCGGGAGACTTCGCTAAACACAAATATTTGTGTTTCAAAACAGTAAAAAGTATCACAGCAATAATATCGTTCGTGTAAGTGCTGTTTGTGTGTGAAAAATGCAAAAAACGTCACTTTTACTGGCGATATAATCGTTGTAATACATTTTACTGTTTTGAAACACTAATATTTGTGTTCAGCGAAGTCTCCGGAGTAAAACAGTACCCCCCATGTACAGGTTTTATGGTGTCTTGGAAAGTTATAGGGTTAAATATAGTGCTAGCAAATTAAATTCCCTATACTTTCGGCATGGGTTGTCAGGCAGGTCCCGCTAATTGTAATTAATTAAAATACCTAATTATGTAAAAATATTACATAAATATATATGTAGAATTAATATATATATATATATATATATATATATATATATATATATAAATGTATATATATAATTTTGTAAAAATATTTTTATTTATATATAGGTATATATAGTGATATATTTATGTATATAGATATATATATTATTTCATTCTATGTGTATTTTGATATAAATATATTAATATCACAATTCAGTTAGAACGAAATAACACATCTATATATGTTTTAATTATTTTTAATTATTTTTTTAATGTATTTACATATTTTTTATATTATATATAAATATATATATAACTAATTATATATATTTAATCAGTATCAGTCTACGTGTAATTTGATAATATATATATATATTAATAGTAAAATAGACATAGACAGTGTGTGTGTGTGTGTGTATGTATATGTGTGTGTGTGTATATATATATATATATATATATATATATATATATATATACACACTTAGATCATATATATATATATATATATATATATATATATATTTATGATCTAAGTATATAATTTTTTTTTTTTTACACTGATTAACTTTTTATTTGAATTTAGCCAGCAGTGTAAAAACTGTCATTACAGGCAGTCCCCCTGCTGGCTAAGCAGCAGCCAGCTAACCCGGCCATGTGATTGCAAGGACTCTCACATGGCGAGCGGAGGAGGCAGGATCCGCCGCGGGGGACTCCCTGGGATCCCAGGTGAGTCTCCCCAACTGCGATCGCCGGCGTGGGATCCCCAGCGACCGGGTAAGTTGAAAAAAAAACAAAAACGGAGGGCGTACTATTACGCCCTGCGGCGTTTAGAGCCGCTTAGAATAGGGCGTAATAGTTTTCAAAAGTTACAGCATCAAATATAAGGCTTGTGTTTCATTTTTTTCACATTACAATTCGCCAGATTGGTTACGTTGCCTTTGATGGCATACCATTTGCAATAGTAGACAACTCAATAGTAGACAGTCTTTTTTAGTAGCCACTTGGTCACAAACACTGACCAAAATTGGCGTTTTTTGCATTTTTCACACACAAACAAATATTAACGCTAACTTTGGCCAGTGTTTGTGACCAAATGGCTACTAAAAAAGACTGGACATACTCCATTTGCAATACCTTGGCTTGTCTACTATTGCAAATGGTATGCCATTATGGGTGTAAATTTAATTCCTGGGCTACTATACAGTCTCAAAGGCAACGTAACCAGTCTGGGGAATTTGAATTTCAAATGTAATGTGCTATATTTGACCCTATAACTTCCCAAAACACCATAAAACCTGTACATAGGGGGTACAGTTTTACACGTGAGACTTTGCTGAATACAAATATGTGTATTTTATTGCAGTAAAAACAAACAGTATTATGACATTGACAGTTAAAATGTCATGTAGAACTAAAAAAAAAAAAGAAAAATCTTATTTTCTCCAATTTTTGTCATATTAAATTATGCTTCATAGCTAAAGATTTGATATTAAATGAAAGCACTGTTTCCCCTGAATAAAATTATATATAATAAGGGTGGGTGCATTTAATATGAAAGAGGTGAATTACGGTTGGACAGACATGTAGCGCAATTGCCAGGTTTTGACTCAGTCCTTAAGGGGTTAAAGGGTTACCCCAAACCTTATGAATGTGTTTCTACAATAATAATAATGGGCATTATTATCTAGCCCTATATGTTTTACTTACCTTTCCAGCACCGGGCAAAGCTTCCGACACTTCTTTCAGTGCCCCATCCTGATGTCATGGCAGCCGGGAGAGGTTCAATTAAAGCGGTTCAGTCAATCATAGAGTAGCCTTTGATTGTACCATTTAGCCAGCTCACAGTGCATGCGCGTGATCTGTCCTGGCACAGGCATGTGAGATAAACAGTGCATTTACATACACAGTATAAGGAAATAAGTGCTACTTAGCATCAAATACATTGTGCATAGATATAAAGTAGTAAAATCACAAGCATTCATACTTCACATATGTATCAACATTGAAATTTAGCATTCTTACAAAAAAAGCACCTGCTCACACACAAAAGAGAAAGTAAGCTAATTAGACTAGTTCTAGCAAAATGAAAGTGGGTGGTGGTGGTGGTGGTAAGTAGGGTTTATTATATATATATATATATACATATATATATATGCAGTATAACTTTATTAACTTTAAAATGTATTGTCAAACAAGAGAACATTAATTAAAAATCTGTCACTTTTCTTTTCTCTCTGAATTGTAATGGTTAATAAACTGCCATGAAAGTTGTATCACTAACCCAACAGTATCCATTAAAGTAAGCAAAGGAGACATGATCTTTGTGAACGGTTATTCAGACTGAACTTACTATTCAGTAGATAGAAACTAGTTAAAGTGGCACTATCACGCTAAACTTAAACTTTCTCCTATTGTTTCCTCTTCTCTTCCTCTTTCAGAATCTGTTCTGCTTTTCTTTATTTCTGATCTAGTTTTCTTTTAAAACATAAGACAAAGTAAGGAATACTTTCTCTTATGTATTTTCCTATGCTTGACTTTGTGGAGGAGTGTGCGTACTTTCTCTGACACAGGAAATGGAGCCAACTTAAGCTCCTCCTTCGGTCAAAGAAAGTCAGGCGTAGGAAAAATACATCAAGGAGTCCCTACTTCGTTTTATGTTTTAAAGAAAACTAGAGTAGAAATAAAGAAAAGAAGAACAGATTCTGAGAGAGTAAGAGAGGAGGAAACAATAGAAGAAAGGTAAGTTTGGTGCGAAAGTGCCGCATTAAATCACAGCAGTGGTAACTTAGATTTCTTAAGACTGGGACGAAGATTGGCTAAATAATTTTCTTGCTGTTTTAATTTGTGCAGCCCCAGTCTTAAACCCTGCAATATAACATAATTGGTCCACCTATTTTTTTTTTTGCTTTGTTTTTGTTTTTTTATCTAGCATATCTAGTTAATTTACTTAGTCTGGGATAGTCTAATAACGCCAAATACCCTTAGATATCCTTTGGGCAACTCCTATTCTAAATAGTATCTCTTATAAGTGTTGGCAACAATTGCACTCCATTTGATTAAGATAATTTGTATTTTTTTTTGCTTTGCCATTAGGCTTTTTACAGTAACCAACCCTTAATAGTAACATTGTTCATTTCGATTACTTTTACTTTAATGGACTAATACTATTGGGTTAAGTGACACAAGTTCCATGCCAGATTATTAATAATTCAGAGGGGGAAAAAAACATTTAAATATTTTTATTTATTGTTTGTTTGATAATTTTACAATATTAATAGAATTTAGGTTTTCCTATTCACACACACTCTTACACACACACACACACACATATAGTGTACACATTTAGTGATATAAATATTATAACAGCCCTTTTGATAGATTCATAATTGTTGGTTTTCCTTTATATTGTAATAAAACAATAGAACAAATACTGCACCAGTCTGCGAAATGTGAGTATCAGGATCACAAAAAACACAAATAAAACAACATAGTGCAAAACAGGCTCTATATGGAATGCAGGAGGGTGCCTAATAAGGCTAAAATGGTATCTTGAAGGAGAGTAGCACAGGATACACAAAAATGAATCCAAAAATTTATTAGGAACAATTAAAATAAGGGACAAGCAGTATACTGGGCACAAAGCCTAAATAAACACCGCAAAATAAATAAAAAGGTCCAAAAATACAATACATCAAAGTGTAGCAGCAAACACGTTTCAACTCCGGCTGGAGTCTTCTTCAGTGCTGTGATAGCTCTCTCCTCCATGGCAATAAATACCCTTTTGAATCATCTTTTCCTGGTGTAGCTTCCTATTTCCGGCGCGGTATGTTCGCGTCATCACATAGTGTAGTGATGCTGTGTTTATGTGTCTGAGGGTGCTGTGTGTGTGATAGTGCTGGTAGTGTGGTGTGAGGGTGCTGTGTGTGTGTGTGTGTGTGTGGGTGCTGGTAGTGTGCTGTGTGAGAGGGTTCTGTTAGTGTGCTGTGTGAGGGTGCTGTTAGTGTGCTGTGTGTGTGTGTATGAGGGTGCTGTTAGTGTGCTGTGTGCAGTGGTGTACATACCGCGGTCACAGGGGTCGCAGCTGCAACCGGGCCTGTCTCCACAGGGGTCCCGGCTGCCTTGGCCCACGCGGCAAATCGCCGGGGTGCTGTCCAAGGGGTCCATTGGGTGGGTGGATGGAGCTGTTTGCAGTGTCGTATGTGAGTGCAGAGGGCTGGTTGTATTACAGAGTGTGTGTGGATAGGGGCAGGGGACAGTTAAACAATCTGCCCAGCCAGCCTGCACAACCTTCCGCGGGCCCCTGCTGCTAAAAATATAATTCTCTGTGCAGGGCACACTGAGAGACCGCTAAGGGGCCTTCCAAAGACCCCACTAGGCTGCCCCTCAGTGTGCCTGTCTCAGTGTGAATTTGGCAGAGGCTCCAGGAGCAGAGCCTCTGCCAGAAGTGGAGCACAGCCACACTGAGCTTGTAAGCTGTCAGTAACACTGCTCAGGGCAGCTCCGTGGCTGGTTCTGCGGGAAGTTAAATCATGCAATGTGGAGCTGCCCTGATCAGTGTTACAGGCAGCATGAGGCACATGAAGCATCCCACCAGAATAAGGATTCCTCCCTCCCTGGCCGAAGGTAAGATTCAGAGAGGGGGGAATATATATCATTTTGAAATTTTCTTTTCTTAATTAATAATGTTTTTAGCATTTATCCCCCCCCCCACTACTGCCCCTTAACAGCTCCTATACTTCTCCCCCTCATCAACCACAGCCCCACTACCCCTCTACACCCCATACACCCCTGATCCATCTACAACTCTTATTACCCTCAGGTAACCACCACAGCCCCACTACAACTCCTATTACCCCCAAGTAACCACTACAGACCCACTACAACTCCTATTACCCCCAGGCACCCACAACTACTGCTTATCACCCATTTCAGCCCCCTATACCCTCTTGCACCCACTACAACACCTACACCCTGCACCACAGCCACAGCCTGCACCCACCACAGCCCCTGCCCACCACAGCCCCTGCACCCACTACATCCCATACCCCCAGACACCCTCTAGATCCCCATACCCCCTGTACCCAATACAATCCCCTTCCACCCTGCACATACTCCTTGCCCTCTCTACAGCCCCTAATATCCCATGCCCCCACTACAGCCCCCTATACCCATTACAGCCTCTACACCCATTACAGCCTCTACCCCTAGGCACCCTCTAGGTCCCTATACCCCCTGCACCACCTACAGCCATTACCCCACTTGCCTCTTCTACAGCCCCTATTATTCCATACCCCCACTACAGCCCCCTGCACCCACTACATATCCTACCCTCAGACACCCTATAGATGCTCTATACCCCCTGCACCTGTTACCGGAGGAATAACAGGAACAAACTGCAGAAGCCACACAGAGATATGGACACAAGTCTTCAGGAAGTAACAGGTCTTTTATTTACACACCGATCGGGTCTCACACTGAACTTGTGTTCAAAAGGTATGAGCCCAGAGCATAGTTTGAACAGGCTATTTATTAACAATAACTTCTCCCATTCATAGCTCCACTCACACATACCCTTAGACCAATCAGTGAACAGGATATTCAGGATCACCTAATATGGGCAGACCGTATGACTCATTTTAAGGACAAAGGAATGTGACTACAGTTGAAGCACATGCTTTGTACATTGATGACAGTATCTTAGCTACATGTAACTAACTAACAGATACAACAAACACCTGTACTTGTATATGCCACATGGAGATTTCAGGCCTACTAAATTTTTAATCATGTTAAAATCCCATCACATTCCCCACTTTGATGCTTCTGATACAAAGTTATTCCAGATGCATCACTAATCATAATTTACCAACACCACTCAAGTAGCCATGGACCAGAGCAGACCTTGTAAGCATCTTAGCATCATCACAAACTCCTTCAGCATTCCTCATCCTGAATATGTTCTCTCTCTGCGCTAGAGATTCATACTTCCAGACAGCCATTACATGAGCAGCTGTCTTTCTTTCTATAGTACTCTCTATGATACTACGTATAGATCTGACCACTAATGGAATTAGGCAGGGCAGAAAGAGACATAAGAATATAATGAATATTACTCCTCCTACTAATGCCTTAATCCCTCCAAGCTGCTCATACCAACTTACAAACCAACTACTTGGGTTATACCCATTCCAAACCTGAGTAGGTACATGCGCAAGTTTAACCGTGTGGCTTGTAAGTTCAGCCACTGCCCGCCCTTCATCATCTATGTGCAAACAACAGTTGCTAAGATTAAACTTTCCGCATACACCTCCATCTACTGCTAATAAGTAGTCCAGAGCTAATCTATTTTGATAGATGGCTGATCTCATCCGAGTATTTTGCTTAGCTAGAAGATTAAGTGCTTGCGCTGTTTCATTGGTGATAATCTCAACCACCGCCTGTAGTCTTATAATACGGTTGAGCATATATATTGGGGTTCCATATCCATTAGTACCATCTTCTGCCCAAGTAGCAGGTCCATAGTAATTTATGATACGTTGGGGAGGCCACTCATCTTCCCAACTACCTATATTCAAGGATGCTCGCTTCTTTTTATGATTTACATCATAAACCTTAATTCCCAAGGTCTCTCCTGTCTCAATTGGCAACAAGAAGAAGGATGGTTTGAGCGTACCTAGTACACATGCTCCCTCCCAATCTTGTGATAACTCTGAATATGCTTTCTTACCACAGATCCAGTACAAATTCGCTGGGGTTTTCCAATTGGATGTAGCAGATAAGTCAAACCATACCTCTTTTAAATTGGTGTAATTGACAAAAGGATTAGTAGGCTCTGAGACATTTGAAGCTGACCACCAAGTAGTATCTTTTGTATCAGCATTATAGGCCTTCTGTCCTAAGCAGGTTAACTCTCCAACAGATGTATTATACAGTGGCCCTCTTCTAGCTAAACATACATGGCCTATGATAGATGTTTTTAAACGCCATTCTGATAAACCTCTAGTACTTACTTGATGATCAGACTGAGAAAGCATCTGTTCATCTGTCTCAGAACCAAGGTACCAAACCTCTTATCTCCCATGACCATTGGTCTCCCATATTAGTACCTCCACATAAAAAGCAGTTAGTTATATTAAGACTACCTGCAATACTCTCTTCTTCAAAAATCACCTCATACTTCTCAAGTCACGCTCAATTCGACTGGGTCATGCACTTCAACCGGATCTTGCAAGGATTCTCACGATCTGGAGTAGCTTGCCAGGAATCTGCGGCTGGTTTAACCCTAGAGTGATGAATATACGAAGTCACTTCTGCCGCCTTTACAGCTGTTGGGGTAGATAAAAGAACATACGAAGGCCAACAGGATACACCCCAAGCTTTAACTCAATATGTATCGGTGGAATATTACGAGCAAGTCCTGGAGGATTATTCTCTGCCCATTCTCCTGGAATGTCAAATAAAGATCCATCACTCTTAGGGTTTGTATTTGTCATTACAGAGTAGAAGTTCCATTCTTCTTTTGGTACCAATACTGCTATCATACCTGGTGATTTATTAAACTTCAGAGACGTTGATCCATTAGGTAGAAAAGTTATCTGAGCTTGAAGCTTTGATAATAGATCTCGTCCTAGAAGTTGAATTGGACACTCTGGCATATATAGGAACTGGTGCTTCACAAAATGGCCTCCTAAAATGCAAGTGCGACTCCTGAGAACCGTTCTAGCAGCGCTTCTCCCAGTAGCTCCTATTACAGTTACAGTCTTTCCAGAAGGAGGAGCTACCAACTTAGTCACCACAAAATGTTCAGCACCTGTATCAATCATGAAAGGACTTCTCTTTCCCCCTATTGTTACATCGACCATAGGCTCCGCTTGGCCAAGGGGGATGGAACCCGGTCGGTATCAATAGTCTTCCATGACAGTGTCAGCCAGACCTACAAAAATCTCTATCTTCCCTATCCCTAGGTCTCTGGGTAGGGGGATAATATCTACCTCCCTGAACACTCCCTCTGCTATTCCCATTATTCCCTCCAAAACTTCCTCTACCTCGTCCTCTATAGCTACTACCATAACCACCTCGCCCTCTTCTCTCTTCTTGTCTACCACCTGCAATATATCCCCTCTGTGGACAGTCACTCTTCCAATGCCCTTCCTCTCTACAATATGCACTTTGATTCCTACTTAAAGGTCCCTTACTCAGCCTATTCTCGACTCCTTTATTCACTTCCCTTCCCTGTCTTTCTACACTTGTGATAGCTACCGCTAGCATATCTGCCTTCTTCCTCATTTTACGTTCCTCCTCACGCTTTGTCTCAGTTTCCCTATTCATATACACCTTATTTGCAACCTCCATTAGCTGTGATATGGATATCCCTGCAAATCCCTCTAATTTTTGTAGCTTTCTCTTAATATCGCTCTGGGCCTGGCTGACAAATGCTGAGTTAATCATTTGGAAGTTTTCAGGGGCTTCAGGATTGAAAGGAGTGTACAATCTATTTGACTCAAGCAGTCTCTCATAAAAAGCACTGGGTGATTCATTAGCTTTTTGTAACACTTCAGCCGTCCTGGACATGTTAATTGCCTTTTTCCCTCCTGCCTTCATGCCAGCAATAATGGCTTGTTGATAGGCCTTTAGATGGATCATGTCAGCGCCATTTACGTTCCAAAGGTCAGTAATAATTGCTGACAATCAGCCCAGGTGGGATTGTGTGTTTGTATAATAGAGGTAACCAAATCTGTCATGACTTGAGGTTTGTCGGTATACGAAGAGTTATGAGTCTTCCAATTGAATAGATCAGTTGTGGTGAAGGGGACATAGACAAACACTGGATCTGCCCGTTGTATTTGGCCATTTTCATCAACGTGTGTTGGGCCCGGTGTAAGTCGGAGAGGCATCTGGCAATGTCGGGATGGAAGGGTGTCAGTCAATTGTCGGCTTAGTATGGGGCTTCGGCAAACCTGCTCAGTAATAGGTTCCGGTCTGAGAGTAGTAAGATAGGTGGAAGGGGGTGAGCTAATTTTACTAGTTAGCAGTTGGCGGATGAAAATATTTAAAAACAAATTTTCATCCGCCAACTGCTAACTAGTAAAATTAGTAGGTGTCACCAGAGGGTAAGTAATTGTATCAAAATAATCTTTATGGTTCTAATAATAAAACTTAACTTTTAATATATTTAAACGTAAAATAAAACCTTATAGCAATAAATATATTAAAATAGGGTAAGCAATCCTACTTCTGTCTGTTATATGCCAGTATAGAGTTAAAGATGATTAAGCAATGTAATATCAATGTAACTCCCGAAGATGGCCAGTAGGTGGCCCTAGAGTGCTTCCTAGAGTCTAATGAAGCAGATAGACTTTAATTATGTGCTTATTTTATTATTATTTATTTTAATCACTGTTCACCCTGATATCTAGGCTTGAGTAAAGCTTTTGTTCTATGGTAAAATAAACATCTTAGTTTGTATTTTAGTAAAGGGGATATTTTGAACAAAGCTGGGAGGGGCCCATCCAGTAACTAAAAAAGGATAAAAGTATACTCTAGCACCTTATACCATTGATAATTTCTTCCAGTTGTATTTTAGACTGTCACTGAATGCACACAGTGTTCAGTAGTTTTAGTGCTATTTCAGTGATTATGGTACAATGTTATTGCTGAGAATTATCTGATCCAATAGACTCAGTTACTGTTATTAAGAATTCTCCTCACAATTTAACTGTTAATAAAATTCAATGCTAAAATACACTCCTACCAAAAAGGAAGTCAGTTCAAATTACAAAGAACCAGTGGGGGGTTGGTAAAGAAATACAAGAGTTTGAAACAAAAGAACAGATAGGTATGTGGGTAGGCGGGGGCAATAGAGCAGGGGGAGTGCTAATACCAGCTATACCAGTTTTAGCTTGGGAGGAAGAGTGGGGGAATGGCTACTCTGGCTCTGGAGGATGATCAATCAGATGCAAGGGGTGAGGTGTCCAAACTAGGTGGAATTAAGGCCTTAGTGGACAAACAGGTTCTGGCTACCATGGACTCCATTGTTCCTCTTAGCACAGCTTGTTCCATTTAGCAGTGTTTCAACAATCTGTATACAGAAACTACTCGTATAGCCCCAGCATATTATTTATAACAATGTAAACCTGCTGTATTAAATCTGGATCAAGGATCCACAGGAACACTGGTTACCAGAACAGGCTGTCCTCTGCTACACAGAGTATTTTAATCTTTTGGGGGGACAGTGTTACACCATAATCACAAACAGCATATTCCTTAGAAAAGTTTTTTGTTTTTTTTAAACAAACAAGACAAAGGACCGTTTGTGAATCAGAAGCACCCACGATTTCAACAGAGCGTCTGATTCATAGCAGTACAAATATACAAACAGTTTCAACAGTCACACCAGTTACCTTAGCAACAGCGGCACGGTTACTAGGCCCAAACATACACGTACACACACGCAGAGGATCCTCACACGCTCAACAATATCACGACGTCGCACACACGAAATTAAATCAAAAACCCACCAAAGACTATACACTTATCAATGTAACTATTATTCAAACCATACAATTATCCACACTATTAATCCACATAAACTAACCGATCACATAACATTTCAACAATTTCATCTCTACAGTCAGTGGTTATGGTACGGTTAGTAACTATTGTACAGTTTAGACAATTTGGTTTTAAAGTTACAATATCAGTTAGTACACATGCAAGGTTAAACAGTAATTTTAGTATTTTTCATGTAATATCAGTAGTTATGGTACAAGTCAATGGTTATGGTACATGTCAGTGGTTATGGTACATTATTATTATGATATTTATAGTCAAATTCCACAGCGCTTTATAATGGGTGGACGAACAGACATTTAGTTGTAACCAGACAAGTTGGACACACAGGAACAGAGGGGTTGAGGGCTTACATGCTAGAGGGAGTGGGGTAAAATGACACAAAAAGGTACATGTCAGTGGTTATGGTACCGTGCGCTATTTTACACTATACACACACACAATTTACACTCCGACTAGATGGCAGAGCTCAACCTTTCTAGCAGGACATACAATTTTACCAATTCACCAGTTCACCAACTACAGTATATCTAACAATATTTACAATAATCCCAACTATTCTAATTGGCCAGCACCTTGAGAACTATCAAACTATTTACACCAGGATTCGGTTAGTCTATGCTTCCCAAGCACCACATATAGCGAACTAATGAGCGGAATTTACAACAGGACTCATTTAGTCTATTTACTCTATCAATAGTCTAGTGGTTGAATTTACACGCCTCCCACTTAGCTAAGATAGGTTGAGAGCTAGCAGACGGAATGTACACCAGAATCTGCTTAGTTTCGTCGGCCTCCCCGACCTAGCGACCAAAATTTACACCTAGACACGCTAGTCAAGACAGGACACTGGTGTCCGACATGAACTATTTACACCAAGATTCAGTCTGACCCAAACCACCTGTATTAGACAGGCTGACTACAGAGCGTCTAATGTCAACATAAGCAGTGAGCCTTCGCTTCTTCCTTCCAGAGGGAAGGGGCAGATTCCATACAACCAATTCCAAATACGAACCCCTTGTGGGCCTACCGCTCTAACGGTATTAATCTTACCTCTTCGTTCCTGGACCTGGGCTTCACACTCATCGATGGGGCACCCCGGTACTCACTGAGCAGAAGCTGATGATCTCCTGGACAAAAGGTGCCGAGACGAAAGGAGGTCCACGCAGAAGTTCAGGGGTGCTGCCGTGGAGAACGCTGGTAAAAGTTTACCGTCTCAAATCTCTGCGCCAGCTTCCGTGTGATGAGGTTCCCGGACCCAGTGCACCAAAAATGTTACCGGAGGAATAACAGGAACAAACCGCAGAAGCCACACATAGAGATATGGACACAAGTCTTCAGGAAGTAACAGGTCTTTTATTTACACACCGATCGGGTCTCACACTGAACTTGTGTTCAAAAGATATGAGCCCAGAGCATAGTTTGAACAGGCTATTTATTAACAATAACTCCTCTCATTCATAGCTCCACTCACACATACCCTTAGACCAATCAGTGAACAGGATATTCAGGATCACCTAATATGGGAAGACCGTATGACTCATTTTAAGGACAAAGGAATGTGACTACCGTTGATGCACATGCTCAGTACATTGATGATAGTATCTTAGCTACATGTAACTAACTAACAGATACAACAAACACCTGTACTTGTATATGCCACATGGAGATTTCAGGCCTACTAAATTTTGAACCATTTTGAAATCCCATCACACACCCACTACAGCCCCTGTACTTATTACATCCCCTTCACCCATTACAGCCCCTACCCCCTGCATCCACTACAGCCCCTACCCCACTATAGCCCCTACCACCAAGCACCATCTAGATCCCTATACCACCTGCACCCCCTACCACCCTGCACACACTACAACCAATACCCCCTTTTCCTCCTCTACAGCCCCTTTTATCCAATGCTCCCACTACAGCCCCCTATACCCACTACTGCCCCTACCTCCAGATACCCTCTTAATCCCTATACCACTTTCACCCACTTCAGCCCCTACCAACCTGCACATATTACAGCCAATACCTCTTTGCTCCCTGTATAGCCCCTATTTTCCCATTCCTATACTACATTCCCCTATACACTCTGCACTCACAACAGCCTCTACCCTCTGCAGCCCATACCCCTTAAAGTCATTATTAAACCCTTGCCCCCTCTACAGCCCCTCCCTAGCATCCACTACAGCACCTACCGCTTTGCACCCACTACAGCTCCTACCCCCAGGCACCCTCTAGATCCCCTATACAACCCAGTACACCCTTTACAGACCCTACCCCCACGCACCCTTTAGATCCCCTATTTTCCCATTCCTATACTACATTCCCCTATACCTTCTGCACCCACTACAGCCTCTACCCTCTGCAGCCCATACCCCTCTTACCCCGTAAAGTCATTATTAAACCCTTGCCCCCTCTACAGCCCCTCCCTAGCATCCACTACAGCACCTACCGCTCTGCACCCACTACAGCTCCTACCCCCAGGCACCCTCTAGATCCCCTATACCACCTTGCACCCACTACAGCCCATATTAACCCCTGCACCCACTACAGGTCCTTCCCCCAGGCACCCTCTAGATCCCATATACTCCCTGCACCCACAACAGCCCACACCCACTCTACAGTCCCTAATAACCCAAGCCCCTATACCCACTACAGCCTTAGTGGTGGTTATTATTATTGTATTAATTCACACTAACTCTCCTGCATTTAAGCACATTCACTCTCCGTACATATACACCCTGTTTACAGACTGTGCACACACACATGACCCAGCATTCATAAACATATATCCATATGTTCACGTACTCTGACCCTGCACATATACAAATTATTGATTCAATGCATCTCTATGAGGAGATGCTGATTTACTGCTCATGTGCAATTTCCTTCCAATGCTTTCCTATAGAAAAGTATTGGATTGTCTGAGATCTAATTTGATGATCTCAGCCAAGGAGAACACCCAGGCTGTACCTTTTTAACGGGGATAGAGGGGGGGCTGGGACCTAAACGTCTATTCTTAAACCTATAGTGTCAGGAATACACGTTTCTATTTTTTGACACTATAGTGTTCCTCGTAACGGTTAACACCTGATTTGTAATTTAAGACGCAAAATTTGGCAGCCTGCATACCCTTTTATACATATTGCCATGCTACTTAAACACACATAAAAAAATACTAACTAATACTTTTAACCAGGAACTAGACAGGATGGAAATTACCAATTGAGAAAGCCGAACGGAATCGGCGAAACGCGTTTTGGACTCACCTATATACTGTATGTATCATATTTATTTTAAAGTGAATGTAATAAATATTACCTTTTATTCAATACACGTATATTTGGTGCATCTTACATCCTGCTAAAGAGGGAAGGAGTCATCCCAAAAGGACTCATATGCCTATTTACTTAGAGCCAAGTCATAGGCTCTAATTCAGGTGAGAAGCAACCTTCACCATTATATGCATGTTTATATATTGCTGTTTTAAGGATCTCAACACCAGGGCGAGTTTTCCCTGTTCTCCCTCTCTTTGTTTTTGAGGAGTATATTCCATTTGGACTCAAGGGGTGTATGCAACCTTAAAGATACAAGACAAGAGAGATTTGAGCCAAATTCCTAATAGGCTCTGGACTACCTACACAATACTTTCTACACCCCTAAGAACTCTGGGGAGTAAGTTAATATTATAGCGCTACACATTTTCACTATTACACACTGGTTGTGCAAATAGTGTATTGTTTCACATAAAAAAATACTACCCTATTTAAAAATAATTTTTTTAAATTTAACTATACTCTGAAGACTTACACCAGGGCTCACAGTGAATATGCACACAGAAACATTCATTCACTTTACATGCACATACAATCAAATACACGGTACATCTACACCAACATATATATAGGTCTACAGGGGCCCAGGTCCTAATTTTGCCCAGGGGCCCAGACCACTGTCAGTCCGTCCCTGGATAGGGGCTATTGTAGTACAGGCTGTAGTGGGTGCAGGGGGCATACGGACGGTGGGGGGATAGCGGCTGCAGTGGGAGCAGTGAGGGATAGGTGCTGTAGTCAATGCAGGGAGGGATAGGGATGAGAGTGATGAGGGCTGTAGTGGGTGCAGGAAGGCATAGGGGTGGGGTGGGTACTGGGAGAGAGAGAGAAGCTGAGGAGTGTGCAAGAAGGCACAGAGGCTGTGGTGAGTACAGGGAGGAATAGGAATTAGAACAATAGGGCTTTAGTGGGTGAAGGGGGAATTGGGTCTGGGATGGTAAAGGGGGCATAGAGGCTCAGATGAATTAAGAGGGCAGAGGGGCTGTGGTGGGTGAAGGGGGCATAGGGGCTGTGGTGAGCGGGCTCTGATGGATAAAGGGGCATGGGATGGGTGTAGGGGGGCACTGGGAAGGGTGAAGGGGCACAGGGGCTGGGACAGGTAAAGGGGGCACAGGTACTGGGATGGGTGAAGGGGCACAGGTACTGGGATGGATAAGGGGGAATATTAGCTTAAAAAATAATATTTACTTACCTGCTGTCTGCCAGGGTTCAGCAGATTCTGCAAGAGAGGGCAGGAAGTGAGGTTACTTCCCCTCTTTCGACCCGCCTCTTCCCCTCACACAGAGCTCCGCACACATTACATGGGGGAGACCTGACAGGAGCAGCAGGATCACTACCCGGTCTCAGAAAGTGGGGGGGGAGGGGGAGGCAGAGGCAGAGGGGGGAAACAGAGAGAGAGATAGGTTGCAGGAGCAACCTATCCCTAGAATATGTGCAATTATGTTTGTTTCTGGCTGGGGAGATCTATGATCTGAGCCTGTTTGTGCAGCCTACCGGGCCCCGGGTACCTCGGGCACTCGGTCCATGACCGATCTGCCAGAGTGGTCAATCTGCCCCTGGTCTCTCCTTTAGTTGCTTCTTGGGGAGATACAAGATATAGGGAATAAAATAGGCAATGGCAACAAGCCCGCCGGTTTCACCAATCTCTTGTTTCTACCACCATAAAACACATAAGCTATAACACTTGAACTAGAGGTGGTAGAAGGAGCTGTAGTGCCAGTGGAAGTGGCAGCAGAAATTGTTGTGGAGCTGATTGTCTTCTTTGTAGGACTAGCTGCAATTACAGAGGCCACTAGAGGCTACTCTAGACATTGCGAACTGTGTAGGTGACATCACAGGGGAGTTGTAGCCCCAGTGCTTCATAAATAAAGTGATTTAATTTCTAAATGTAAAAAATTTGCATTTATTGGCGATCCTCTAACCATCAATTGTCTCTTTTTATTGGACATGATATACAGCCTACATAATTGGCCCAGCCATGAGTCCATCAAGGCAAACTAAAGCTTTTTCTGCATTCCATCCCCTTTTCTTGTGGTGCTAGGAACGGAACACCAACTACACAAATCAAAACGAACATACTCGTCTATTGTGCGTGTTGTTCCTTTCTTGATTATTAAATATGGCGGACTATCAAAAATTGGAAACTCAGCCTGAATTTTGACAAAGTCGAATACAATTTATTCTGCAGCCTTAGCCACATCCCTTCCCTAGTTGTGACTGACACAACCTCACACTTCCTGAAAAGACAGATCAATTTTAGACCTATCTTACATTCAGTTCAGCGCATCTTCAGCAAGTTAATGGACACATTGATTTTGCTGTGACACATTTTTCCGAAGGAAATAGGCTTTTTAAAATTAACATAAAGTACAGACAGGGATTTCTGTCCTCAATAAAATCTGTTTATTTATTTATAGCATCAAATGGATTGCAATGTGGATGCAGTTTTTTTTCCTGTTTACTTAATCATTCTGCTATTACTAAAAAAAAAAAGAAGAACATTTTAATTTGCATGCAATAACCAAAACATCAACGAGAATCATTTACAAAGATTTATTTTGATGCATTTCTTTTGTTACATTTCTTGCAAATTTTAGGCCAATATATACAAAATAGAGACATACTTGAAACTGGCTATTGTATTCTAAAAAAATACATCTTCTTTGGGCTTATATTGTAGTTTTGAATGCTGATCTATAGTCACTCTCAAAGCAATTAAAGGTTAATTTATAAAAAGAAAAAATATGCTTTAAATTTTTAAGTACATTTTATTTATTGAATACAAGTAGATACTGATATTATCAATAGATATAGATAACAGATATTTCCAATAAGCTACCATATTTCGGCCTCACAAGAAAATTCTGCACCTGGTGGAAGTGCTGGCTGAAGTACCTAAGTACCACCAGACCATCAGGGTTTGTCGATTCCCTACTTCTTGGCCAGAGGTAAGGAACAAGCCATTCTCCTTTTCTTCTCCATTGCTTCTGATGACCTCTTCCCCTAATCTCAACCTTCTCAACTCGTTCCTTTAAATTTTGCCTCAATCACTATTTACAATTCTTTAAAACACAAAAGGAAACCATATTATGCATTCTCACATAAAGATTTGGAGTAATATTGGGTACTGAGGTCAAGTGTCCATATTCTTCGTAGAAATTTACCCTGTCTTTAGTTGTAGAGAGTTTGGATTGTTTTGTCCTGATGTATGAATTGCATACAATATTTTGTCTTCATCTGTTACTCAACTAGCTTTTAAGATAATTATCTTTACTTATCTGTACTATTCAGAAAATCTTAGAGGAATGCTAGTCTAATGTGTTATATTTAAAATATGTTTTAACCTTTAAGGGTACACTATAGTCACCAGAACAACTACAGCTTAATGTAGTTGTTCTAGTGAGTATAATAGTTACCTTCAGGCATTTTCATGTAAATACTGCCTTTTCAGAGAAATGGCAGTGTTTACATTCCCTTTAGGGACACCTCCAAGTGGCCACTCATCAGATGACCACTGGAGGGGCTTCCTGGCTCAGGGCTGAACAGAAAGCAGCCCTGCCGTTCAGCGTCTACACGCTCTGCATGGACACGCTGAATTTTCCTCATAGAGATGCATTGATTTAATGCATCTCTATGAGTAGGTCCTGATTGGCCAAAATGACATTTGGCCCCGAGACCTATGTTAGCCAATCCAATGCTTTCCCTGTAGGGACCCGCACAGCGCTGAAAGTAAGGTGAGTTTTAAACTTTTATAGCGGGGTTAAGGGGGGGCAAGCCACCTAAATGGGGGTGTTAGCACTATAGGGTCAGGAATACAGGTTTGTGTTCCTGATCCTATAGTTATCCTTTAAATTAATATATATATATATATATATAACTGCAATCTCGATAATTGGTCTTATTTTTTTACATTGTTTCTTATACTTTTGATGTCTCCACGTGGCAGTTTGTTTTACCCCTGCTCGTTATTATTTTCCTTTAGTATAGTCCAATCAATAGTTTCTCACAGAGAAGCATTGCAACTCCTGCGGCACTCGCTGCGATGCTCCAATCAAATTTGACTGATATGGAATCATTGTATTCAATGATTCTCTTTGAAAAATTGCAAACATTTCACCGTGGATGTGAATGGTGTGTTCTCACGAGCGGTGAGCAGAATGTTAGCTCAGCTCACCTTTGTCATAAGTCCGTCCAGGCAAGGAAGATCTTGATGGTGGCGTACATGAGCACCAGGGGAACATAGTTAAGAGGCACTCTAACAACATATCAAGGACTAAGTTGCCGAAGTGCCTACAGTGGAAAAAACAAAACAAAAAACAACTCTCAACTTGAATTCCATTAAAGTATCGACAGCCACAAGATTTTTTTTAAATGTTTGAGCTTTATTAGATATTTAAATTACATTACAATAAAGACAAATACAAAACTATTTTTGAAAGATACATGGATAAACCAAATATGCTTGACAAATTTGAGTTGGGACATGATGTGTAAGCTGTTAATTTGTAGTTTGTTTTATAAATAGTTGCAATTTCTCTGTGGCACTTTGCCAAACAAGATCTATATACATTTCCTGCAAAATAATAATATAAAAAAAATAAAATAAAAAAATCAATAAGATGACTAACATAAATATACATAAACAGCAAATGTGTATATATAAATTACAATTTCTTTTTTTTTTTTTTTACAAAATCTCTCATTCATCTATTTATACTAAATTATATTAATTTCAATATGCATTTCCTAACATGCATTTATTCTTTTTGCCTAATTGGCCAGTGTTTTGTAATTATTTTCTGTATCTCATTTAAACCTGTGAAACTGAATTTCACAACAGGTAGCTTGAAATCTATTATTTATGTATTAATACCATTGAAACACTATAGCAAAAATCATTCCGCACACAATTTCTATACGTTTCATGAACTAATTGATTGGTGTTACAAAATGAGATAACTGATGCACTTGCATTAAAAGTACACTTGGCTTGGATAATATTCCTATGATATTTGAAACTTTTTTGTACATATTTTGCTATTCTTGATGTTAAATCTATTTGCTCAGTGAGATTGATGTCAATTGTAAATTGCTTTTAAAATGTAGAGTATTCATTAGCATTGTGAAAATGAAAAGCTTCTAAATTATATTTTGGCCATGTAAAAGCTGATTTTTCATATATATGTTATAATCGTAGTATTCTCCCATGGTGTCCTTATCTGTGCTTAAGTGCAAGCCATGAGTATAATGAGAAACCGAGAAAATGAATGCATATTTCACAATAACATAAAATCCATACCCCAGGATATCCTTGAAAATTGCAGATAACTAAATGTAAAATACTTGAATTATTAGTGTTGTTTGACAAAAGATTCCATGTATCTTTTCTCTTTTATTTATTTGAGGTCTGATGTCAATTATATCATAGCAGCCACCAGAATATATTATCAGATTAAAAGAAAAGTCAATTTTTTTATGAACTTCTTTCAGAAAGAATGTATTTAAATATCACCATAGTGATTCTATCAGTTTAAATGGCATTTTGTAGAGCTGCTAATACTATGTTATTACTATATGATTTGTTGATTTCATCAAAAATAAAACAATACTTTCAGGGGAGTGGATCAGTATCTGAAACACATTTTTTTTTATTTCCCCTTCTGATGGCAACGTGCATACCATGAGCTGGTCTACACTACCTCTTTCATATTCAGGTTGAAGCCATAGGCGTTGCTATGGGGGGAGGAGGAGGGGCGAGGGGCTAAAGCCCCAGAGGTGCTGCTCTTTGGCCCCTGATTTTTAAAGTTAGTCGAGGGGGCAGGAGGTTGTTTTTTATGGAGATTAGGGTTTTTTATTTTTTTTTATTTTTACTTTATCAGGCAGCTGCTTTCAGAAAAATAAACATCAAAATTATAGTTGCTATGGGGTGGGAGGAGGGAAAGGGTCCCAAGGGTGCAGCTCTTTAGACCCTGATTTTTACAGTTAGTGCAGGGGGGAAGGAAGATATTTTTAGGGTTGCTCTTTTTTGTTTTGTTTTTTTTAGAATTTTTAGTTTAGCAACAAGCAGCTGCATTTTAGCTTTTTAGAAGTAGCTTTCTTTATAAAAGAAATCATCAAAAGCATGTCAGAGGCGGCTCTAGACTTTATGAGGCCTTAGGCAAAACTCAAACATGAGGCCCCACTAACACGAAAGTTAAAGAAATAGAGTTGCAATACATGCACACTGTCACATATACACATTGATGCACTGTTTACCTGTGTGTGTGCCTGAGAGTGTGTCTGGCAGAGAGTATCCTTGTGTGTTTGAATATATGTCTCTGTGAGCATATTTGCGTTTTTATCTAGGACAGTATGTGTATGGGGTAGCTGCTTGAAGTGTGTTATGTGTATGGGGGGTCTGCCTGTGGCCTTTGTGCATTGTGTTTATGGAACAGCTATGTTTCCCGACTGAGTGTATGATGAATGTCTTCAGATGGCGACATACATATTTGTATTCAGAAATGTCTCACAAGTAAAACAGTAACCCTCATGTATAGTGATGTCGCAAACCCGAAATTTTCGGTTCGCGAACGGCGAACGCGAACTTCCGCAAATGTTCGCGAACCGGCGAACCGCCAGAAACGCCATTGACTTCAATGGGCAGGCGAATTTTAAAACACACAGGGACTCTTTCTGGCCACAATAGTGATGGAAAAGTTGTTTCAAGGGGACTAACACCTGGACTGTGGCATGCCGGGGGGGATCCATGGCAAAACTCCCATGGAAAATTACACAGTTGATGCAGAGTCTGGTTTTAATCCATAAGGGCAGAAATCACCTAACATTCCTAAATCACAATGAATATGGATTGACACCTGACATATGACATATTGACACCTTGACATATGGATTGACACCTGTCCTCAGAGCCCCTGATGCACACGGACACAGAGCAGGGCAGAGACTGGATGCACCTACATAGGGTCACTTGGCAGATATGGATTGACACTGTCTCAGAGACCATGATACACACTGACACAGAGCAGAATAAGGGTTCCCCTACATTGGGTCACTTGGCAGATATGTGGATTGATCTGTCCTAAGGTTCCCTGATACACACTGACACCAGAGCAGAATAGGGACTGGTCCCCTACATGGGGTCACTTGGCAGATATGGATTGACACCTGTATAAGGACCATGATACACACTGACACAGAGCAGAATGAGAGACTGGTACCCCTACATGGGGTCACTTGGCGAATATGGATTGACACCTGTCCTCAAGACCATGATACACACTGACACAGAGCAGAATAGGGACTGTTACTAAGGGTCACTTGGCGGAGTATGGATTGACACCTTGTTACAAACTGCTATTTGTACTTGGGCCCTTTAAATGGCAAGTGCCTGCTTCCCTGGGTTGTGGAGAAGCCTGCTTGCCAGCCTCCTCCCGCATGACTATGGCCCCTGGGAGATTGTGAAAATGTATGCACTTTTATTTGGTGTGTATGGCCCTTTAAGACTGTCGGTGGGCATATTGGGGCTTATGGACTCTTTATGTGACTGGTGCTGGCCCTTCAAACACCTTTTTTGGGACATCAGGAAGATTGGGACACTGCCCCTTTAAGGCCGTGTCCCCAGACTTGTTGGGGACACGGCCCCTTTAAGACGGTGTCCCCTGTGTCCCCAGACCTGGTGCAAACCCTTTGTGCCT
>OW240916.1:88136546-88152972 GCA_933207985.1 Pelobates cultripes | reverse complement strand
TAGGAGGGTTAAGAAGAAGAAGGGGGGAGCAATAAGAAGGGGGGTAAGAAGAACAGGTGGGGGAGTAATACGACCAAGGGGGAAAGTAAGAAGAACACAGGGAGGAGGGGAGTAAGACGAACACAGGGAGGGTGAGGAGAACACATAGAGGGAGGAGTGAGAAGAACACAGGGAGGGTGGAGGGGGGGATGAGAAGAGCACAGGGAGGGTGGGTGAGTGTGAGAAGAGACCGCTAGGGGAGGGTGGGGGAGAGGAGAGACCACTAAGGTGCAGGGGAGAGCTCTACGGGACAGAAGGGGCAGCTCTATAGGACAGGGGTCAAGACAGGGAGCTCTTTCACACTACGCGTGCACACACACAATGCATCCCTATACATACACAGAAACACAACATGCTTCCCTTACACACAGAGAAACACACAATGCATCCATTACACACAAATGCATCCTTTGCACACATACACAGAAACACACAATGCAAACCCTTACACACACATGCAAACACACACACTGCTTTTCTTACATACACACAGAAACACAATGCATCTCTTACACTCAATGCACACACATACAGACACACACCTTGCATCCCTTATGCATACAAACACAGATTCACACAATGCATCCCATACACACAACCAGAAACACATAATACATCCCTTATACACAAATACACACTGCTTCCACTACACACAAACACACTGCATCACCTGCACAAACTGGTAACCCTATACACTACATACCATAAACACACATATTAGATCCTCTACAATAACACATAACACATCCCCTACACACTCCACTCCCTGTGAGCGTACTCATGGGTGGGTGGAACTTATGAGTGGGCCTTATGGGCATACACACCGTCAGGCCCTGGGGCTCAGACCTTGAGCTGTGTAAGGGGCCCCAAAAAATGGAGCTGCTTCCAATTCTCCCAGAACATTGAATTTTGTGACCACAGTTGCAAACAGCCTCCAGAGATCCTGTTCTACACCAGACCAGTGGAGCCAAACTGCAGCCCATCATGCACAAATTCTTGAAAAATTGGAAAGATCTGAGTGACTATGAAAAGGGCCAAATAGTGGCAGCTTGATGACTGGCTCAGAACATCTCCAAAATGGCAAGTCTTGTGTGGTGTTCCCGGTATGCTGTAGTTAGTACCTACTAAAAGTGGTGCAAGGAAGGGTCATGGACACCCAAGGCTCATTGATGCACATGGGTAGTGAAAGCCAGCCAGTCTTGTTCGATCGCATAGAAGAGTTACTGTAGCTCAAATTGCTGACCATGATGGAAAGGTGTCAAAACACACAGTGAATCACAGTTTGCTACTGTGATGACCTCTGTCCAATGAAAGGGCCTTCAATCGGGATGTGAGAAAGACCCCTTGAGGGTTGAAACGTCGATTTGATGCAGATCTAATTGTATATTTCTTTTTATTAAACCACGTATCCACTTTAAAGTCCTGTGCACCCCTTTTTTCTAATTGCCTATATTTGGACGCGGGTTCAGCACTCAGACCTCAAAACCAGATTTGTCGAGCATATACATATAGATACATATACATATAAATATATTCTTCCAAATAGGTAGCTGCACTCACGGATTTTAAAAGTCCAAAATGTATTAATAAATATTTAAAAGGCGATCAACGTTTCAGTCCTGCACAGAGGACTTTCATCAGGATCAAATACAAACATATACTGAACATTCATTACTTTTATACATAACATTAGTTAGATTAACTTACTTACTTACATATCCGTATGTACATAAACATTCCAAGATAAACAATTATCTCCATACTATTGTTGTCTTATAAACCATATATTTAGACTATTCATGTAAGTGCCACTTTAAAGCGTGGATCAAACCCTATACGTTATATTTTTATTTCTATGCCATTCAAGTGGCCATACTATGAGAATATCAACAATAGTATATCGTATATCCAAGAATATATATCCTAAAAGAAATAAATCCAAGCTGGAGCTTTGTGCCTAAGATGTTTATGCATATACTAAACTTTAGATGTACTTACACTTGTCCATATGGTTATAGTACATATTATCAGTGAGGAATTGATATGCTTTATATAAGATGTCACTTTAATGCACTTTTTTTGGATTTTTAATATATATTGATTGTTTATCACTATTAGCACTTTAATGCATAGGCATATGTCACTTCCTTAGTATCACTATATGGTGAGATTGCTCACTACTATTTCACAGGCACAGATAGTTCTCAGATGCCTGTCACTTTATTATCACAGGCATGGATTGCACTTAGACGCCTGTCACTTTATTGATACACTTCTATTCCATTCATGAGATACTCTATGGCTGCACAGTTTCATTCACACACACACACAACAATAAGCACACCACATAGCTACACATGCTATCATATATTTCATCTTCACGATCTGTCATTTAAGCATGCCCTCGATTTAATAGATATGCTTCACAATAAGCTGCTTGTTTTTATTCCCATAGCGACGCCGCAGTTACCCCGTCGCTATGGAAACTAGCACAACGTCATCACGCTATGACATCACTAAGAGGCGGAGCTTGGTTGCACAATGCACGGCAGAATGCTGGTTAGATGGCGGTTAGTTAATCTAACTAATGTTGTTTTGTATAAAAGTAATGAATGTTCAGTATATGTTTGTATCTGATCCTGATGAAAGTCCTCTGTGCAGGACTGAAACATTGATCGCCTTTTAAATATTTATTAATAAAGTTTGGACTTTTAAAATCCGTGAGTGCATCTACCTATTTGGAAGAATGGATAATACAGCCTTGGCTTGCTAGCACCCGGTTACAAAGGGACACTAAAGCATGAGTGCAAGAGCATTTTTGTGTGTGTATATATATATATATATATATTTTTTTATATTTATATTATTTGTGTAAGGGGCAAATAGCCGTATATGGAGTAAGGTTCCAGCATAAGCGTAGGATAGTATAAAGGGAGCAAGTCGGTTGTGGTGTGCCGAGACCAACGATACGGTAGGCCTGTAAATTAAGAGGGCCCACCAGGGAGTAAGAAAGTAAAGTAAATGGAAAGAAAAGAGAAAGTGTTGAAATGAGGAGTTGGTGGAAGGGTCATTCTGATGCTGACCTCAAGCGATATGGAGTCAGGTAAGGGGTGTCCCTTATATAGGGCAGTGAATTAATTTAAGCCCCTCCCTTAAATACAGGCCAAACGGCCTTAATACTTGTGTAATGGGCAAATAGCCATATATGGAGTGAGGTTCCAGCATAAGCTTAGGACAGTATAAAGGGAGCAAGTCGGTTGTGGTGTGCCGAGACCGACGATACAGTAGGCCTGTAAATAAAGAGGGCAAAAATGAATAATCAAATATTTAATACAGTCAACAAATATATACAAATTAACCAGACATTTCCTTAAATGCATTACGGTATTTAATTCCTGGAAGGATTTTGAAGGTAGGAATCTAGGACCGCAACTGGACACCATTTGTTGTGGGTAGGATAGTATGTTATCTCTACTGTTGGTGCGTGTTGACTCGTTTCGGAATGTTGTAGAGCCAATAGGTAATGATATATGTGTTTACGTACGTGGGATCGTTGAAGACAATGATCTGTCTGAGTGGTGGTGATGGTAGTGGATTCTCTGGCCTGAGAGGCATAGAGGGCAGTGTGCATGGCTGGTAATGGCCGACTTGGTAATATAATTGAATGGTTGTAGATCTAATAGGTCCTATAAGGATGGAAAAGTTGGATGGCTATTGGTAATCTCTGAGAGGAACGTGGAGGAATGGATTCCTGAAAACCTCTGAGTATATTCTTGTCTGGTATGATAGCATGAAGTTATGGTAGTTTTGGCCATAGGTTATCCTGTGTTGTTGAATGCCAGTAAAATATATAATTAATTAATGGTGTGTGAGGGTTTTAGTTTAAGGTGGCAAAAAGAAGCAAAACCTAGGAGAAATGTTATGACACAGGTTGAGCTATGTCATGTGCCAATGAGATTCTTTAAGCCAGGTGAAAAGCTGTGTTATGCGTTCTACAAGTATGGGACGAAAGTTCTAGGTGGGATAGTGCATGCTATGCTGCATGAGTATGTCTAATCCATGATTTTGTCTCTGGAATGAAAGAGTGGTCGTGACTATATTGGCGGCTGTAGGAAGTGTATGATGAACATGCCTGGAATATAAAATACATTTGTCGGCAGGGATGTATACCCCCGCCTGGTACATGAAAGTAAAAGAAATGTGATAAGTGGCCAACCAAGTGAGTTCCCCAGAAATATCATGATCGTATGGATGAGTGGCGTTTGTTGATGATATGACATGTGCTTAGGTTGTCTGAGTAACAACGGATTGATGACCCTGACCATGATTTACCCCATGCCACAGCAGCTGCTACAATGGGATAGATCCCCCGAAGGGGCTGAGGTGGTGGAAAAATTTCCAAACCTGGATGCCATGGCCAACAGCTCCAAAGCAATCGTTCCCGGTAGATCGCTGCCAAACCCGTGGTTGACGCCGCGTCTGACCATCTAGTTGGAGAAGTGTCAGACAATCCTGGAAGGAACATGCTTTTACCATGCCAAGTGGTTAAGAAATCCCCCCCCCCATGTGCAGGTCTGCTGTGGCTGGGGTGTCTGGGGACATCCTCTGATCGTCATGTTGGAAGTGTGGGGAAAAAAGGGGAAGTACTCTGGATGTGAAAGCGTGGTCTTGTGGTATGATTTGCATGGCAAAATTAAGGAACCTGGTAAGGATTGTAGTTCCTTGCAGTTGTAAGTAGTAAGCAGGAGGTAGTGATTGATGTAGTTGAGAATGTTCCCTATTTGTCTTGTGGTAACTTGCGAGTATGGATGCTGACTCAAGTCGTATGCCCAGTAATGTGATAATAGTGCCTGGGCCTTCTGTTGACCAAGTGATCAACCAGACTAAGCTGCCATGAGGCTTCTAGTGAAAAATATGTTATCTTTGATCAACAAAAAATCTTCTAGATAGTGTATGACTGTAAGGCCTATGTTATCATAACCAGCACAGAGTATCTACGAATATCGATAGTAGGCTAATCTGTAGCCCGAAAGTTGAGCGGGGAAAGTATTGCCCATTTTATGCCATGTAAGTGCCAGTGTGTAGGGTAGATGGTAGCCGTTTACTGCATTGATGATATTGGTCTTACTTAACCAAGCTTCAACCCATGCTTGAGTGATAGCTGTAAAGGTAGATTAATGGTGTTGTATAGTAAGGAAACTCCTTGGAGGGTATGAGGGAGTTGAGATTTGGGGTAGCGGAGGTGTGTGGTGCCAATAAGTCGATGGTTAGTCTTTATTTAAGGGAAGCTTTCCTTGTGACAATACCAATGTGTTTGTGTTTGGCGCCATGCTGTATATGGTGGAGATTGGAAAACCCAAGTAAAAACCCCTCTGCAAATCTTGGCTATGAGTGTGTTTACAGCCGATGGTTCTGTTGTGCTGACTAAGTGAGGGCATGCTATATTCCTTGAAGGTGTATTTATGATACCTGTATGGGATCCCTTTGAAGCTCCAGAGCTTTAGTAAATCTACTACAAGTCTGGAAGGGTGAGGAGTCAGTAGTGTTGAAAATGCATTGGTGTGTACAGATGGTGAGTACGTTTTTTGTAAGTTGTATTGGGACACATGGTTTGTCATGTGCCCTGAACCATTTGAACATATATGCAACAGTCTATATGCAATGCAACTACTCATACCAATTGTCTCTGGTAGTTCAGAGGTGCTGGTACCTGGAGCCTGAGAGTGCTCGTCCGTTTGTTTGGGACAAAATCCCTTCTGTATGGGTACCTGCACAAATAAACATGTCTACATATTCCAAATGCCAACACAACCAAGGGATGGTCAGTTTCCGATTTACCTGGAATCCCTTGATCTGACCATCACAGATACATCATCATACATATATATGCCTTGTTTCCCCAATGTGCTGGGATCATATGTGCAGGGTTAACGTCTTGTGTGTCATAAGAATTGATTGTACCAGGTAACCAAGTTTCGGATGGTGCTGTTGTACAGTAGCGTGAGGCCCAGCCTCGTGAGGGCTGTGGTGACCAACTCGAGATTGCCAGTCTGTTATAAATTTTTTGGCTCATGAGTGAGGCTAGCATGGCCTGGATGTCACCTGAGTTGGTGTTGCTGGGCCTTCCCCTGCCTCCGTGTTGTCCGTTGATGTATGGAGGAGTTTGAGGTGGCAATGTAGTTGGATACTGATTGGTATGTGAAATGTTGTTTGTCTGTTGACCTATAGGGGTCGGTGTTTTGGTGTTTGTAAAACCCCATGAAAATTGTCAATGTACTTGACAGACCTGTAGGTGGCAGTGTTGATAGAACCACTGTTGGCCTTGATGTGAAATGTAAATTATTGTGAATTAAACTTGAAGTTGAGCCAGTGCTGGAGTTTAATTTATGGTTTATGGTTATGTTTAAAACAATCTTATGTGTAATTTATATTGGCTGGTAAATTGTATATGACATGTGAAGACAGTTTTGCTGTTGTCCAGTAGGGGTCAGAAATGCTGATTGTATGGTAAAATACCCTTTAATCCAAATGCAAGGTTAACGTGAGATTTTGAGAGTGACCTGTAGGGGTCAGTGTGGTTTATGTGAAACATTGTTCGTGAGCTATGCCCCAGCATTATAGTTGAATGACAAGGAAACGAACAGTGCCCATTTGACAATATACAATATGTGAACATAATAGCTTAATAACAGTCATTGTAACAAACTTGTGTTCTGTTTGTGTGTTGTAAACGCACAAAATGTGTGTGTAGTACAATAGTAAATGCATGAACTAGTTCCCGTTTGGTGGAAAATTGCACGAACTGTGAGCCTGGTATGTCAGGGAAACAAAACGAGCAGTGAGATTCGAAATGCACGCACAGAATTGCTTAGTATGTTTAGGCAATTGAAACAGAATGTGTTCTCGTTCGGGAGTATGCTAATGCTCGAAATGAGCCAGTGACAGATATAAACAAGTGAGTTTAAACGAATGATATGCATGAACATGCAATGGTTTTAGAACAGACTTAGACAAAATGCAGCCGTAAAGTGAGGACCTGACCTGTGCATGGTGCCGTGGGACTGATGCCTGGCGTAAAGGGTAGGTCGACTTACGGTTTGGACACTTGGACACCATCCACAGCGATGGATTGAAGAAAGAAGGTGGTAGGCCGGAAAAGCCTGTGGCTGGGATTCCAGACACAGCTCAGCTTAGAAAACCTCATGGAGTAATCAGGTAAAATGGCGTCTGGATGACCAGGAAGTGGAAATCATTCTGATGCTGACCTCAAGCGATATGGAGTCAGGTAAGGGGTGTCCCTTATATAGGGGAGTGAATCAATTTAAGCCCCTCCCACAAATACAGGCCAAACGGCCTTAATACATATACTGAACAACATTATAAACGCAACACTGCCCCCATTTTTAACGAGCTGAACTGATATAACTTTATAATTTTGTTCAGTATATATAGTTTAAACTAAATTGATTAGATACATTTGACAATTATATTAATTAGGTACAGCAAACTCCATGTTACATTTTGCAAAGAAAGGGAAAAAAGTAGGCATGTACATGGGGAAAATTTTCGGTTCGGTTCGGCATTCCGAATTTCATGACTTTCGCAATTCGGGACTTCGGCACTTCGGAAATTCGGCAACTTCGGCACTTTGGGACTTCATTTGCAGCCGCTTAGTAGATAACTTCCTAATTCCCACGGTATAAAAATTACTTAGTATTAGTAAATTTTGCCCCTACTCACTATGCTGAGAGTAGGGGCATGTCTAGTAAACAGTGAGCAGCCTGTGGCCCTAGATACCCTCCCCCCCTTTATTCCAATTTAGGGCCCCACGCTGTGTAATTTGACTCATAACTCTCTGATTGGTTACTTAATCCACCAATCAGAGTGTTATGAGTCAAATTACACTTAAATTCAAAGAACTTTCCCACGCTGTGTAAAATGACACAGAGCACTCTGATTGGTGGATTTCAAGCCAACCAATCAGAGTGCTGTGACAGGTAAATGTAGAGACTTACCTGTCAGTCTCTTCATTTACCTGTCAGAGCACTCTGATTGGATGGCTTAAACCCACCAATCAGAGTGCTCTGAGCCAAATTGCTGGGCGGGGCAAGAATTTATAAGCCTTCCCCCACCCTGCAGAGCTCAGTCAGCGCTGAGCCCTCGCCGGGTGAAGATGGATAAAAAAAATTTGCGCTCGTTTTTTTTTTTTTTATTGCGTCGGTTATTATGGATTTTTATTTGGCCTTTTTGGGGGCTAAAAAAAGATTTTTGAAGAAAGAAAACATTGAATGGTCAGTTTTATTTATTTTTTACAGGTACTTAGTTAAAGGTCCCCCCCTCATAATTTTTAGGGTGAGGGGGGTAGGTAGGGGGTTAACTGTTTTTTGGGGGGGAGGGGGTGACTATGGGTTTGGGGACCCCTAGTCACCGGGGGGATAACATTTTTATTTAGGGCCCCCACCCGCCGCTCAGGGGTGGGGGCTGGGGGGAGGACAATAGGTCCCCCTATTGGTATTTAGGGCCCCACCCACTGCTCAGGGGTGGGGTCAGGGGGGGGGGGACCTAAGGAGGGAGGACATTAGGTCCCCCCCTTATTAGTATTTAGGGCCCCCACCCACCGCTCAGAGGGGAGGACATTAGGTCCCCTCCCTTATTCCAATTTAGGACCCCCACCCGCCGCTCATTGATAATTGAATAAAATTAGGCAATAGCACAAATAAAAACCCTTAGGGATAGCAGCTGGTATAAAGTGCATGTGCAAAAATGCAAAAGATACTATATAAAGGTAAAGTTCCTGAGGAAGTCGGATTGACGAAACGCGTACAGCCCTATCAAAAACCCTATTATTTTGGTATAAGCTGTCTTTTTAACAGGCGCACTTTGTATTTTTTGTGGTATGTGCTTATAAGTGGGAGTTAGCTGCCGAATCCAGCGGCTTGTGTAGCACCCTGCACTATACCTTTCTATAGTATCTTTTGCATTTTTGCACATGCACTTTATACCAGCATATCTCATGTCATGTTTTATTAAAGAAGTGAAGAAAAAGACAGCCCAACAAACTGTGCTGCTCTCCTTCAAGTCACCCCAAGGACAACGTCTAAGAAAAATAATAAATAGATTTTATTAAGAATAATGAATTAAAATCAAATTACCTAGGAACTCATATATATGACAAAAATCCTGTCAATTATGTTGCAAAGTTACAGTAGAAATAACATGTATCAATCACAATTATATGTAGCAATATACACTAAAACATAGTTAACACGCTGGGGCGATCATCTAGTATGGAACTATTTTGAGGCTGATCTATCTAGATTCACTTTATACCATTTCTACATTTCTACTTTATATTTCCCTCTCCACCCATATTATCTTCTCTATCCTTTCGATTTCCAATACTAACCTATCTACCTGTATTCTCCAATTTTTTGCAGGGTTTATTGTACATCACTTTTTATATTAACTCGTTTTGAGTCCAAATTGATATAGATTAGTGATCGATACATATTACCTAACTGTCACTTTGGAGATAATAAGTAGGATTTTGGTATCTATATGAGTCTGTAGGCAATTGGATATCCAATTTAGGTTTTTGTCTGATGTATCTCTGACTTTTTATCCACCCCTAGTGCATTTACATTGACAGTGTGCTGTAGCTACTTTGGGGTTGATTGCCTAAACATGTTGGGGCGAATATATAGTATGGAAGAACTGTGAGACTGATTTATTCAGCCTTTTTTTACTCTATAATAACTTTCTTTTCCGTTTTCATGGTCTCCCCCAATATACTGTTCTCCGATGTATGTTTATCATATCTGCACTCTCTGATTTTCTGCAAGGCTTAGTATGTATCTAAAGTATCACTTGTAGCACCAACTATGTTTTAGTGTATATTGCTACATATAATTGTGATTGATACATGTTATTTCTACTGTAACTTTGCAACATAATTGACAGGATTTTTGTCATATATATGAGTTCCTAGGTAATTTGATTTTATTAAAGACACGGAGGCTCATATTATGCATAACTCTTTCTTTATTTCCTCAGCAGCAAAGATAGAGGAATATAAATATTGTCAAAATGAAAGAAAAAACTGCATAGATACACAGGCAACCAATCACATAACAGAGGAAGTGACTATAAAAGGCCTGTGTCTCCCACAATCCCCCTCTTTCTTTGCTGCTTCCTCAGACAGCTAAGTACTTTGCTTGGTCCATTGTATTTATTTGCTGTGTTTTATATTTACATGGTGTTATGCTGTACTGTTATGGTGCTTTTCTTATGGTTGTTTGAGATTGCACTGTGATTGTTCACATTCATTCCTCTGTGTTTTATATCTGCTGAGCTGCCTCTTGCAGCTCCTACACTGTCCCCTGCGCTGGTGCTCCCACCCAACCCTCCCTCACTCCGCCCGCCGCGACCGCTCTGCCGGCCGGCGGGTGCCTTCTATTCCCAGGTCGGCTTTCAGCCGCGGCTCTCTCTGGTACTGCCGCGGCTGTCAGCGTGTTTCCCGGCTCGCGTGTTTCCCCCGCCGGGTTGCAGGCCACGAGCGCTCCCTGCACGTGCGGCGGCCATCTTGGGGGCGGTCCTTATCCCCGGTCGTTCCATTCTGCTGCCGTGCGCTCTGCCTTACTCCTGGGTCCCTGGGGTGCACCAGTGCTCAGGTTTTTCTTCCTATTTTCACTCTGCAGGGTTAATCAACCCTTTCAATCCTGTTTTTGATACTGTTTTAACTTGTAAACTGTTTGTGTTGGGTTCTTCCCCTGGTAAATTACTTTAACTATGCAGGAGAGGGAGGATGGGCCTGAGGGCCTCCCCACTGATTTCAATACAGATAATCCTGTGGGGGCTACTGCTTCCCAGGAATTCCAAGCCCTGCTGGATGCCACTATGGCCTCTTCCCTGCAGAAGGCTTTTGCTTCAGCCATGGAGGCTGTATCATCCTCTTTTTCCCAATCCCTGCATTCTCTCCTGCTGCCTTCCATGGCGACTCCCGCCCTCCTGGGCATGGGACTACCCTCTCCTACCCCGACTGTGCCGGGGGCCCGTAAGGCTAAGGAGAAATCTAAACACGTCGACTCCCACTCCTCGATGCAGGTTCTACCTGCCATGATTGACACGCTAGAGGCGGTCACAGACAGCGCGCCTCCCACGCGCAAAAGAGCCCCTGGCCGGGCTAAAAAGGCTAGGTTGTGGAAACGGGCTAAAGCCCTGGATGATGGGTCGGATTCCGACCGGAGTGTGGAGGATGAATCAGACGTTCTGGAGTATGACTCCTTTGGTGAGGGTGAGTCGGGTGAGGACTTACCGCTTACGGGTGTGACCCCTTCTGGGGCACCCGCCGCTGCCCGTAGTCAGTTGATAAACCCCACTGGGGATACCAAGGCACTGGTTGACCCTCAGGGCAACCCCTTATTTGACCCCGACGATCTTCGTCACCCTAGGTCCGCAGAGTGGGTTCCCCCGGACCATATTGCTCAATATGTGGCACGGCGCATGCACACCCCCCTTTCCAAAGAAGGTCGCAATAAGTTGCGGGCGGAATGCCCCAGACCCTCTCTGCCCGGTGCAGCCTGCAAAACCCCTGACATCGACCCTCAGATTGCTCAATTCATGAACAAATCGGGCTGGAAGCCCAAGAAGGGCTTAGACTATTCGCTCAAGGGGTGCCAGGACAAGCTCTTGGACACCCTGGGTCCTTTATCTAAATTATACGAGCTCCTGGACGGCGCTCGGGCAGGCACTTCCATGCTGGATGTTGATGTTGCCATAGGATGGGTCCAGAGAGCTATCTGTCTTTTGGGGAATGCGAACACTGCCATGTCCTCAGAGAGGCGTAAGGCAATTCTCCTCAAGCTTGACCCAAAACTGGCTGCCATGACTGTGGCGGAGCCTGATCCTTCCGAGGAGGGGATGCTGTTCGGTGCTTCCTTCGTTAAGGACTTGGGGTCGTATGTTAAGACCTTTACGGCCATTGACAAGGCGCAGGCGAATATGAAGCGCATGTTCGCGCCCAAGGTTTTCGGAGGGGCCGGGCGTAGCAGGAACCGTCCACCCGGCCGTGGTTTCCGTGGCTCCTCACGTGCCCAAAGAGGTTCCTTCTTTCCGTCCCGGGGATTCCAGGATCCGAGGACGCCCCCTTTCTTCCCAGCCAGAGGGAGACCTTGGGGCTCCAGATACCCCCGCGGTGCCGCTTCGGGAAGACGCCCTTATGGTAAGTACCCCTTCTTCCCATACTACTCGGGCTCGGGTAGCGGGCAGGCTGGCTCTGTTCCACCAAGAGTGGGCAAGTATTACTTCAGACGCTTGGGTTCTACAGTGTGTGAAGGGCTATCGCCTGGAGTTTGTTTCTCTCCCTGTCCAATTTCATGTCCCCAGGGAATTGTCTCTCCCGCTAGACCAAGACGAGATGATCTCGGCAGAAGTCGAGGAGATGCTGTCGAAAGGCGCTATAGAAGAGTTGCCGTTCGCCGCTCAAGGCTTTACGAGCAATCTCTTCCTGGTCCCCAAGAAAGGGGGCGGAGTCCGCCCGGTGATAAATCTCCGTCCCCTCAACGCATTCCTCCGGTACCAACACTTTCAGATGGAGGGTATACACTGCCTCAGGGACCTCCTCCGTCAGTCAGACTGGCTGGCCAAGTTGGATCTGAAGGACGCGTATTTCACGGTCCCGATAGCGTTGGAGTGCAGGGATTACCTGCACTTCACCTGGCATGGGAGACGCTGGCGCTTTACCTGTCTGCCTTTCGGCCTTTCCTCGGCGCCATGGTGCTTCACCAAGATCATGAAGCCTCCGATGGAGTTCCTCCGTACCCGTGGGGTGCGTTTAATCATTTACCTGGACGACATCTTAATCATGTCCCAGTCCAGAGACCAGCTTCTCACGCATTTGGGATGGACGATCGATCTACTGCAAAACCTGGGGTTCTTGATCAATTGGGACAAATCGATCCTGGACCCATCACAGTCGATGGAGTTCCTAGGTTTCCAGGTGGATTCCATCCGCCAATTCCTATACTTGCCGGATTCAAAGATCAGAGCCATCCGAAAGGAGCTTCGAAGGGCTCTGCGTGTACAAGATCTATCCATCAGACAATTGGCACGCATTATCGGTCTCCTTGCGGCCTCCATTCAGGCGATATTCCCGGGCCCACTCCATTATCGTGCCCTCCAAAGGCTCAAGGGTTCTCACCTCCGATCAGGTCATTCCTACGAATCCCGTGTACAGCTGGACGTGGAGTCCAGAGACGAACTGGTGTGGTGGTTAGCCCACATGGAAGCCTGGAACGGGAGGGCCATCTTCGGTTCCATCCCGGACGTGGTAATAGAATCAGATGCCAGCTTACACGGCTGGGGGGCTCGTTGTGGCAACGTTTCCACAGGAGGCAGATGGTCCGAGACGGAGAGATCCCTGCACATCAATTGCCTGGAGCTCCTGGCAGGGGCATTCGCGATTCGCAGCCTTACCCCAGGGCGGGCGAACTGCTGCGTTCTTCTCAAGATGGACAACGTGTCGGCCGTACGTTATATCAACCACCTTGGAGGCACCAAGTCCAGGATGTTGGCCCTGCTAGCGAAAGATTTTTGGCAATTTTGCCTTTTCAACAATGTGTCCGTGACAGCGGAACACATTCCGGGGCTGGACAATTCGGACGCGGATTGGAATTCCAGACATTTGAGAGACTCGGGAGACTGGCGTTTGCACGTTTCGGTGTTCCAAGGCCTGGACAGACTATGGGGGCGGTTCAGGATGGATCTGTTCGCGTCCCGTCTGAACGCTCAACTACCGGAATTTTACAGCTGGAGGCCGGACCCGGCAGCGGTCGCGACGGACGCCTTTCTCCAGGAATGGCCACCGGGCTGCCTTTATGCCTTTCCCCCGTTCAACATGATCGCCCGCACGATATCGAAGATGACTCGTCACGAGTGCCGCCTGGTTTTGATCACCCCCCTGTGGAGATCCAGACCATGGTTCCCTCGTCTGTTGGAGTTGTCAATAGACTATCCCCGGTTGATCCCGTGCTTCCAGGGCCTCCTTCTGGATCCGGATGGGAACTCTCACGATCTTGTGCGTCAACGACAGTTGCCTCTTGTGGCGTGGCTCCTTTCAGGGGAACCTGGGCTGTCCCAAATGTTCCGCGATCAACTCTCCTGCTCCTCGATAACGCCTGGGCCCCCGGTACGAGATCAGCCTACCGTGCTTCATGGAATTCGTGGTCTGATTGGTGCATGGAACGGTCTGTGGATCCCGTATCTGCCCCTCTCCATCTGATCCTAGAGTTTCTCACGACACTGTTTGAGACGGGCAAGGCATACCGCACCGTCAACCTCTACCGCTCGGCGATTTCGGCCGGGCATAGTGGTTTGGATGGCTCACCAGTCGGCAGACATCCTTTTGTGTGCCGCCTTCTCAAAGGCATCCGCCTCGCTCGCCCTCCTAGACCTCGCTTCTCTGCCTTCTGGGACGTCAACGTCATGTTACGATTCCTCTCATCTTGGTATCCTAACCACGAACTGAGTCTCAAGCAGTTATCCTCCAAACTAGTGATGCTACTCTGTTTGGTTTCATGTAAGAGGGTGTCTGATGTTAGGGCCCTTGACTGGGATGCCATTGTATTCACCCCGGAGGGTGTTACTTTCAACATATCCAGGAGGACAAAGTCGGCATCCAAGTCGTTCACGTATCCTAGGTTCCCGGGCTCTCCAGCATTGTGTCCGGTTGAATGTCTGAAGACTTAACTGGATGCTACTCGACCTTTTCGTTCCTTGGACTTGCATCCTCTGTTCGTGTCTTTTAGGACACCTCATAGGCCTGTTTCGACTCCGACTCTCGCACGATGGGTGCGCTGGCTTTTATCCTCGGCGGGCGTTGACACTTCGCTCTTTACGCCTCACTCGGTTCGGGGTGCTATGGCTTCGAAGGCATCCACGGTCGGCTGTCGACTAGAGGACATCATGCGGGCTGCGGACTGGTCTAGAGAATCGACCTTCCGTGAATTCTATTTCAAACCTATTGAGCATATCGCATCTCAGGTGATCGCACAGCTTTAAACTTGCATAATATGAGCCTCCGTGTCTTTAATAAAATTCCCAGATTTTACTATTAACATGACGTAAAGTCATGATTTTATTAAAGACACGGAGGCGAGTATTATTCCCTCCCACCCTCCCGTGAGGGTATAGGGTTGAGATGCTTTTGAGCTCTTCAGGTACGTTTTTTCATGTCGGTATGTTTTTCTATGTCACTATGGGTATGTGACTCACTTGTTATATCACATCGACTAATTATTTATTTATGTTTTTCAGATTCCGGTTTATCATGGAACTGCTAATGTTTGCTTTGACCCCTATATTATCTGTCGTTGAGTAACCAATAGTTTGTTTTGGTAAGTTTACAGTTTGAAGTCTGGGTATTACCATATTTCTCTCTCTCTTTTTAGCTTGAAGTTTTCGGTTCGTTGCCTTTTTCCTGTTATGGACAAGTTGGATTTCGTTCTTCTTATCTGGTCTTCGGTTTCCGCAAGAAAGAGGGGGATTGTGGGAGACACAGGCCTTTTATAGTCACTTCCTCTGTTATGTGATTGGTTGCCTGTGTATCTATGCAGTTTTTCTTTCATTTTGACAATATTTATATTCCTCTATCTTTGCTGCTGAGGAAATAAAGAAAGAGTTATGCATAATACTCGCCTCCGTGTCTTTAATAAAATCATGACTTTACGTCATGTTAATAGTAAAATCTGGGAATTTTAATTCATTATTCTTAATAAAATCTATTTATTATTTTTCTTAGACGTTGTCCTTGGGGTGACTTGAAGGAGAGCAGCCCAGTTTGTTGGGCTGTCTTTTTCTTCACTTCTTTGTATATTTTGTGCTCTATGCACGGTTATGCCCTTTTTGTCACCCCTATAACCCACTTTTTCCTGTACTCCCTATTTGGACTTTCTATTTAGGGAATACTTCTATATATACATGTTTTATTAAAGCTGCTATTCTTAAGGGGGCTTTTTTTGCCAATTTTGGCTTATACATTGCGATATTTGCACATTATTTGTGCTATTGCTTAATTTTATTCAGTTATCAATAAATTGCATTTTATCTTTTTATACTATATCATTGGCAACTGAAGTGATTATGGTGATTATGGTGCCCTGTTGTCTGGTATTGATCTGATCGTATTCAGTTTTGGTTGTAAGTAATCATACATGTAGATCAGTTGGCAGGATAAAGTTTACCCTTTTTACTCTCTGAGGTTACGTGGTATGTCTTGGTTAATTATGGAAAGTGTTTCTCTGAGGGAACCTAGCTTAGTTGTTCGTAGTTAATTAGGTACCATCATAGATTTAAGAGCTTGTTAATGTGCTAAAATTTGCTTAGATAGATC
>OW240916.1:87766393-88130613 GCA_933207985.1 Pelobates cultripes | reverse complement strand
GTTAGCATACCGCTGTTTTTATCCAGGTGTATTGATTTGCTCTAATATAAGATATATTTTTAGGCGAATTAAAATTAAAATCTGCTTTTATAATCATGGTAGATTCTCTTATTGGATGGTTCCAGGAAATGACTAATGAACTGGTTTAAATGTTATTTTATTTAAAATTACATAAGAATAGATCTTAATTATCTAGGAGGTCTAGCCAGCATTGAAAGGGTTATTCTAACTGTTAGCCAGGGTTTTATGGTCCTTCGCTGTGAAAAGTTTCACTTTCAGTCTGTGAAAGCTAGTCATAAATCGTAGAAGTCTTGACAGATAATGCTGTATGCCTGTTTATGAAACGTGTTTAGCCATTCCTTTGTATTGCATACCATTTTATACTGGATATTCATTGATTATTGTCATGCATGTTACATATTATTATTAATTAATTTGTCATTATAAAATAAAATCTATTTTTATAAAATTGTGATATTATTTATAAGAAATACATTCTCACTTAACACGATAACGATATTTGGGATCTGAGAATTGAATTAGTGGGCAATTCTCAACTGTTTACTATTATTATCCCATAAATATCCCCACACAGCGCAGACCCCCATACAGCAGGACTCTATACAGCATAGACTTCCCTATACAGCGCAGGACCCCCATACAGCGCAGAGACCCCCATACAGCGCAGACCCCCTATACAGCTTAGACCCCTCATACAGCAGACTCTATACAGCTTAGACCCCCATACAGCGCCAAGTAGACCCCCATACAGCTTAGACCCCTATACAGCGAGACTCTATATACAGCGCAGACCCCAATATAATAATGTACTAAAAAAAAAACACTCCCCAATATAATGCACTGAAACCCCCCTAATATAGTACCCCCTCCCCTCGGATGGCTGAGAGTGTTGGGAGCAGGGAGAGACTGACCTGTTCCCAGAAAAGGCTTTACTCAGACGATCAGAGTCCGCGCGTGCGCAGTATAGGGGTAGAGAGATTTCACAGGGCTTAATGGCCATCACATTTCCCTACCCCTATACTGCGCATGCGCGGACTGTGTGAAGCGCTCCATGTCCCCAAGTGCGCACGCAGCGTACGGGAGTACTAGACGCGCGTGCATACTGCGGCGTTAATTTCCCCTGCTCGCTGTTAAAATTCCCTATCTGGAGGTTGTGCGCCTGTGCGATGCGGCACACCTCCTCCTCTATTGGATGGACGTCACTTCCGGTGCGGCCGCGTCACCAGAAGTGACGAGGGTATGTCTTTTTTACGGGGTATGCTTTTTTGATAGAACACCGGCGGAGCTCTAACCAGCAGCTCTGCCGGGTCTTCTCGCGGGATTCTGAACGTTGCCACGGTTACCACGGCAACGCTCAGATCTCGCGAGAGTGAACTCTAACCCGCAGGTTAGAGTTCACTCTCACCACTGGACCACCAGGGAAGGCAGCATGGCACCCCACCCCCCAGGCATAACGGATCTCCTCCCCCCCTCCCAGGATAAAGTTAAGAAGGGAGGGGGGGGGTATCATTTTTTTTTTTATTAATAAAAAAATATTTAAATTTAAATAAAAAATACATTCACTCACACACACAGCACCCCCCAGACACAGCACCCCCCACACACACAGCACCCAGACACACACAGCACCCCCAGACACACACAGCACCCAGACACACACAGCACCCCCAGACACACACAGCACCCAGACACACACAGCACCCCCAAACACACACAGCACCCAGACACACACACCGCACCCAGACACAGCATCCAAACTCACATCTATATTCATACTATAGATTGCCTGTGACAGAAGCTCCCATGCTATGGCAAATCAGAGAGTCTTGAAGACCAGCTTCTTGCCCACAGACTATGGACCTGGACCCAAGAGCCTCTGAATAGAGCTTGTGATGGTGCCAATTGAAAAACAGACATTTTTTTTAATTTGATAACTCTGCAGCACCCTCTGTTGACTGAATAGAGATGCGGACATTTACATAAAGCTGTTATGCAAATTAGGGCAACCAAATGAGTTGTTAAATGCATATATTGCCTTTTTATTGTGTTTGAAAATGTTACTTGTATTATATAGTTCATGTATTAATTATTATTGCTTGTTCTCCAATGTTTTGTATACAGGTGGTCCTTATTTGGTGACCTACCTGTTTTACGAAGGCTCGTACTTACGACCAGGCGTAAGAGCGAGCTGTCGTGGGGATTCCCTGCTCTGGTGCGCATGTCTATGTTCGGGGAAACTTCACACAGCACCCACAGACACACACAGCACCCACAGACACACACAGCACCCCCAGACACACACAGCACCCTCACTCACACACACAGCACACTCCCACACATATATATATATAAAATAACCCTCAGTGAGTTAACAGACAAAGAAAATTAGAAACCTAGAATGTGACAGCAGATAAAAAAACACCCTCACACACAGCACCCCTCTTACATACACACACTGCGCCCCTCACACATACAATAAGTCCAAATATATATATACACACACACACACTACAGCACCCCTCACACTGCACCACTACACACATTACGCTCACTATACACACTAGATCCCTTACCCTATATGCACTCTTAATCCTCTACACACACACACACACACACTGGGTCCTTTACACAGTAGATCTCCTACACACACACACTTCATTCCTTGTCAGCAAACATATACAACATTCTCTAAACACACCCTCTCTGCTACCCCTACACACACTACGTCACCTATACACACACACACACTTCAGCCCGTATGCACACACTCGCTGCATCCCCTATAAAACTATGCCCCCTCTACACACACTCTCTACAGCCCCTAGCCACACAAATTACACCACAAACACAAATGAAATTGACATATTTACACAATACCACACCACACTCTACACACACGCAATCCCACAAGCAGGCTCCAAACATATGCACCATGCACTTTCCTGGCCCTTTTGTCCTCTGGTATCCCACTTGTGGAGACACCAGAGACAATTTAAAAGCAAACACAGCGCAAGTATGCTATTAAATTCAGGGCCTTTTTCTAATGCCAGAGCTCTTCAGCAGGGCTCTGGGCATTGAACCAACATGCTCACTTTGAGAGGGGGCATGCTTGTCATTAGTGATGACAAAACACACACTCTCTGGCCCCGCCCCCTTCTTAGGGGGCCGCTCTGTTTGAAAAATGCCCGGGCCTAATTTTTTTCCCAGTCCGGCCCTGAATATAACATGCCACAAGCACTAAGCACTGTGGCATTATATACAGTGGTTGCAGCTGATAGTTCAGTTTAGGGTTTGATTTGGTAGCTGGGCAGAATAGCTCTATTTATATTATAGTTATCCATGAATAGCATGCAAATACAGAATTATGGGATTTCAAATATATTTTTATAAAAATATTTATATCTCACATGGGATTTTAAATATGTGGTATACCTCCTTAAGTGCCACTGTGGGATCATTTACATAGGTGAAACCACAACAAAAATAAAATACAGATTGGCAAAAGATAAAGTGGCAATACATTAAAAAAAAAAAAAAAAAAAGATCAGCTGGTCCCTGACCATTTCATAAGATATGGCCATATGTTATCCAAATTGCAATAACAAATCATCTACTCTCTTGAACGTCTAAGAAGGGGTGACAGAGAGAAAATCTTGCTCATATTATTGGATTCATACTATAGATTGCCTGTGACAGAAGCTCCCATGCTATGGCAAATCAGAAAGTCTTGAAGACCAGCTTCTTGCCCACAGACTATGGACCTGGACCCAAGAGCCTCTGAATAGAGCTTGTGATGGTGCCAATTGAAAAACAGACATTTTTTTTAATTTGATAACTCTGCAGCACCCTCTGTTGACTGAATAGAGATGCGGACATTTACATAAAGCTGTTATGCAAATTAGGGCAACCAAATGAGTTGTTAAATGCATATATTGCCTTTTTATTGTGTTTGAAAATGTTACTTGTATTATATAGTTCATGTATTAATTATTATTGCTTGTTCTCCAATGTTTTGTATACAGGTGGTCCTTATTTGGTGACCTACCTGTTTTACGAAGGCTCGTACTTACGACCAGGCGTAAGAGCGAGCTGTCGTGGGGATTCCCTGCTCTGGTGCGCATGTCTATGTTCGGGGAAACTTCCCTGAACATAGACAAACACACAAGATAAGGGAATCCTTCTAATCTATGTTCATGGAAATTCATTGGGGGAAGTGCCACCCCCCCAGATTGGCACAAAGCCTACTACCCTCAGAGCCAGGACCTTAAGGCTCTGTGTAAGAAATTATGACCCTCTTACAAGGATATTCTTTTAGGGAATGTGTGACAAATAAGACATAAACACAAGTGTATAATAAAATGTATTGTAAATATTCATTTAAGGATACTGTTAGATTTTAAAAGGATATACACAATATACATTATACATTATATCCGGTACATAATCAAAAGCTACATAATAAAAGGCAATACTTAAACATTTAAATGCAGGTCTTCCCCTTGCGCCTTCATCTTGGGTAATCTGGGACAGCCTCTCTTAGTTCACCATGGCCCTGCTTGCTGCGTTGTCCTCTCCAAAGAGAGAGAGAAAGAGAGAGCCTTCCTTGGTTGTTGTCCTTTTAAAGACTGATTCTTGGAGTAATAAACTACAAGTCCCAGAATCCCTTTTCCTTCCCAAAAGTGGTTTATCCCGCCCTCTTTCTCCAGAGAGTTCTGTCTTTACACAAGTCTTTCCCTTTGATCTCTTCCCTCCAGCCATACTGTAACATTGTGAAAGACCAGTTGATTAGGTTTCTTGGTAGATTGGACTGCTTGGGAAAACACACACTTGCATGGTTACACCTAGATGTCTATTACTCTGATCTCCTGATAACATGCAAGGAATACTGGAGGGATGTAAGCTTTTGTTTTAGCTGGGTGTTGTAAAATGCAACTGAAAGCTTTGATCCTTATCACACTGTTATCAAGGAAATGACCCCCACTTGTGAAACCAGTCACATACACAGAAAGTTATATACAATATTGCAGTTTGGAATATCAATTTCTTACAGTCCCCACCTAGAGGGCGAATGACTCAACAAGAAAATGAGCCCTCTCAAAGAAATACAGTATTTGTATTGTGTGCGTTTTAAATGATTATGTGTTTTACTGAGACACAAATGACTTGACAACCACATATATTTATAATTTAGGGTACTGCAAGGCATAATTTAGCCAAATCATTGAGGCACTTACAGTTATCATTTTTCACCATTAATTTGAACTTCTTCAGCCATATCCGCAACCTTTCATTACCCTCATAGGCTCAGCATCACTGCAACCATTAGATTTCACTCCCATCACGCTCAGTTACCTGTGCCACCAGCACTGCTTCCACCACACTGTTCCTTTAACCCTGGCCTTGCTTATTTTGGGCAAATAGGCCTCTGGCCTCTGCCCACCATGACACCTGGCGTATTTTCACACCCACAGCAGTTAATTTGCTGTTCACTTACATAGTGTATTAAAGAGACCACACAAGGGAGAAACACAGTTTATTGTTTGGAGTGGGGATCTGAGTGAAGGTGTTTGTGCACGTTCATTGAGAGTTTATTAAAAGTTGTATAGCTGGAGTGGGTTTGTGTTTGAGCCCTTGAGGATGTTTAATAAGTTTTCGATAGGCCCTTGGCTTCCGGAAATTAAAAGATTCTTAGCACAGAAAGTGCGCAGTGTTACATTATGCAAATCACTAGTGGTTTGATTATCATCCTTGTCTCAGTATTACCGTCTGGATTCACAAGTGGTCATCTAAAACATTGTAAACACAAATGTGAGCAAAATGCAACCTGTATTAATGTGTACTAAGGGATACGTCCTCATAACAGTATGAAATAATTTACTATAACCTTACTAAAACCATAAATATTTAACCCCTTGTGGAAAACCAAATAGAGCAAATAGAAAATGCAAAATCATATATTGTCGCTCACCCCACCTTGACTCAAAACAATATAAAATATACAAAATTGTCTAATTTGTCTATACGCTATACCCCACCTTGAGAGTATAAATTAAAACAAAAACAAACAAAGAATAACCATTATCATTCTATTGTTCACCCAACCTTGACCCAAGGAAATGTAAAATATATGCAATTATCGGTTTTCCCTATATTCCCTTTAGAGTGTGAAATACAATAAAAAGCATTAGAAAACAACAAAATCAAAGAAGATGGAGAGAGAAAAAAGTAGATTGAATGCTACCATTACCTTCAGTCATTGAACTGTATACAAAGTTTGGCAGCGTGCAATCTAAAAGAAAACTGACAATGGTCTGTTGCCTTTCAAAGATTAAAATCAAAAATCGGCTTGAGGCTAGTTATGTTGGTAACCAAATGAAAAAAAAAAGACAAAAACAAAAATATTTACTGTTGTAAACCAACAGACAGTTACACTATCACATCTCTCCAGTGTGATCAACGTATAAGCCTCACCTTGGCAACAATTCATCTAATCTAGAAATATATAAAATTAGTAATCCAGTATCAAAATACAAAAATAAAAATAAAACATAGCTGGAAGTGCAGGTGTGCTAAACTAATAAAAACAAAAATAATTTGGAATTTGGACCACCTGACTGTAATGAATGAATTTAGAGGCTTATCCTTAATATGAAAAAAAAATAATATAAAACTACATATTAAGGTCCTCTATAAACTGGAACTGTATTTTTCCTGAAATAAATAAACATGTTAAATGGTTGGTCTTCTCACAGGTCTATATTTGTCTTCCTTCTCAATTGGCATCATCTCCGTAGTTTTCTAAAAAAATTAACTTCAAGAGAAAGTTAATAACACACAACTAGAATAGGTCATTCAAGAAAAACTGTATCTGTTATCAGATTCTTTGTGTTAACCATCTCCTCCAATGTACTTAATTGTGCCTTGAGACAATCCAGTTTTTCAAGGAACTCATTTCGTTCACATGTTAGAGAAAGATTTTCTGCCTTTAGTTGTGTATTCTGTGCTTTAAGCACATGGTAGGGAATCCAGGGTCCTGTGAGGGGGATACCATTATTATCTTTTCTCTGGGATCTCCACCTAGGGTGATTATTTTTATTTCCCAGAGTCCATCTATCACACATGGGCCTTTCATGATGAATATGCACATCTGATTTACAACATTTTTCAATATGTCCCATCCTACCACACCTAAAACATGTAATGGATTTTATATGTGGGGACTTTCTCTGATTGATATATCTGTGAGGTTGGGGACTTTGTATCAATGACACTTGCCTTTTATTTACTTTTTCTTGATTTAGTAAAATTGCTTCAGCCCTTTTTAAGCAATTCCGTATATTTACAAAGGTGTCCTGTGGGGACACAGTTAAACCAATTAACTCTCAAATATCTGGCAGTGTCCTATTAAGTAATGCTTTCTTATATGCATATTCATTCTGATCAGCATGTGCTCCAGGTGGAACAGTCAGTTTGAATAAAACAAATAACCTATTTACAAACCCTTGAACAGACTCCCCTCTCTTCTGAGCACAATTACCAAAAGCAAAATGATGATTTACTTCCTCTAGACCAAGTGTGTTTAATAACTCTTTGATAAGTTGTTGCTTGGTTCTAGGTTCTATAAATATCTCATGTGGCAGACTTGCTCTTAGTGACTGGTCTGTACTAGCAATTATGACATCAAAAATATCCAATTCATTTAAGTTTCTGTGGATTTTTTCAAATTGATCAATTTTTAACATTATATCTACTGGATCATCATCCAAGCTTATACATCCCAGTTCTTTGCTCAGTGCAATAACCTCTGTATGTTTTAAGGAATGGGTCACAGTAGCTTTATGTAGTACATTTCCCTGTGCATCCACCATGTGCTCTGTAGAGACTGGTGCCATTTTAGCAGGAATACTGCGCTCACAAATACCATAAACATCTGCAAAAACACCACACTCTATGTTATGTACAACATTTGTATTGGGTTCTGCAGCATTGCATGCAGGTACAACAGCATTTCTATTTTGTAATTGGGATTTCAATAAATTAATTTGATACATGCAATCTGAATGATCAGCCTCTTTCTGGCTGCTGGATGCAAGGATCCTAATAGCACCCTCTGCATCCTTCAGCCTTTCTACAAGCTGCTCATTATGACTGCGCAATTCCTCATTTTCAAGACGCATTTGCTGACTACCTACACACAAAGCAGCAGCATTTTGCGCAGACAGTTTAAAACCTTCCACTTCATTCTTTAAACTCAAAATGTCTGCCTCTAATTTCTCTTTTTGCCTATTTAAAGATTTATACTTCTCCGCAATCCAACGGGCAGCATAAATCAAAGCAATTTTACCACTAGATTTTGACAATTTCTTTTCAATAATTGCCCTGGCCACATAATCCTGAGCATTAAGCCACGGATCTAATGCACCATCCATACATTTAATTATTGCTTCTGGATTAGACACCTTAGCAATCTTTTTCAATAAACTCTCCATCATTGACAACGCACAATTCACTGAAATATCTATACACAATATCTGAACAGTATCCAAAAGTAAATATACAATCTATACAATTATGAATATGCTCATAAATCACACTAAATCCCTCCTACCTGGCTCGCCAATTTGTAAGAAATTATGACCCTCTTACAAGGATATTCTTTTAGGGAATGTGTGACAAATAAGACATAAACACAAGTGTATAATAAAATGTATTGTAAATATTCATTTAAGGATACTGTTAGATTTTAAAAGGATATACACAATATACATTATACATTATATCCGGTACATAATCAAAAGCTACATAATAAAAGGCAATACTTAAACATTTAAATGCAGGTCTTCCCCTTGCGCCTTCATCTTGGGTAATCTGGGACAGCCTCTCTTAGTTCACCATGGCCCTGCTTGCTGCGTTGTCCTCTCCAAAGAGAGAGAGAAAGAAGAGAGCCTTCCTTGGTTGTTGTCCTTTTAAAGACTGATTCTTGGAGTAATAAACTACAAGTCCCAGAATCCCTTTTCCTTCCCAAAAGTGGTTTATCCCGCCCTCTTTCTCCAGAGAGTTCTGTCTTTACACAAGTCTTTCCCTTTGATCTCTTCCCTCCAGCCATACTGTAACATTGTGAAAGACCAGTTGATTAGGTTTCTTGGTAGATTGGACTGCTTGGGAAAACACACACTTGCATGGTTACACCTAGATGTCTATTACTCTGATCTCCTGATAACATGCAAGGAATACTGGAGGGATGTAAGCTTTTGTTTTAGCTGGGTGTTGTAAAATGCAACTGAAAGCTTTGATCCTTATCACACTGTTATCAAGGAAATGACCCCCACTTGTGAAACCAGTCACATACACAGAAAGTTATATACAATATTGCAGTTTGGAATATCAATTTCTTACATCTGAAAAAGGTGAGCTTAATACCTATTCACATTTATCCATGATATTTCTAAAACAGCTATATTACACATTGGATGTTTCCATTGTTTTTATCTTCCCAGAGGAAAAATCCCAGCAGGAAATATTGGTGGGATGCTGCCCTAAAAAGCATACAAGTCCTGTTTACAGAGCCAATATTATAGGCTCTTTAAAATGTAAGTGACCCATTTCTCTATTTCACATTGTTTTACAATCTGCACTATATTATATTTTTTATATCATTTATATCTTTACTTGACGTATACGATTCAATCAAGACCTCTCAAGGTAACACCTCAACATTTATAGCGCCCCCCTTAAGGTATATGTATATTGTATACCAATTTCCTTTCCTGTATTAGTTGCATGTGGAATAAAGGGTAATCCACATTAGTGTACAGAGCTGCTATACACATATTTTACCACAAACACTTCTTTTGTAACACACACTCTCCCAAAAGGAGATTTTGGTTTTAATTATATATATGCAATTTCATTCTAAAAGTTAATTATTATATTATTATATACATTATCAATACACTTAGAATAAAATTATATATCTATATATATATATAAATATATAAAAATAAATAAAAAATATATACATATAAATAGATATAATTACATAAATATACATGTAGGATTTAAATACATATATATGTATATATATATATATATATATATATATATATATGTGTGTGTGTGTGTGTGTGTGTGTGTGTTTAAATTCTATGTGTATATTTATGTAATCTTTTAGCATAATTAAGTCTTTATTATAATTTGAGGGACCAGCCTGACAACCCAGGCAGCAAGTCCAGAGAATTTAATTTGCAAGTCCTATACTTATCCCTGTAACTTTCCAAAACACCATAAAACCTGGACATGGGGGGGTTATTGTACTCGGGAGACTTCGCTGAACAAATATGTGTGTTATAAAACAGTAAAACGTATCAGGACGATGATATCACCAGCAAAAGTGCAGTTTTATGTAAAAAAAATGAAAAAACAAATATGAACGCTAATTTTGGCTAGCGTTTGTGACATACCCCATTTTGAATACCCTTGGTAGTCTACTTTTGCAAATGGTATGCCAAGATGGGTTGATTTTCATTCCTGACTGCCATACAGTCTCAAAGGCAACATAGGCCCAGCAAACCATTCTGGCAAACGTGAACAAAAACGTGAATTTGCGCAATATGTCTGTTCAGGCGTAATTCACCCCTTTCACCCTGTTGGTGGGAAGAGCGAAAAGAAATTATAATTAAACATGTAAAAATAAATTAAATGTGTGTGTATATATATATATATATATATATATATATATATACACATATATATATATATATATAACGTCATACGTAGTGTATTTTAATGTTAATATAAGTACATATATTAGTATTAAAATACACTTAGAATGAAGTTACATATATACTGTATATACTCGAGTTTTTCAGCACATTTTTTGTGCTGAAAAACCCCCAGTTGACTTATACTCGAGTTAATGTCTGTATTATGGCAACTTACATTGCCATAATACAGACCAGGACCGCCGGGCTTGTAAGGTCCTGTTGGGGGATGGCAGAGAGCTGTAACTTACCTTTCCTGCAGCTCCTGTCAGCTTCCTTCTCTCTCCTCCGGTCCGGTCAGCTCCCGTCAGCTCCACTGCAAGTCTCGCGAGAGCCGCGGGGTCAGAGCATTGCCATGGGTTACCGTGGCAACGCTCCACGCGGCACTCAGACCGCGAGACTTACACTGGAACTGACAGGGGAGCTGACCGGACCGGAGGAGAGAGAAGGGATCTGCAGGAAAGGTAAGTAATGTCACATCATGCCATGTTCTGCGGCAATGTCTGGCTTTGGCTTCTGGTATCCAGTACTCTTTTTACAATTCTTGTTTAGATTTTCTTGGTTTTTCTGGTTTTCTATTCTATGTCTGGTTTTCTTTATGCTGGGTTTTTCTGGGTTAATTCCTGTAATCCGTCTCTGGAATTCCCAGTGTCCAGGTTTCCTTTAAATATTTGTTTTATGTTGTCACACCCGTTTGTTTTCCATCATTCCTTTTGTTTCAGTGTCCTGCAGGCAGCTGCTCAAGCCTTCTGCTCTTTCTTGCAGGTAAGTGCTATATATGTGTTTCTTATGGTTCTTTTAGTATACATTAGGCAGAGTAGGACCTGCCGAATATGGGGTACATTGGCGTTGTGGCAGGCTTATGCAATGTATGATCATATAATGTAACTAAATCCCCATACTTTTCATAGATAGTGCTTAGTTACGTCTCCTCTTGTTTTGCCTATTATATCTTGTCTTGTTTTATTTTGTAATCACAGTCCTGTCCTGCCTCTGTTTAGTAAATTTTCCCTTTATGTATTGTGTACATGTTCTGAGTTTAGCTTCCTATCCTTCTCTGGTTCTGGGTTCTACTATTTCTGTCTTGTTTTCATGTTTGGTGATTATCCTAGCCTTGCCTTGTTTCTGTACTGGATACATGTCTGCTGCAGAGCCCCCCTATCCAGTTCCTGGGAGGTCTGCATATCAAGCTCCTAGTTCCTGGGATCCGCTGTAGCTGCATCAGGGTTCTGGTATGTGGCCGCGCAAACGCTTGTGCTCAACGCCAGAGGACGTGTGGTTACCCTGCACCAAGACCTGATAGTCCATTACCACGCTGAGACTCCCAACTTCTCATCAGGCACTCAGGGGTCCCGGTTTCCATACCGCCACCCGTGACAAGTAATAGCTCGCTGCCAGCCCCCCTCCTACACAGCCCATCCACTGGACCACCAGGGAATGAGAGCCCCCCTCCCTTGCCATGTATCAAGCAGGGGGGGGGGGATGAAAATAAATTAAATAAAAAATTAAATTATATTAAAATAAAAAATATATTAATACATATATATATATATATATATATATAAATTAATAATAATAATTTAAAAAAATAATAAAAATTCCCACACCCCCACCAAGGCTCTGCATCACACACACACACTGCATTCATACACACACTGCATTATATACACACACACTGTAAATAAATATTCAATTAATATAATTTTTGGGGGATCTAATTTTATTTAGAAATTTACCAGCAGCTGCTGCATTTCCCACCCTAGTCTTCTACTTGAGTCAATAAGTTTTCCCAGTTTTTTGTGGTAAAATTAGGGGTCTCGACTTATATTCGGGTCGACTTATTCTCGAGATATACGGTATATATTATACACTGCTCAAAAAAATAAAGGGAACACAAAAATAACATATCCTCGATCTGAATGAATTAAATATTCTTCTGAAATACTTTGTTCTTTACATAGTTGAATGTGCTGACAACAAAATCACACAAAAATTAAAAAATGGAAATCAAATTTTTCAACCCATGGAGGTCTGAATTTGGAGTCACACTCAAAATTGAAGTGGAAAAACACACTACAGGCTGATCCAACTTTGATGTAATGTCCTTAAAACAAGTCAAAATGAGGCTCAGTAGTGTGTGTGGCCTCCACGTGCCTGTATGACCTCCCTACAGCGCATGTGCATGCTCCTGATGAGGTGGCGGATAGTCTCCTGAGGGATCTCCTCCCAGACCTGGACCAAAGCATCTGCCAACTCCTGTGTTCTCTGGCAAATGCCAAACATCCTGCACGGTGTTGGGCTGTAAGCACAACCCCCACCTGTGGACGTCGGGCCCTAATACCACCCTCATGGAGTCTGTTTCTGACCGTTTGAGCAGACACATGCACATTTGTGGCCTGCTGGAGGTCATTTTGCAGGGCTCTGGCAGTTCTCCTCCTGTTCCTCCTTGCACAAAGGCGGAGGTAGCTGTCCTGCTACTGGGTTGTTGGCCTCCTCCACGTCTCCTGATGTACTGGCCTGTCTCCTGGTAGCACGTCCATGCTCTGGACACGACGCTGACAGACATAGCACACCTTCTTGCCACAGCTCGCATTGATTTGCCATCCTGGATGAGCTGCACTACCTGAGCCACTTGTGTGGGTTGTAGACTCCATCTCATGCTACCACTAGAGTGAAAGCACCGCCAGCATTCAAAAGTGACCAAAGCATCTGCCAACTCCTGAACAGTCTGTGGTGCAACGTGACGTTGGTGGATGGAGCGAGACATGATGTCCCAAATGTGCTCAATTGGATTTAGGTCTGGGGAACGGGCGGGCCAGTCGATAGCATCAATGCCTTCGTCTTGCAGGAACTGCTGACACTCCAGCCACATGAGGTCTAGCATTGTCTTGCATTAGGAGGAACCCAGGGCCAACCGCACCAGCATATGGTCTCACAAGGGGTCTGAGGACCTCATCTCGGTACCTAATGGCAGTCAGGCTACCTCTGGCGAGCACATGGAGGGCTGGGCGGCCCCCCAAAGAAATTCCACCCCACACCATTACTGACCCACTGCCAAACTGGTCATGCTGGAGGATGTTGCAGGCAGCAGAACGTTCTCCACGGCGTCTCCAGACTCTGTCACGTCTGTCACATGTGCTCAGGGTGAACCCGCTTTCATCTGTGAAGAGCACAGGGCGCCAGTGGTGAATTTGCCAATCTTGGTGTTCTCTGGCAAATGCCAAACATCCTGCACGGTGTTGGGCTGTAAGCACAACCCCCACCTGTGGACATCGGGCCCTCATACCACCCTCATGGAGTCTGTTTCTGACCGTTTGAGCAGACACATGCACATTTGTGGCCTGCTGGAGGTAATTTTGCAGGGCTCTGGCAGTGCTCCTCCTGTTCCTCCTTGCACAAAGGCGGAGGTAGCTGTCCTGCTACTGGGTTGTTGGCCTCCTCCACGTCTCCTGATGTACTGGCCTGTCTCCTGGTAGCGCGTCCATGCTCTGGACACAACGCTGACAGACACAGCACACCTTCTTGCCACAGCTCGCATTGATGTGCCATCCTGGATGAGCTGCACTACCTGAGCCACTTGTGTGGGTTGTAGACTCCATCTCATGCTACCACTAGAGTGAAAGCACCGCCAGCATTCAAAAGTGACCAAAACATCAACCAGGAAGCATAGGAACTGAGAAGTGGTCTGTGGTCACCACCTGCAGAACCACTCCTTTATTGGAGGTGTCTTGCTAATTGCCTATAATTTCCACCTGTTGTCTATCCCATTTGCACAACAGCATGTGAAATTGATTGTCACTCAGTGTTGCTTCCTAAGTGGACAGTTTGATTTCACAGAAGTGTGATTCACTTGGAGTTACATTGTGTTGTTTAAGTGTTCCCTTTATTTATTTGAGCAGTGTATATACCAAAGGTGTATTTTCCTTTTAAAATGTGGGCGGTATGTAGAGAAGATTAGACATGTAGGTACCTTCTGCTGACTCTGAATATAGATTAATTCCAGTTTTATTATTATGTTTACTTATCCGAATATATTAAACAAATATGTATTTGTGAGGTGCGAAAAAAAATAAAAAATCCAAACGTACTCATCCTGAAACACGGTGCCTCCAACTCTCTGACTACAGCATTTCTCTGAAGAGGACACTTCAGAGACTGAAAATTAATACAAACCAACACACATAAAATTACGGCTGTATCTTGGAAAAATATACTGTTCTGTTTTGGGGTTTAGATGTTGACACAATAAGTTTATAAAACCTGTGAATGTGTTAACCCCACACTCTAGTCATCTAGGTTGCATGGAATTGATAATATAAGTGCATTCTTATCAATTCCGCATTATCAAGATTCCCAGGGGGAAAAATAATAATTACACTGAGCTATTGTGTCTGTCAACAGTTAGTGCAGGCAATCTGTACAATGATACATGAGATAGTCTGGAGAATAAAATATGCAGGATGCTAAAAGGAAAATAAGGTGGTAGAAAGGAGTACTACCAGCCCTTAGTTCGGTTGGGCTTAACGAAACACTCGTTTCCTCCAAGAAGGTAGTGACTGGCACAAAAACAGGTCATCAGAAAACAAAACGGTCAAAATACAACCTGGAGTCAGGGAACAAGAAAACAGGAAAATCAAGGAAGAAAGAAACAATCAATCCAGGAGAAGAGTATAAAAAGGAGAATCTTCCTGTAGCGTTCAGAAACAAACTCAATACTCAGGCACAGAATTCAAACAGTTGAGGGTAATTATAGGAAGCTTCTATGTAATGATGCAATGTTTTGTGGACCCAGGGCATACTTGAAAACAAGAGAAATCTCAATTTATCATTCCTAGTTAAATATTTTATAAATAAAGAAAATCAATTATTAAATACAATGCAGATCAACTGAACAAACTACACAGCCTGTCTGAGCCCCAGCAAGATAATTTATACATGGCCAGAGTTGGTATTGCAGGCAAGTTGCAAACATTGGTACAAATCCTTCCCCAGTCGCCAGAGCTGGTACTGCATGTAACCTACAAGCTCAAACCTGGATCCAAAACATAACAACAACCTCATCAGGAGACATTTTGGATATTGGAAAAGCCCAGATTCTTTCTATATGCAGTTTCAAAAGACATGTTAGCACCGCACACAGAATCCCATTAATACGGGGCTGCTACACTGAATATATGCACTCAGCTGAAATATATAAACAATATAATACAAAATGAATTACGTATGCTCTTTGTCAAACCCCAAAGTACATGTTCAAATAACAGTTTTGTTTAATACCGCTGTATTGACCATAATAGTGGTATGACTAGTCATTTTCTGGCTTCCTTTATGCTCAAAGGCAAAATATTCAGTGCGATGGAAGTGTAAGTTATAATACCCTACAAATGTAAGGTTAACACTAAATACGGGACACATGGGAAATAGGTACTGCCAGTGTAACAAGGCTGTGTTATACAAAAGCAGTTAAAACATGTATACATGCAGCCTTCGGCCTTGACAACCTAGGAAATACTGCCTTACAATCCTAACATTATGTGGCGTCATGATTCGCATTATTTAAAAAAAAAAAAATGGAAGCATGGTGGATTTAGCAGTCGACGGACACTTTCCAGCAAAGATGTAGTCTCAGCTTGCCCTTTCCCCAGAATTTACAGTTAACTGCACTAACTAGAGGCCTTTGTTACTATTGCATTTGGCGTTTATAAGTATGCCTCACACACTGGATCTAACTTGGTGCTTTCAGCGCTCTGCCATTCTACATAATGGCATCTACATTATGCCATGCTTGTAAATAGACCATATTTTCAATACTACATTTGTTAGGTATGAAGTACAATAATGAATAGGGAGCCGCAAACAAAATAAACATTTAATGTCGTAACTGTCTTTCTAATTTTTATTATGATTAATCGTTTTCCATTTAGTCACACATGCCGTATTTTATAAATGTTGTGAAATTGCCCATGGCAAAGGAAATGTTGCATTCATTTTAGACAGTTAAAATAAACTCGCCAAATCATTTAGTAGAAAATGTATTTGATTTCCATGCAACAATCAAAATAGTTACAAAGCCATTGCAAAACAGTGTTTATTTTTTAACATATTTGCATTTGGAATCTCTGTGTTACCATTTGGCAAGGTAAAAAATACTTAATCTCAATACTATTATTTTTGGATTGTAGATTATGCAGGGATTAGATTGACCTTCTGCATCATGTATGGAGACAATTTAAGGATCTTCATGAAATTTACTGCATTTAAAGGGTAATTCAGAGGTAATTCGTTAACCAGTTCATGATCAAGAATTCACCAGGTGCACACCTGCTGCGAAGGTACAAAGAGAAAGGGAGCACACCGTCCCTTTAAGAAAACTTCACAGAAAATAATAGCATGAACCATGTGCACCAAGGATACAACACTCATAAATGTGACATTTACCTGAACAAAATGTAATTATTGGCTTTTTGCGCTTCCAAAAAATGCATAATATCTGAAAAACACAGAGCTGCATCATCTGTGCAACTCTACAATAAAGTGCTTTAGGCACCCGCAACTACGGTGTTGAAATAGTGCCGAAAAAGTCCACCTTTGAGTTTTGTCTGTTCAAGCAGGCTTTATCAGGGCTGTATAGTCCCACCTATCCAAATACATATTTATCCCCAAGTTCATAAGAGTAAATGAACAGAATCTGGGCCTACAATTAACAATCTAAAAATTCTACAAAATATTGGCAACTTCCTCGCAATGGTAGGCAACATAAAATGCTCACAGATTAAAATTTACATCAAATTATAGTTTTTAGGTATAACACAATCGATCAAAATTCTCTTTCCACACCTAGAATAATAAAAGTAGTGTTATTAAAATCAGCATAACAGTAAAAATTATTTCCACCTATTATAAGAGTAAAGGTAGCATTGCAAATAAACCTAGAGACCTAGTAAACCAATTTATAACATTAAAAACATTTTAAAAGTAAAATTAAATTAAAAATAAAAATTTAAAATACAATCTGACTGTTTTTATAGTATCATTTACATTTATAGTGTACAGTTCATAAATGTTTTAGAATAGTTTTCAAAGTTGTTCATGTTTTGTTTTGGTTTGTATATGTTTGAAAGTGTTTGCTTGCTGGTTTAAAAAAATAATTGTCAAGTGATGCATGTCTCTTTAAACAACAGTTACCTTGTACCCTCTCTCTGCTATTTTCAAGCCTCTCTGCTACCTCTACTGGACGACCTAAGCAGTTCACTCCATCTCGAATCCTCCAGACTGCTTAGTCTGCTCACAAGTGATCTCCTAGCATATTGCATATTGCATGTTACCTGACTAAGTCTAAAACTACTGTATAATTGGGTGAATTACATTAAGACAAATCAAAACAATCAATAGGCTGCAATCCACACTAAGTGACTTAGAGCCTCTAGATGATTTTCACCGCCTGTTTGAGGTCAGTTCGATATTTTAGCGACACTAACAAGGCCGGTGTACGATGCTCAGAGACGCCATGATTAACGTAAGGCAGGTGGGGACTTTCAAATTGCTGCAATGGGAGATAGAGTCAGCTCCTTCTCCTGTTATCTCCTTTGGTTCTCCAATAAGAACGTCCACAGCTCGCGAAGAGTAGGCTCATTGCTGTAAACTCGATAGGTATATCCTCGCCTGCCTTACGCTAATCCTGGCATCTGTGAGCATCGTACAGCAGCCTTACTACTGCCGCTCGTATATCGAGTTGAATTCAAACAGGCAGTGCGAAACATCTAGAGGCTCTATATTTGTGCTTACTGTATCGATGGCATATTGGAATATTGGTGGACATTTTTCATTAGACTGTGAGGATTTGGACTTCACAATATTTCCTTGGATCTTTTGGACAATGGTTTCCTTTTTTTTTTCTTGCGTGGAGAGTTGCTCACTATTTAGCAATAATATTAGTTATTGTTATTGCTAATGTGTTACCATTCAAGCATATCACTAAATGAATGGAATTGCATTAGTTCTATTCTGTCTTACTGATTTTATGGATTTTAAATAAACAAATTTATTTTTACCTGTATATATGTTTGTGCACATCTACTAAATTCTATATTTAATAGATAAGTCTACTAAACTATTGCTACCTAGAAACTATTGCTACCTGGAAATTCTATTATTGTCAGGGCCGGCGCTTCCTATAGACGACTTAGGCAGTCGCCTAGGGCGCCCCTTACCAGGAACGCCAGCCCCATCAAATGCTGCAGCCGCCTGAGCGCTCTATAGAGCTTCAGGCAGCTGCAGCATTGCTAGGGCCGGCTCGTCCTTGAGGGTGCAAGATATGAGCATAGCACTCCCTCCTGTCAGTCCCTCAGTGTAGCGCGGCCGAGCTCCAGTCCACGGTACAGGAGCATCCGTTTCCTCTACCCGGCCAGACTGACAGGAAGTGCTCACTCAGTGAGCACTTCCTGTCAGTCAAGCCAGGTACAGGAAACAGAAGCTCCCGTACCGCGGACCGAACTGGAACTTGACAGCTCTACAACAGAGGTAAGGGGGTGGGGTGAGGAGAACGGGGGGAGAGACCACTGAGGGAGGGCGAGGGAGAGACCACCATTGGGGGGGGTGGAGGAGAGACCTCTATGGAAGCAGCAGGTGAGGAGAGACCACTAAGGAGAGAGAGGAGAGACCACTAAGGGATGGGGGGTTAGGAGAGACCACTAAGGGAGGGAGGGGGTGGAAGAGAGACCACTATGGGAGGAGGGGTGAGGAGAGACCACTAAGGGTGGGGGATGAGGAGAGACCACTAAGGGTGGGGGATGAGGACAGACCACTAAGGGAGGAAGGGAGGTGGAGGAGAGACCACTAAAAGGAAGGTGGGGTTGGAGAAGTGACCACTAAGGGGAGAGGAGAGGAGAGGCCACCAAGGGTGGGGGTAGGAGCAACGAGGGGGAGGAGGGTGAGACAACTAATGGAAAGGAGGGAGAGGAGAAGGCTAATGGAAAGGGGGGGGAGGAGAGATGACTAATGGAAAGGGGGGAAGGAGAGACCACTAGAGGGACAGAGGAGAGCAGAGACTATTAAGGGGAAGGGGGGAGAGGAGAGACTACTAATGGACAGGGGAGGAGAGGAGAGACCACTAAGGGGAATGGGAAGCATTTCAAACTCAAAGTCTGGCACAGGCCACATAAACATAAGTTTATGTGGGCACAAAAAACAACAACCTTAAATTTTCATAGAAACGTAGGTTTATTTTAAAAAGTACAGTATAAAAAAGAAACAGCATCCCCTTCTACTAAATCCCAGCCCCCCCCCCTCTACTAAATCCCAGTCCTCCCTTTACTAAATCCCAGTCCCCCCCTCTACTAAACTACAGTCCCCCCCTCTACTAAACTACAGGGCCCCCCTCTACTAAATCCCAGGGCCCCCCTCTACTAAACCACAGCACCCCCCTCTACCATCCTGTGCCAAATCTTGTGCTACTTCTTGAAACCCTGTGAAGGTGGAGCACGTCGATGTCACGTGGCGTTGCGTGCCTCCATGCACCTCCAGTCGCAGCCAATGCAACACTGAGCAAAACACACACACTCACTCACTGACAGACACACACACACACTGACAGACACACACACACACACTGACAGACACACACATACTCACCGACAGACACAAACACACATACTCACTGACACACACACACACTCAGACAGACACACACATAATTTGGTATTTTAGTTTAATGGAAGACAGGAATGGGTTAGCAGTAAAATGCACATGTTTGTAGGTGTTAATTGTGTTTTTAAATCAAAAAATAAACAAACAAACAAACAAAAACAATGTTTTTATTAAAACACTGTTTTTGGTGGGAAAATAAAATATCTGTTCCAATCACCCACCCCTATTTTTGGTTTTAAATTGAAATATTTTTTAAAAAAATCACTCAAATCAGCACCAAGATCTTCCTGCAGCCTATTCTGGGCTGGCTAATGCACCTCTCTGTATATGCAGCTTTCACCAGGTCATGGTGCTTGGAGTAACAATTCAAGGCAGAAAAAGTTAACTTCACAAGGCACATAACTAGGAGTTAAAGGCTCTGTCACCAGAAAAAAAAGACTTTGAGCATTTCACAAAGATAAAATCATTATGAAATGCTCATAAATTCCAATGCAGTCAAACGATATCATAAGATAAAGTAGGGCAGACACACAAACACTGACACACGTGCACAGATGCATACACGTACACAAACACGGACAAATCTACACAGATACATATGCACACACGTACTCACACAAGCACTGACAAACAGATACATACAGACACAAACACTAAAACACATGCACAGATACATATACTGACACACACAAACACTGACACACTTGCACAGGTACATATACTGACACACATGCACAGATACATAATCTGACACACACAAACACTGACACACATGCAAAGATACATACACTGAAACACTTTTCCTCTCTCTCAGTCCAGCTCTCTCCCCTGTGTTCTTGCAGTAGTGTGCCTTTCAATTGCCTCCCCCTAGACTCTGGTGTTCTTGGTTCCAAGGGAGCCTTCTTATTGGCTTCTTGCATTTTTGATGCTCATTGTTGAGTCAGAACACATGCTGGGAATCCCCTTGGCTGCGCTCTGAGTCACAGAGAGCCAGAGACCTGAATGAGAGGCTATCATGGAGTGTAGCGAAGGAGGTACAGCGTGTGTGATTCCCACTGGACCAACAGGGAATATTTTTTCTTTAATATATTGCCTACCCTGCAATATATTCAATTTAAATTGAATTGCACTTTTCATGGGGTGCAGAATTATCATCCTGCCAGGGTACCCTTAGATGGCCACTGCTGTTGCAAGCTGCCTGGCGTCCCTGTTGCCATAGCGCCCTGTGTGGACACACAGCTCGCACACCCAAAGGCCAGCCCTGTTTGTGTCAGTAAGCATGTGTCAGTAAGCATGTGTCAGTGACTGCAGCCAAGCTGCCTGACAAGCATACAGACCAGCTCACGTGAACAATGCAGAGAACACTGTTTCAGTGCCTAGTGCCCTTATCACTCATGCTGAGCTTTTTATGGACAGTTCCCTAGTGTTCCCAAAAGAAGGACATTGAGGAACAAAGCAACCTTAGCTGTGCATCACGAGAAACAGCTAGCTAGTCACTTGTCGCATGTCTGACAGTTACTGGAAACCCAAACATTACTGGGAATCTGCACACATTGGCCAAACCAAACTAGAGCAGCCCATTAGGACACTCTAAGGTGAGTTACGAGCCGCCTAGACAATCTGTGAAACTGGGGGACATAGTCCTCCCCCCCCATCCCTTTGAGCATCAGGTGGGGGACATTAACACAAAGAGTGGGGGGGAGGGGGAGCAGGTCACTGTGCACCTACCTATCCTTCCACCACTTCCTGGCCAGCTCCCCTCTGTTTTATTATTTATAGCCCAGAGTTTATATTATAATAGCCTTAAATGATGATGATTTGCAAATGTGCATCTTTGTTCATTTTCACAATCCTATGTTTTGTATAGAATTCAATGAGAAAGCACCACTTTTAATCTGCACAAACAACCGCAGGAAATTGCGGCAGATTCGCTCAGAGAGACTGAATTCCGACCGTATTTGGCTTTAGTAAATATGAGAATTGACATTGCAGTCGGAATACGGTCATTATGTCCATCCGGATCCTTCTTTAGTGAATAAACCGGTGTAAAAATAAGAACAATTCACACTTTAGTAAATTACTCCTTTAGAGCCACTTGCAGGCGAACAGCTGTATATGCGGGTTGGCTTCCCTGGTCACACGACTTGTTTCTCTAGTTCAGTGAGGCTTCCTCTTCCTCCTCACAGCTCACCAATGGGAGGAGCAGCTCTATACCCGGCACTGTGTGTATCGTTCCGTGTAACAAGTGATCTAATGCTGAATAACAATGTCTCACCGAGTCAAGTAAAGCTAGCATGCGGATCCAGGCTGTAACTCTTCTGTCGGTACGGTGCGATTAGCTTTATAGCAAACCGTTGACAGAATCTGTGGGTCAGCTATAAACCTGGCTGGCTGGCTGGCAATAAGTATGAGACGCTGGGATCTAATGAAGTGTTGACTCCAGGACAGACTGTGAGTGTCCCATACCCCAGCCTAATATGAGTGGAGCCACATCAGATATGGGGGATGAAACAAGGCATCTCTTGGACCCGGATTCGGAAAGATGTCTGCAGCTAAGGAAGTTGGTGGAGTTTAAAGTTTACAAGAGAAGATGGTTTTTCCTTGGGGTGGTGTGCCTTCTAAACTGCTCCAATGCCATGGTAGGTGACACCCTGGGGACCTATTGTAAATATCTAAATGTTGGGAGAAACAAAACCCTATCAAAGCGTTGGAATTTTGAAGGGTGGTAAGGCATCTTGGGAGCTGTAGTTTTACAGTATTTAAGAATCTACTTTTAGGCTTTACCTAGAGCCTCAGCTGCTGCAGCGTAATCTGTTTTTCCTCAATTTGCTGATCGAAGAGGTTTTGGACTGAAAGCTATGTAATCAGCTGCTGCAGAACCGCTTTGGAACGTCAATCACTGCCACCCACTGATTTGGATCTTCACAGCCAACATTCCAGAGCGGTTCTGCAGCATTCTTTACAGCAGAGACTGTCCTTAATGCCAGCCTGGGTTGGCGTGAGTGTTCAGCACCGGATTAACAATCCTACTTCATTGCACTATGGTTTTTTTTGTCATCTGCTTTTTAGATGAGAATATGGTTTTTTTTTACCATCCCTCTTTTTTGGCAAACTGATCTGGGAATCAACAAAAAAACAACTTTAGGAGAAATCAATATATTGACGATATATATGTATTTTTAAATGTAGTAGTATTGAGTCACATTATAATTGTGAACCTACTCATGTTATAATACAATACTCTATGCTGTTTAATATTGCTGGTAAGATAGACAGGTGGTTATGTAAATATATGCTTAAAACAAAAGTATCATTTAATTTCTATCTCTGTAGCAACAAGGTTTCATAGATTTAAAGTCACCAAGTCTCAATGAAGTGGTCTGGGTGCAGTGTCCATGTCCTCTTGTCCCTGTAATGTAAAAGATTTTTTTAGAAACTACTTTTTTTTGTGAGTTTAGTTACATTTGTTTTCATATTCAGTTATGTTAGCTAATGCATTTGATTTGAGATCTGTATTTATAAGTAACTATATTTTTGGATCATGCTAATTTTTTTTACACTCAATAAAAAGAACATGTAAAATATCTAAATATTTACAGAAGAACTGGCTAATGCAATCCATATTTCACTTTTGTGGATCCCTTATTGCAAACACTGGGGTGCAAGGCAATGCTTTTGTAATCAAGGGCATTTTCACTCACTACTAATCTCCAGATTTCATCAATGTACCACCAGGAAATAATACCTCTCAAGGGACCCTATTTAGAGAGGATCAGTCCCTTTTGCCATTCTTTTATGTGCTGATATTCTTCTTTTGTAAGAGCTCCACATTGTTGGTTTGATTGAGTGTATACAATTGCTCCAAATCAGGCTTCCCCAAACTCCGGCCTTCCAGATGTTGCTGAACTACAACTCCCATGATTCTGTGAATGAAATAGGCTGAGAATCATAGGAGTTGGAGTTCAGCAACATCTGGAGGGCTGACGTTTGGGGAAGCCTGCTCCAAATCAATAATATTCACAGTAATGAAACTACAATGTGTTCATAAATCTGATACATTGTAAATCAGATACATTGTTCCTTTTCTAATTACAGCTAGTTGCATAAATCGTTATTATAAGTCACCTACAATTTCTCAGAAAAGCCCACCACTGGTCACATCCTCTTTCACACTCCCACAATCAAAATGTCCCTCTTTGTCCACTGTATTTAATTTTCACAAATGAAAGTAACATTTCTGTTTTCAAACTGGTGGTTGAGACGTTTGGTATTGGGGAAAAAGAAACTCACACTGTTAACAATATAAAAATAGCACGTGGAGCCAATACTGATTAAGTCTGAGCATTTGTCAGTAAATGTGACACATATAACGGTATATAAAAATTCTAATATTGTCAGTTTAAGAACTAGTAATTGTGAGCGATGTAAAATGTTTTCAGACAAAAAGTCTGCAATGTTGTAATTATTAAAAAAAATTATTATAAATGGTTTCACTACTTAAAACAGCATAGGGGGACAGGGCTTAACCTCGGAACGGAGCGGACGCCATTTCCCTTACCTTCGCTGGGGCTCAGCCTAATCTGTTAAATATCTCGAGTTAATTTACCCATCTGACTGCCAATACCAGAGTGATTGCTCGGTGCAGTTCCAGGCACTGGTTCATGCCTTTCTTCCACAAATCTGGGCCGAAAAAATGGAGGAAGGGGCCTGCGGCCTACCATCTCCCCTCACTCGGACTGTCTGAGCTGCTGGGGCCTCTCACACCCTGGAACACACCGGAGTCGGAGCCCGCACACTGCTCCTCACCAGACCAGCACTCCATGATGGGGCGGCACTCACAGAAACCCCCACCAGGTAACCCGCATGATGCACAAGACATAAAGGCCCTACTCCAGCGCCAGGTCCAACACAAAATGGCTGCACAAGAGACCAGAGAGGCCGCAGTTGACACACAGAACCCTGAGCCAGTCGCAACTCAGACCACACTACAGAGCTCCGAGCAGCTAGCCCCAAACATGCCAGACTGGTCAACACTGGCCATTAAGTAGGACATTAAAGTCTTCCTTGCTGAATTCTGGCAGACCCTGATGGCGGATGTAGCGGTGATCCAAGCCGATAGGTTGACACTGACAGGGTCAGGGCCACTGAGGAGGACATCCTTGATGTGAAACAAGAAATGCTGAACATGAGAAATTTCCTTAAATCTGTGCAAAAGGCACAACAAGCATAATCTGCACACTTTGCCACCCTGGATGATCTCTCCCGATGAAACAACCTGAAAATACCCGGTGTACCTGAGACCATAACAACGGAAGAACTTCCACATTACCTGAGGTGCATTGTAGCCTCACTTTTACCACTGACACAGGTCAAAAAAATTATGTTCACCTACCTAAATCCCCAAGAGCCCCTGTGACAGGTTTGAGTGATATCCTAGTTCGCTGCTCCCTCGCGCAGGACAAAAAGGCTCTCCTAACGGCTCTGTGGAACAAGACGCCCTACCTGTTTGAGGACACTGACATTCTACCAAGATCTCTCAAGGTCCACCCTGCAATGGAGAGCAGCCGATCACTTATCGCTAGGCAATGCAAGATCTCTGGTGGTGTACCAGAATGGAACTGCCCAGAGTCTCTCCTCTATTGAGGAAGCACAAGCCTTGTTTAAGGCACTGGTACTACCTGCATCAGACAAGGTAGCAGGAGGCCAAAACGGCACTCACAGCTGGGACCCAACCACCATGGTCCCCAACCACCATGGTCCCCTCTTTCCCACGTTCACAACGATGCGAATGGGGACTTGTCTAGGAAGCAAGCGGATACTACTTCGAGTGGCTGTGGGCTGCATAAAAAGTTTATTGTTTAAATGTTGTTTTTATTGCTTTATTTTTTGTTGGTTTGAGTTGAGATGAAAGCCTTAAAGGCCTAGTGGATGACTGCGCTGCTCCATAAGATAGGAGCTTGGCAACAAATCCCCCCCCCGTGCAGCCCCCTTGTATTGGGGCACCAGCGCATTTCTGTTTAGCCGCAACTTGACTAAGGTCCTGGCAAGTTAACCATGCCAAGTTGGATGCAGCTATTACCTAGGAACCTCTCAGCTACTGCCTAGAAGTGATATCTAATAAATCTTAATATTCCACCCTACATATAACTGGGCTCTTCCCTACCGCCACGCAGAAATCCTAAACCATAATCTAAAGGCTGTAATAATTCTATAGACTGTAAGCTTGTTTGAGCAGGGCCCTCTTCAACCTATTGTTTCTGTAAGTTTACTTGTAATTGTCCTATTTATAGTTAAATTCCCCCCTCTAATAATATTGTAAAGCGCTACGGAAGGGCGCACTCCCTCCCTCAGTAATGCAACCCAGGTGATAACGCTGATACCTAGCCTTTGGCGAGCTCAAGCCTGCCAGGTCAAATACCCATGTGACCAACTCATCTTAAATAATATGTAACACTAATATACTATGTGATAGGACGTGACTGTATTGCTTGTTTTCCAAAAAAAAAAAGTTAAAAGAAGCTATTAATTTCAAGAGTGCAAGATGTAATACTGCAAATGTAATGTGTGCCTATCTACTGTTGCACCCTCCCTTTATTTTTTGTACCCATTGTCTGAATAAAAGAAAGAACAGCTTAAACCTAGCTTGAAAATAAATATATGATAAACAGTACTTTGAAGGAGTGTTTATATTCCTTTTAGGTTAATGCCTCACCCACCCACTGCCTTTAAATTCCAGTGGAAATACAGCCCCTCACCACAGCTTTGCTCCAGTACTTTGATATGGCTCATACCAATCCATAGGGCAGGGGTAGGCAACCGTTGGCACTTCAGATGATATGGACTACATCTCCCATAATCCCCTTACAACCATAATGCTGTAAAAGCATCAAGGGAGATATAGTTCTCAGCATCTGGAGTGATATATGTTACCTACCTAGTTTGGCCCATACCAAACTGCTCAAGTGCCTCTCTCAGCCAATTACATCCCTTAATGTCCAGTTGGGTTGACAAAGGAAGTCTAGCACAAGCAGAAGCCGCAGGGAAGGACCATCAACGACTGAGTTCCCTGGTTCTTTGTTAAACTATATGTCTGTTATACCTTCACTAATTCTGTAAAACTATATATTTTTTTAACCAGTGTTCTAGAAGTCATGACCAATGATAAATGCTTTTATATTATACTGATACTTTATGTACCGTTACATTTGAGACTCTGGACTAACATTATTCCAAGACATGGCAATATAATTAATAATGAATTACATTCTTGCGGTTGTTTCACATTGTAGTTATGGATCAGCTTTGCACCGGTGGCCAATTTTACAGCAAGCTTCTTCAAAACCACCCTGGACACCATTAACTGGCTTGCTGTTGTATATGTTATTATAGCAATACCATTTGGCTTTGGAGCATCATGGCTTCTGGACACATTGGGGTTAAAATCTGCTGTAAGTATGCATTTTTGTATCCTTTATTATGCTTCTGTTTAACCTTGATTTGCATCTGTTTCTCCTGTGCAGACTAAATACCTACTTGACATGATCATAACAGGGCTCAATATTTCCACTCGCCCACTAGCCATTGGCAAGTAGAAATTCACCTCTGGTGAGTGTGCTATGCATTCTCCAGACTTGTAGTGGTGAATATTTTTTAGACCTGATTAGTAGCATAGGACTTGATTGCAATAGATGTAGGCTCTGATTGCATACATAACATGTTTAAACCTTATCAGGTAATAACCTCTAAGAAGTGTTTTATAACTTCTGTTGACATTCTACTGACCTTTGAACCCATGTAGGGTTCTTTTCTCAATTGTTTGCAGTTACATGATTATGGTTATCCCCATTTTGCTTACCATTTAACCCTTTATAATTTTTGTGCCTAATTACCCTCTTTTTGTATTTATTCAAGTAGGTATTCACTCAACACAGAATTGTAGTTGATTGAAATCCAATTTGCAACATAAAAGCCTAACCAAGCGAACTGCCTAAAGTTTGCAATTTGGTTTTCAATACACTGCAAATTGGTACTTCTTTAATAAGCCTCCTAATAAACGTACACAATTATAGAGAAGATATCTTTTGGTAGTTATAGCAAAATTATGAGAAAAGACAATAGTTTTCTTCTCCATTTATAAATCAGAATTTAAAGTGCATGCCTAGTGTGTGGCATATGCATATTTTGATCAGTGTATTATCTGGTACGTGCTGGCAAAAATCACATCATATTCACCCAGTTCACCCATGACTGACTCCCATTGAAATCTACAGGAAAATCATTGCATGTGCTGGTGTGCAGGTTTCTCCCACTGCATGTTGTTCAGTTCCTCTGCAAAAATGTAAAATATTGTTATTCAAGTTGTTGTGTTATTTCAATTTTCAGTATCATTGGTATTATTTTGTGTGCAAATTTTAATAAAATAAATATTCATAAAACAGTTATGAATGGAGGATTTGTATTATAATATCCTTTACCTAACAATCTAGCAGTAAATGTTTCTATGTATGTTTGTTTACATCCATATCCTGATTTACTTAAGGTTTATACTTCTGTGTTGCAACAAACAAACACGAGGGCCATAAGTTTCTAGATCAGCAGTTTTCAAATTGAGGCAATAGACCTTTATGTTCATTTCTCATGTGTGCTGTCTCCTTAACTGACACATTTCACAAGGGTACTTATATATTAAGTACCCTGAAAGCAATCTTTGGAGTTCCAGACATGTCTCTAGTGCTGTTAATTAGATAAGACTTTGTAAGTGAAGCATGTTGAGAGCTACTGTAACCTGTTAAAGCAACACTTCAGCAACCATATCTTGCCATAACTCCTGGGTTTAGCTTACATAGGGATCTTCTGGTTTTTCATAGAAAATATAATGCATGGAGTGTTCCTTTAAACATACTCCATTCTGCATATATATTAATTCTCCTGGTAAAAGTAGTCAACTTCAAACTTTATTTAATGCTAAAAGATTGTAAAAATAACTGATCTAAAGTTCTCGGTCAACGGTTTATTTATACTATTGACCTAATCTGATACAAAAAGAAATAGCAATATTTTATGTCACTGGTACACAAAGTATGTTATTGTTCATTTACTATTTTACATTTTTCTGAACTTTCATTTTTTTCTTTCTTTGCAGGTTATCCTGAGCTCTTGGCTCAATATGGTTGGAAGTTTCATACGATCTGCCAGTGTTATCTACTTCCTCAATACGCGCTCTAGTAATCTCATTTACTTATTCATAGGACAGTGTCTGTGTGCTGTAGCTCAGCCACTAGTTATATGTGTTCCAGCTAAGCTAGCAGCTGTATGGTTCCCCGAGCATCAAAGAGCAACAGCCAATATGCTTGCTGCAATGTGTGAGTATTCTAGAATTTTAGCAACATTTATTAAGAATGTGCTTGAATCCGTACTGCTGAAGTAGTACAATATGTATGAGTAGGACTCACTGCATATAACCTAGTAACTGTGAATAAAACGGTTATGAACAGAATACATTGTGATTTTAAAAATCTTTGTCTGGGCTGAACTGGTACTGTAGAAAACAATAAAACTTGTGACACAATTTGGCATTCACTTATGGGGACTGGCGAATCCCAGCAAAAGATTTTAACAGCTTAATTGTGGTCTTTCTTTCCTGTGATTACCACAATTGCATGCTAACAAGGGGTTAAAAACAACCGTCAGATTTTAAGTTTAACACTCATAAAAAAAACTATGTGAGGGTGAAATCCATATTCCCGTAGCCTAGCCCCTTTTTTAACTACAGGGGGCGCTAGGTGGCTAGCACCCACTTCTTCTAACCCTTGTTCTGTGCCATTCAGGGTAATTACCTATTAGAAGCCCAATAAATTACTCATCCCCTGGGGAGTAATGCATAAATAGTAGGCTATAGGGTTCCCAAGTTCCCTAGCCACATAATTACATAATAATAGAATGGGTGGAGGAGCAGTGTATTAGAATGAGGGGAGGGGGCAGTGTATTTGATTGGTGGGCAGTATAATAGAATGGGGGGAGGAGCAGTGTATTAGAGTGGGTCTGAATGGAGGCGCTGAAAGCTCCCCATGGAGCAAAGCTTTTTACCACACATGCACATGCCTCCCAATGCTTTCATATGGGAATTGGATTTGCATTGGATTAGCTGACATCATAAATTTTGATGATTTCAGCCAGAGTGAAAAACACACTCATAGGACTTCAAAATCAACAGGGTTACGATGTTTGTTTGTTTTTTACAGCTGTGCAACAGCATACATTCACCATTTCAATCCCATTACCAAACTTTTCTTAATATGTCAAGGTAGTTGGACTGAAACATTCATTATACAGTATGCACATGCACCTCTTCGTAAAATAAATTTGCTCTTTCGTTTACTTTGAAGCCCTTCGAGTTTAAGGACATCCAGTGTCAGGCAAATTTTTTTATACTGTACTTTTCTATGAAAACTAAAGTTTTTGGTTTTTTTGCGGCCCACATAAACGTAAACCTTGTTTATTTGGCCCGTGTTAGCCTTTGAGTTTGACATGCTTGCTCTAATATGTTATTGGGGTCTGAGGAAGGTCTAGCTTAATTTCTATATTTTTAAAAGTAATGCTGTAATGTTTCTTTTGTTATTTTATTAGTCCAATTTATTTATTCTTAAAAACAATTCATTAATACTCTTTACATCCCCACTTCCTTTATCGCCCTCTCTCCCTTCCCATCAGTTTTATTCCCTTTGTTGGTGTGAAAGGTCATGTGTACATTACATTACATTGTGTGTAGTTGTAAGAGGCTGTAGGAACATTCTTACAAATCTCTATGATAGAGTTAATACAGCCACAGCATGAATACACTGTGTAATCAATATCAGCTTTAAAAAAAAAAAGACCATGGATAAAGCTGTACACATGCTAATAGAAAACACCCTGTATTTCTTTATTAAACAGTCAAAATAAATACATTATAAGATCTGTTTGTTTCTCTCTCTAGCAAATCCTATTGGCATACTTCTAGCTAACTTAATATCACCGGCTGTTGTAACTGAGGAAACGTACATTCCAGTTTTGGTAAGTAAAATATTATGGACTGATATTTGTGTTACTCAAAAAGAAAAGCGAACACCAATTCCCTGGATCTCTTAGTTGTATCATGTTTTTAAAAGTCACATATCAAAGTTCTAATCACCATACCTTTTTAATATAGAATTACTTAAGAAACGTCCTTGTTTTGATTTTAACTTGATTTACTGTGTACTCATTGTAAATCACTCCTCTTTATATGGTTACTATTATGGGTGCAGTAGGTATTCTAACTGGTGTAATTTCCTCCGGCTATTTTTGTTTTCAATGCCCTCTAGATTGTAAGCCCACAAAATGTCTTGCAGAGCAATTTGCAGGAAGTGCTGCAGGCATTAGTGCAATGTAAAACATTGCTTTTTTGTAGACACTGCAATGTCTTAGAAACATAGAATGTGATGGCAGATAAGAACCATTCAGCCCATCTAGTCTGCCCAATTTTCTAAATACTTTCCTTAGTCCCTGGCCTTATCTTATAGTTAGGATAGCCTTATGCTTATCCCATACATGCTTAAACTCCTTCACTGTGTTAAGCTCTACCATTTCAGGTGGAAGGCTATTCCATGCATCCACTACCCTCTCAGTAAAGTAATACTTCCTGATAGGGATGACCCGATTATCAGTTTTACGGATATTCAGTATTTTCGGCCAATAGAGATACCGATATTGCCGATAATACATACCAGGACCGCCGGGCCCATTACAAGCCGTTGGCACACTACACACACACACACACTGCATTCACTTTACACACACCACACACTACATTCACTATACACACACTACACAAACACTCACACTCTGCATTCACTATATATATATATACACACTACACAAACACTCACTGCATTCACTATACACACTACACAAACACACCCTGCATTCAGGGGTCAAGTCCTGGGGAAAAAGGTGTAGGAACTCACCCAAGATTCCAGCCTCGCCTCCCCCCCCCCTTAAAAAAAAAAAAAATTACACTCCTATGCATATAGTGCAGTGCAGGGTGTGTATATTGAATGTAGTGTGTTTGTAGTGAATGCAGAGAATGAATAATAAATGTAGTGTGTTTGTAGTAAATGCAGTGTGAATAATAATTGTAGTGTATTTGTAGTGAGTGCAGAGTGTGTATAATGATTGTAGTGTATTTGTAGTGAGTGCAGTGTGTATAATAAATGTAGTGTGTTTGTAGTGAGTGCAGTGTGTATAGTGAATGTGGTGTTTTTGTAGTGAGTGCAGAGTGTGTATAATGAATGCAGAGTGTGTATAGTGAATGTAGTGTGTTTGTAGTGAGTGCAGAGTGTGTATAATGAATGTAGTGTGTTTGTAGTAAGTGCAAATTGTGTATAATAAATTTAGTGTGTTTGTAGTGAGTGCTGAGTGTGTACAATGAATGCAGTGTATGTAGTGTGTTTGTAGTGAATGCAGAGTGTGCATAGTGAATGTAGTGTGTAGTGAGTGCAGAATGTGTATAATGAATGCAGAGTGTGTATAGTGAATTCAGAGGGTGTATAGTGTATGTAGTGTGTTTGTAGTGAGTGAAGAGTGTGTATAATGAATGCAGCGTGTGCTGGATGATGTGTGTGTGCGCGCTGGATGATGTGTGTGTGCGCGCTGGATGATGTGTGTGTGAGTGCTGGATGATGTGTGTGTGAGTGCTGAATGATGTGTGTGTGTGTGCTGAATGATGTGTGTGTGTGTGTGCTGGATGATGGGTGTGTGAGTGCTGGATGATGTGTGTGTGGGTGCTGAATGATGGGTGTGTGAGTGCTGGATGATGGGTGTGTGAGTGCTGGATGATGGGTGTGTGAGTGCTGGATGATGGGTGTGTGAGTGCTGGATGATGTGTGTGTGGGTGCTGGATGATGGGTGTGTGGGTGCTGGATGATGGGTGTGTGAGTGCTGGATGATGGGTGTGTGTGAGTGCTGGATGATGGGTGTGTGAGTGAGTGCTGGATGATGGGTGTGTGCTGGATGGGTGTGTGAGTGAGTGCTGGATGATGGGTGTGTGTGCTGGATGATGGGTGTGTGGGTGCTGGATGATGTGTGTGTGAGTGCTGGATGAGGGTGTGTGTGTGAGTGCTGGATGAGTGTGTGGAGTGTGATGTGTGGGTGCTGTGTGTGAGTGTTGGATGATGTGTGTGTGAGTGCTGGATGATGTGTGTGTGTGTGAGTGCTGGATGATGTGTGTATGAGTGCTGGATGATGTGTGGATGGGTGTGTGTGTGTGTGTGAGTGCTGGATGATGTGTGTGTGTGTGTGAGTGCTGGATGATGTGTGTGTGTGTGTGTGTGTGTGCTGGATGATGGGTGTGTGAGTGCTGAGATGATGTGTGTGTGTGTGAGTGCTGGATGAGTGTGTGTGTGTGAGGTGCTGGATGATGTGTGTGTGTGTGTGTGGGATGATGGGTGTGTGAGTGCTGGATGGTGTGTGTGTGTGAGTGCTGGATGATGGGTGTGTGAGTGAGTGCTGGATGATGGGTGTGTGAGTGAGTGCTGGATGATGTGTGTGTGAGTGCTGGATGATGGGTGTGTGATGCTGGATGAGGGGAAGCATTTTTTTCTTACTTTATGTTATTTTATTCCCCCCTCCCTGCTTCTTACCTTGTCAGGGAGGGGGGAGATCGCCTGGTGGTCCGGTGGAGGGAGCCAGCCGCTGCACACAGGAGCCATCACACGCTGTGTTCCTTCTCCAGCTCTAACTCTCGCGAGACTCGCCTGTGCGGAGCGTTGCCATGGTAACAGCCGCGGGTCTCGCGAGAGTTAGAGCTGGAGGGGGAACACAGCGTGTGATGGCCCCTCTGTGCAGGTAGCAGGGCAGGTCCTGCAGGACAGGTAACGGGAACGACGTTCCTGCTTTGGAAAAAGTGCAGGAACGCCGTTCCCATGCGTTCCTGCAGGACTCGAGCCCTGCCTGCATTCATTATATACACACTACACAAATGCACACTGCATCCACTACACAAACACACACAGCTCCCCTGTCTAAACACACTGCATCCACTACACGTAGCATGTATATTTTGTGCATTTACCTTTAGAAATAGTTTATTTTTTCAAAATGGTAAATGTACAGAATATCGGCAAGTTATCGGCTATCGGCCTGAAAGTTCACAGATTATCGGCTCTAAAAAAAATCAATATCGGTCGATCCCTACTTCCTGATATTATTTTTAAACCTTTGTGTACAAAAAAAGGAAGATACAAGTGGGGCCCTTCAAGGATAATATACAGTATAAAGAAGGGTGAAAAAGGTGTTTCCCCCCACACCTTAATACAAATACAGAACAAAACAACACCTACAACAAAGTGTAAACAATCACACCAAGTAGAGGTGAACCCTTCAGACTTGATATAGTAATATAATACAAGTATACTTATGTATATAAATAGGAAAATCTTCACAATGTCTGCAAATAATAATAATACAGAACATAGTGTATACTGTTTATATAAACAACTAAAAGGGAATAAGTGGAACAACTCACAGATTGCAGAGCCGTGCCAGGCACTATAGCTCCCTCTGCCTCCCCTCTCCCTCTAGTAGCCCCGCCCAGGTGAATAAAGTGTAAAAAAAACCTTTATTTACTTATCTTATCCCAGTGCCATCCCTCAGTGATGGGTCAAGGCTGCTCCTTATCCGATGTCCAGCGACGTGCGGGTGCTAATGCGTATGCATGGCAAATGCTGCACGCGCATTAAACCTCCCATAGGTGCCTCCCAATGCTTTCCTGTGGGGAAAAATCTGACACTGGATGTTCTCATGCAGAGTGTAAGGACGTCCAGCACCAGTTACCGGACCAAAGATCTGTTTGGATCTCGGAAACGCCTCCACTGAAGTCAGACTTAGTGCTGCAATGTAAACATTGCAGTTTCTTTGGAACTGCAATGTTTTACATTGCAGCACTAAGTGCAATAAGAACACTGTACCCAGACCACTTTAATGAGCTGAAGTGGTCTGATGCCTATAGTGTCCCTTTAAATCTTTTCTTAACAAATCTTTTTTTGGAATATAGGTTCTCTTTAAAACAAGCACTCTAAACACCATAACGTCTGCAATCTACTGTAATCCTTAGGATATCCAACAGGTTCATTGCACATTTCCCCAGTTCTACGTCACATTGTGTTTGAGTGGTTCAAACTGTATTTGAAACAAACCGAGGTATCCCTTGTTCAGCATATTGCAGTCTTTGAACTACCACATTAGCAATATTAATTCCATCCATATTTAAATTACATTCATTTGCTGAGTGTGTTGGTTGACATGCTCAGCCAAATAATGTCATTGGAGTTTGGCAAAATTTATATTTCTAATGCAGAAGTGTAACTTTCTAAACTGCATATACTAGGTAAGGGTTTAGCAATTGTGCATAGGTCTGTGTAAAACTGCTAGAAAACAGTGTTGTAAATTACCAAAGCAATGCATATGGCACCATAACCATTACAACGGACTGTCAAATAGATAAATATAGAAAAATAGTGACACATAAAATTACTCACATTTGAAGAAGCATTTCTGACTGTGATTACCTTTCTCAAATGATGTTTGTTACTTCTGAAGTTCTGTATAAAATAGTAAAAAAAAAATAGGAGTCAGAAGTAATATTTTCAAGATCTCACCAACTTGAAGAATCATGCTGAATTATTAAAACTGTCTAATTAATATGAATTCAGCAACTTGTGGATGTCTGCAATCCAATAATATGACTCTAAACAAAAACAAAGCATTGTCATAGTTTATAGGGGATGCAGTTCTTGAATATCTTCAGGGTTAAGTAGGGGTAACCAGTAAATGTACAGCATGTACACAAAGTCTAGGGTGCAAATGATATTAAGGCCCACCCCATCTAAATCAATAATCATATAGTTAAAGAAATACCCGCACTCCCGTAATCAGTAAAAATCTAATTTTCTTTCAATATATAATTAATAGAAACATGCAAGTATATCTATACACACCTATCAAATCAACATTCGATCCTCAATCAATAAACACAATATAAATGTGTCTTACAAATGTATGTAATACAAAGTGATTTAAATAAATAATAATCAAATGCATATAAATAAAGACCAAAAAAAAATTATTTTCTGCACTAAATATTTACCTAACAAGTGGACAGAGCAAAACACCCAACATTTCGGCTAGTTATTCACTAGTTAATTCAAAGTAAACTTTAGATTCTAGGCCAACATTAAACACATAGCAAAAAATGTCCTAATCAGCTTTTTTGGGGTTACATTTTGAAATTAATTTTGAATTCACAACAATTCACACATTAGTGAGTAACACTAGTCCTTTAGTTGTTCTAGTAAAATGTATTGAGGAAGATTTGAAAAATGAGAATTTATCTAAACATTTTTATTGGAAATTTTGCCAGGAGTGTCAACAGCAGTATGGATGTTGGGATTACATTAACATATACCCTAGATGACCGATTCCATTTAAAGATAAACAAAACGAAAGAATACGGCAAAGCATCATACATTATATATCTTAAAGAGGGGACTGAAAAACGAGAATTTAATTCCAACACTTTACCAGATCTAAAACAAAGAATGTTGCAAACTAGTACTGTATGAATAAGACAATTATGCTTAAACTACAGTCATATTTTATAAAAGTGCATATTTTAAGAGAAATAGGCACTTTTAAAAATGTCATTAGTGACACTTCATGGCTGCCAAGCAGACAACTAAATGGGTGCCGTGCCTATAGGTCAAACCTGGGGTGAGTGATCCCTTTAGAGAAGCAATGGTTTAAATGATGACTTCACATGGGGGGAGACTAGCTGCACCTTAGATACTCTTCTGGAGCTGGAATAAAGGTGAGTTTAATTCATTTGTAATTAATTTGGGAAACGGCAGTAATGTAAACAGCTTAAGATACACTCATTTAATTATATATATACATATATACACATATAGTGTTTTAATTATACCTTTAACATTGTACTTGTGATCATACTGGAGGAAATCACTAGTTTCTTTTTTTTAAATTACATTGAACATTATATATTGATTTACTGGTTGTTGTAATTTGTTCTTTTTAAAGTTTGGAATATATGGCATCCCTGCAGTATTAGCGTGTGTCATGGCAACTGCTGGAATTTCCGAGAAAGAGCCTCCAACCCCACCCTCTGCGAGTGCAGTCAATTTGGTGCCTGAGCCTTTTTTTTCTGGTTTAAAACAGGTGAGCTTCATGGAAAAAGAAGGAATCTTCAAGAACTCATAATTGAGAAATTTATTTTAACATCCACTAGAGTCACCAAAACAAATTTAGGTTAATGAAGCAATTTTGGTGTATAGATCATGGCATGCAGTGTCACTGCTCAATTATCTGCCATTTAGAAGTTAAATCCCTTTGTTTATGCAACTCTTGTCACACCTTATACTTCCTTTATTGTGCAGTCTGTTTAATTAAGAATGTATTTTCTCCTCCACGGTTAAATACTTGCTAAAATAGGAGTCTCCTGTGTGTGATCAAAGTTCAATTTACAGAGCAGGAGATAAAAACTTATAACATAAGTTAATATCTGAATGTAAATGAAACCATCTTTTGCAGGCTGTTTGAGTCATGCCAGGGAAAATGTGGCTAGGGTTGCATGGACAGAAACATGTAATTTAACTCCTAAATGGAAGAGAATTAAGCAGTGAGACTGCAGAGGCACGATCTCTACCCCAAATCTGCTTCGTTAAGCTAAATTTGTTTCGGTGATTACAGTGTCCCTTTAGTTCAGTATGTTAAATGTCCTGTTAATCTGGTTCTAATTAGCCACTTTTTAAAATAATTTTTTTAATATTTATCAATACCCCTGTTGAACAGAATTGGAAAATCAGTCAAATCTAGAGTTTTGTCTTAAGGACTGAATTGGAAATCACTAATCTCAATCAATACTACTAATAGATCACACTCTTAGACTTAACATTAACACCCTGTCAATGACCCTTGGTATTAAATAGTTTTGTATTGTTAGAAAATTTTGAAGGAATTTAAAGTCAAAATTTCTGTCAAAAGCTGACGTAGAAAAAGTATCAAAGGCAATTTCTCTTTAGTTTGGTCATTTTGGCATTTAATTTAAATTCACTTTGAATTCCAGGCAATTCTCACTTTACTGGATAACCCTATAAAAATGTCAGCCTCTCGTTGACCCAGTTTATATGAAAGTAAGGATTTCTCACATTTTAGGATGCAAGACTGTATCCCAAAATACAATTATTTACTCTAGAACTATATTTCCAAAACTGCATTCAATTACAAAAATATAACTGCAAAGTTTAGGAAAACCCAGGGATTAGTCATAATGCCTAAAACTAAACACCATGCAGGGGCATATGCATACCACGCGGTTTTGTGTTTTGTCAGGACCCAAGGCTTGAAAAGAATGTCTAGAGATAGCGCTGACAACCAGTATGATGTTCCTAGGAACAGATTATTTACTAATGTGCACTGTTTAAACCAATTTACTCACAAAATGTCTGAATATTCTTTTTTACAGCTAATGACAAATAAGGCTTACATCATCCTTATGTTGAGCTTTGGATCAGGTGTTGGTCTTTTCACAGCATTTTCTTCATTTCTGGAGCAGATTTTGTGTTACAAGGGATATTCAAATGTAAGTCTATTCAATATTCTCTCTTTCAACTTGTAGTTTCTCTAGACATTTATAGTAGTGGCCATGATGCCAGTTGTATCTTGGTACCATTCCCCGCTAATGGAGCAAACCATTTTGCAACAGTTTGCCCTCTTATCTTGGTCCCCATTGGGTGCTGAGCCTCCTCTGACCTGGATGACACGCATCCGGCTGCTGCAGAGTCCAGATTCTGATTCCCCCATCATTCATTGGCTGCATGACCGTCTGTGCAAAAGAATCACTAGGAATTTAATCATGAGCTCTTGTCCAGGCTGGCGAATGATATACTAATGACACTGCTGTAGGTGGAGTTACACCTCTGACAGCAATATTAATTATCACACTGAAACACTTCACACACAGACGCTTGGAGTAAACCTTTAACTTAATGTTTTAGTATGTTTCATTAGACATCGGGTTATAAGCATGTTCTTAATTCCTTAATTGTAATATAGTCATTTTCCATTCAGATGTCAAAAAATATTTAAGTGCAGAGATCTGAGTAGACTAAAGAAAGGGAAATAGCCTGGGAGGGTCAGATTGCTTACTGGGTAAAAGGACTGTACACTTTTTAAGACCACATCTTATGCCTCAACAATGTTAAACAATGGTGCCCTGGCACATAATTAAGTGTTCTTGCATAGCAAGACCACTTAATGTTATCTCACATATATATTATTAAGTGTTCTTGCATAGCAAAACCACTTAATGTTATCTCACATATATATTATTCTTATTCTTATTATAGCCAAATTTACCACCTAACTCCTCCCACAGTTTTTACACTACATAGACAGTAATATACCGAAATGTGCGGATTGTTCCCTATTGGATTGCTATTACTTTGTGGAATGTTTCGCCGAATGGTTCAGGGAATATCATCGTTCTTGTGGCGAAATTGGTCCCATAGGAATGAATGGCAAAATGTTCAAAACTAGAGTGGGAGCTGGCAAAAGCTGAAAAATCAGGACATGATTTCTAAACTGCCACCACTCCCTCATTTTCAAGCCCACCTACACAAATCTTATATCAAAACGTATCCCTGCTGCCACTAAAAATACACGGCTAAGCCATAGTCCTGATAGTTTTCACGATATGACTATTTGTTTGCAACTCACACCATCCATTGACATTCATTGAAACTCCACTCCATCCAGCTTAAATTTGAAGGGCAATTTCTAAACTGTGACTGTGCCTTCATTGTTAATATTTCAGAGACATACTATGCATCAAAATGTAGGTCGGAGTCTTGTGATTCTCACAATATAAAGCTCTTCGCTGTAGGATGTATAGTTTTTAAAATACGACCGTTTGAAGATGGTAACCGCCAAAATACTCTGACCTGTGTCAGGCTGCAGCAGCAAGTGATGTCATAGACAGGGCCTTTTGAACACCTGCTAATGTTTTTATAAATGTATGGTTTAATGTAACTGTGAAGCACTTTGGGCAACAACGTTGCAATTAAATGTGCTATATAAATAAATAATAACAGTTACTCCGCACACTCCAGTTGTAGACTACTGGTGGAGGCAAGAACACGTCACACACTTTCCCCAGAAATTGTAACTTTTCTAGTATTAAGTCTACTGTTGAAATATAAATATTGCTAATTTTTTCATATGCCAGTTAGTTCTTTTTAATTTTTTTTTAATATTTTTAGTCTTTAAGATTTGTAATCTTTAAGTGACAAAGTAAAAAAATTAGTTCTTAAAAGTAGAACTATTTGTTAGATAAAAAAAAGATTAACAATACATCTGACTTGTCTATAGTGACTATTTCTGTATGTCTAAGACATTTTGGGGAAAAAAACATTCAACATACTGAATATGGGACTGACTACCAATTAATGTTCTTGTTTTGCATTTCTTAGTTTTTTGCAGGTTTGTGTGGGGCCCTCTTTATCTTCTTTGGTTTTGTTGGGGCTTTGCTATGTGGATTATATGTTGACAGAACAAAGAAGTTTACAGAAGTTGTCAAGATATGTTTCTGCCTTAGTTCACTAGCAAGTATTGCTTTTGCAGTGGTGAGTAAATGACCTTGTATTGATTTTTTTATAGTAATAATTTAAATAAAAGTACATTTTCTTTTAGTAATTTGTCCTGTGGGGATGATCATTTTATGTTTATGGTGACACTTCAGGAACCTACACACGTTTTATGCCTTGTATGTATGCCTTTTACCCAACATGTATTCATTACCCTTGAGAGTGTAATCGTGTTTGAGCAGGGCCCTCATCAACCTATTCTTCCTGTTAAAATGTCTTGTTTGTTGTGAATTCCCCCTGTTATAATGTTGTAAAGCTACAAGGAAGAGGATGGCACTATATAAATTCCAGTAATAATAGTAATAATTAACACTTTTTATACATATCATCCGGTGTTTGGCGTCCAATAATGTACACATTGTAAGATTTTTAGCACCAATAAAAATCAAAAGCTGCATCCGGCAGTCTATATATAGTTTTAATTATATGGACAGTGGTGTAAATTAGGACCAAATGAGGTCCTATTTAAATAACTAAACTTTTTCCAATGTGTAATATATCTTCTTATACACTTTATAGGTATCAAGCTTGCGGGATCAGGCTGTTTGGCTTGGAATTATATCTTTGTTATTTGGATTTTTTGGGTTTGCAGCATACCCGATAGCTATGGAATTAGCTGTTGAATGTTCCCATCCCGTTGGAGAAGGAACTTCCACTGGATTATCTTTCATCTCAGGGTAAGTAGACATATAAAATGAAGCATATGTAAAATAAAAGATTAACAGGAGCCTTGGGTGCAATCTGACTCAGTACTTTGACACACAGACACACACACTAGAAAGTATTCACGATACACACAATGTGTATAGGTTGTAGATATGCCACCTCTGCCATATTTTTTTCATAAAGCATTTTACATAGATGCTTTTGTGTTTTTAGTTGCCCTAGACTAAGCCAAATCTATCCACCCCTCCATACAATTTATCACATCCTACATTGTGGGGATATTTATGGGATAATAATAGTAACAGTTGAGAATTGCCCACTAATTCAATTCTCAGATCCCAAATATCGTTATCGTGTTAAGTGAGAAGTATTTCATATAAATAATATTCACAATTTGTTATAAAAATAGATTTTATTTATAATAACAAGTTAATTAATAATAAGATGTAACATGCGTGACAATAATCAATGAATATTCAGTATAAAATGATATGCAATACAAAGGAATGGCTATAGACATTTCAATGGCTAAACAGCATTTTCTGTCAAGACTTAGACGATTTATGACTATCTTTCACAGACATAGAGGGAAGCTTTTCACAGCGAAGGGCCATAAAACCCTGGCTAACAGTTAGAATAACCCTTTCAATGCTGGCTAGACCTCCTAGGTAATTAAGATCTATTCTTATGTAATTTTAAATAAAATAACATTTAAACCAGTTCATTAGTCATTTCCTGGAACCATCCAATAAGAGAATCTACCATGTTATATAAGCAGAATTTGTCTAAAAGATATCTATCTTATATTAGAGCAAATCAATACACCTGGATAAAAACAGCGGTATGCTAACACGTGATAATATCACCTTAATATATAATTATTCTTAATTCCACCTGCAGAATGGAATGTTTATAACTATATATTCTTTAGTTAACTAAGATTTCTTAATATGGAAATCTGACCGTGCTTTATCCAGTCATATATAATGCTATTAATACATTTTAATTAATTTAATTAATTAAATGAAACCAGTATAATTACCAGTTGAGTAGATATTTCATCCGATTGGTAGATAGTCTCAGGAACTTATTTGGATGTCTGTAGGTGCATGGAGTTATGGTGAAAGGTGGTGTTGGTTAGAAAGTCAGTAAAATTCTAAGTGTTAGAGTTTTAAGAGTAGAGTATTAGTCTCAGATGTTGTGAGTTGGAGTCCCCATACTTCCAATTCCTCTCTCCTCTTTTTCTTTCTCCTTTGCATTTCCAATCTTCCCTTTGTCCTAACTTTTAAAGGGCCAGACTCTCTGTACGTCATCAGTTGATAACCCAATAGAAGCACTAGAGGTGTGGTTATCTTCCAGATCACAATTTAGTTATTTGATCTATAGAGGGCAGTCTTGTCCCACTAAACATACCTATCCAGGAAAGAGTTAACTTTTCCTGGTGGCTATTTTGACGTCATTTTGCGTTATCTTTATAGTGCCATAATTTAACATTTCAAAGGGTTTCTTTAAGTTTTGTCCAGACTATGTCTGGCAAATCTGAGTTTTGACCCATAACTTACAATGGGACCTTATACATATAGACAGTCTGTCCAACCCCCGTTCTTCTTATCACTTTTGTTTATACTATGCATTCCTTTAGCTCTGGGAAACTGGTTAGTTTACAGATAGAAATCTTGTGTCTTTTTGTTAACTTGGAAATAACAAAAATGGAGTCTGCTCTGTTCAGAGTGACTCAGAATATACACTTTTAATTTCTATCATAGCACAAGATGTCTGCCGATATAAATACCCTGACAACATGGGAATTCCTTACTTACATACCGTATATACTCGAGGATAAGTCGACCTGAATATAAGTCGAGACCCCTAATTTTACCCCAAAAAACTGGGAAAACTTATTGACTCGAGTATAAGACTAGGGTGGGAAATGCAGCAGCTACTGGTAAATTTCTAAATAAAATTAGATCCCCAAAAAATTATATTAATTGAATATTTATTTACAGTGTGTATATAATGAATGCAGTGTGTGTGTGTATGAATGCAGTGTGTGTGAGTGCAGTGTGTGTATGAGTGCAGTGTGTGTGTGTGTGTGAATGCAGTGTGTGTGTATGTATGTGATGCAGAGCCTTGGTGGGGGGTGGGCATTTTTATTTTTTTATATTATTATTTTAATTAAAAAAAATATATATTTATTTTTTTATGTTATTTTTTTTTTTTTCGTCCCCCCTCCCTGCTTGATACATGGCCAGGGGGTGGGCTCTCATTCCCTGGTGGTCCAGTGGTGTGCACTGTGCAGGAGGGTGCTGGCAAAGAGCTGTTACTTACCTTTCCTGCAGCTCCTGTCAGCTCCCTTCTCCTCCGGTCCGGTCAGCTCCCCTGTCAGCTCCACTGTAAGTCTCGCGATGTGACTGCCGCGTGATGCGTTGCCACGGCTCTGACCCCGCAGCTCTCGCGAGACTTGCAGTGGAGCTGACAGGCGAGCTGACCGGAGGAGAAGGGAGCTGACAGGAGCTGCAGGAAAGGTAAGTTACAGCTCTCTGCCAGCCCCCAACAGGACTGCCGGGCTTGTAATGAGCCCGGAGGTCCTGGTCTGTATTATGGCAATGTAAGTTGCCATAATACAGACACTGACTCGAGCATAAGACGAGTGGGGGGTTTTCAGCACAAAAAATGCGCCGAAAAACTCGTCTTATACTTGAGTATATAAGGTAATCTTATGCCAACCTACAAACATGTACACTCGAAATAACTGACACTCACATATACACTCGGGATACTTTACACACTTCAGCACACTAACATACACATAAGAAAATAAATAATGTAAATAGTCTCCCTTATCTGAATTTGTAGTGAAGGGAAGGGAAGGTGAAGGGGTCTGATCCCTTAGTAAAGTGTAAAGGTTAATAGCTTACCTGGTTTTAGAGGGTTAAAGGAGCATTCTAAGTGTTACCAATTTTTTACTTTGGAATGTTCCTTTACCAACCAAGATTAGACCATTAAAGGGACACTGTAGTCACCAGAACAACTATAGCTTATTGAATTTGTTCTGGTGAGTAGAATCATTACCTTCACGCTTTTTGCTCTAAACACTGTCTTTTCAGAGAAAATGCAGTGTTTACATTACAGCCTAGTGATAACATCACTGGCCACTCCTCAGATGGCTGTTACAGATCCTTCCTGGGTCATGGCTGCCTAAAATACATCCAAACATTCAGTATCTCCTCCCTCTGCATGCAGACACTGAACTTTCCTCATAGAGATTAATTGATTCAAGGAGAGGAGATGCTGATTGGTCAGGGCTGTGTTTGAATCATGCTGGCTCTGCCTCTGATCTGCCTCCTTGTCAGTCTCAGCCAATCCTATGGGGAAGCATTGTGATTGGATCAGGCCACCACTTCCGATGCTGTCAGCAGACAGTTTGTTTTTCTGAGGCAAACAGCATGCAGATCTACAGCTTCAGGCTTGAATACAGTAAGATTTTGCTATATTTATGGAGGCATGAGGGGCCAAGGGGGGCTAGATGATGGTTTTAACACTATAGGGTCAGGAATACATGTTTGTGTTCCTGACCCTATAGTGATCCTTTAATTTGTAGTTGTAACAGTGCATACATGTTATTCCTCCTGACATTACTTTACGTTCACAAAAAAATAATTGTATATAGTGCTATGGGCCAGATGAATACTTCATTCAACTGTGTCCCTGTCAGTAATAAAACCATGATCTGACTGCTTAACTGCTATTTCACTGCTTTTAATTTATTAAATTAGTCATCATTTCTGACTAAAAAAATCCTACATGTCGAGTGCTCTTTATCTACTCTGTATTATACCGAGCCAGCAGACATGAAGCCAATAACGTAAAGCAATCAATTACAATTATTTATATGCGCCAACATAGTCCACTGCGCTGTACAAGAGGTAAACAAAACAAACACAGAATTCTAACAAAACTTGATCGACGTGCAGTAGGTGAAAAGGGTAAATAACTGCACAATTTGTGTTATATATGCAGCAATGCCACCACAGCCATGCACTTTTTGTAGTTTTTGTCTTAAGTTTAAGGGTCAAATTGCATTCATTACATTCCATAGAACAAGTCTCCTCTGGGGTAGTTTAGCAGTTCACCAAGTGAAATAGACCTTACAAGCATTTTTATAAACTAAACAGTATGTGATATTTCAATTCTTGCACTCTTTTTATAGTTGCAATAACTGTAATTATATATGTCTCCTCGACCACAATAAATAAACTTACTTACTGCCTGACTATCCACACAAGTGCCAACTTGTACCTAACTGAAAACTACAGAATTGAAGGGACTATCTAAACAAAATCTTTTTAAGTGTATGATTTTTTTTTTTTGCTACTTTACTCTAACAAACCACAACATCACCACTATCATCCAAACACAATTCTAAAATAAAAATATTTGATAGAAACTTAAAAAAACACAAAAAAAACACACAGCTTCTTGTACAATAAAAAAAATTAAAAGACTGTGATCCTGTGTTTAAGTTAAAAATAAAAATGTTTTGGGGATTTGGGCACTTTTCATAAGCACTCCCCAAATCACAATGATGGGGAAGGAAAAGGACAGACCCAGACAGCATTTACTAATACAGGTTGTGTTTGATAATAAGACCCATGTGTTTTATCTACAGTTACAGTCATAACATATGCAAAATGTTGGATCTTGGATCAGGCAGATAAACCACATCACTGGTCTATAAACATTCTATTGTCTCATATATGCAAAGCTAGTGGTTAAACAAGCATAGTGCAGCAATGTGGAGTGACTGAAATATGTTTTATTCCCAAACTAGTCAGATCCAGAGCTTGATCTACATGCTGCTCTTACAAAGCCTCACCAGAACAGTTGCTGCCTCTTCATTATCTTCATGTGGTGAGGGCCAGATTGAGATATCTGACTGGTCAGGTAAGTTATTAACATCCACTTCAAAACATGTATGTGTTTATTCTACAGAACGATTATACAGGCATGTTTAATAGAAGTTTAAATTTAATTTATTTCATTCTACTTTAGGGTCTATTCATTGAATTGCAAGTGGTACTCATTTCAGTGCTGGTTATTTAACTATTGACGACAAAGGGAAATTTAAAATGGACACTCCGCTGCCCAAGCAGATAGTAAATCAAACTGACCTAGCCAAGGGTACCTATAGCTGTTTTATGATTGGAGCTATAAACATGAAAGCATATACGCATTAACACATTTCAGAATATAACGAACAGGGCCCTGAAAGAGGTGGGCATATGTCTCAGGGCATTTTTTTATACAAGTACTTGTGATTCCCCTGGGGAGATTTTAGTTGCTGTTTCCTAGATACTTTGATGCCTTTATTATAAGACTTATTTTTATGATAAAGCAAAAATATTTATAAAAAAAACAAAACAAAAAAGAAAATCCAATAAAATAAGGCAAGGTGTAGCAGGAACTGCTTTTTTTTTATTATCAATGTGAACACCGAAAGATAGACATTTGTGTAATAGGAAATATTAACAATCACAACATCTTTATGGACGCATGTCTCTTTTCAGCCTAACCTATGTAACTATAACAAGGGCAAACCAGACATGGTGGTACTGCTTTATAATAATGTTGTTAGATGTTTTTTTATTTTGTATTTTATGTATGCAGACTATATGATTTAGGTATATAATTCCTGCATAATGAGTTATGTTGAGTTGGCAAAGGAGTTGAAAAATTAGGGTACAAAATTGCTAACACTGAAAAAGAAAATACCCATCGAGCCCATGTTAAACATATATATTTTCCCCTTTTTTTTTAAACTACGTCATAAGCTTGGTACAACTAAGATTTTAATATATAAAACCTTAAAGGAACACTATAGGGTCAGGAACACAAACATGTATTCCTGACCCTATAGTGTTAACACCACTATCTAGCCCCCCTGGGCCTCTCATGCCTCCATAAATATAGTTAAAATCTTACTGTATTCAAGCCAGAAGCTGTAACTCTACATGCGGTTTGCCTAAAAAAAAAGAAAAAATAGTCTGCTGACATCATCAGAAGTGGTAGTCTGATCCAGTAGTGCTTCCCCATAAGATTGGCTGAGCCTTTCCCCGCCCATGCGGAGCTCAGTCTGTGTGGTGCCCTCCATGGGTGAAGATGGATAATTTTTTTAGTGTCAGGTTTTTTTCTTTTTGTCGTATTTTAATTTTTTTTGCGCTTGGGTTTTTTATTTTATTTTCAAAGTCCACCGCTCATGGGTGGAGGCCGGAGGAGACAATAGGTCCCCCCACCCCCATTTTCATTTAGGGCACCCACCCACCTCTCAGGGGTGGGGGCCGGGAGGGAGGACATTCGAATGAAATTACGAACTGAGCAAAGTCCCGAAATGCATCCTAACAAAGATGAACAAACTGTTCTCATTCTGTTAGATCGAAATTCGGTAGTTTGGCCGGCGTTCTGTCTAAATGACAGGACATTCAGAAATACTGACAGGAAGCATCGCAAGATCACGGATTAAAGGTGAGAATTGTGGGAAAATTGCTCTGACCACCAGAAATGAAGCACACTTTGCTCCTCTGCTGGTCATAGCTGGTCAGGCTTAGGAAACCTCCATAAGACAAAGTAGTCCCTACTTTATCTTATGTTTTAAAGAAAACTAGAGCAGATAGGAAGAAATGAAGAACAGATCCTGACAGAGGGAGAGAAGAGGAATCGATTGGGGAAAGGTAAATTCGGCATGACAGTGCCACTTTAAATATGTACCCCACAAAAATCAAGACAAGGTGGAGCTTCCAAGTTCTATGCAAACAGGGCCTAATCATATTCCAGAATGACCTTATTTAGTGATAAAGAGGCTATGAGCTTGTTACAATATATTTATAGAATAGGATTCTGAGAAAGTTACCAGTTAATCTAAAGAATGCTGTTTTTGTGTATTTTCCAACAGTTTCCACATTGGTTATGGCTGGCTTGGGCAGCTTGGGATCTTGTGTCTTTGTCATCTTCTTTCATACGGACTACAAACGATTACAATTAGAAGGAAAGTCTACGGATAATGAGGAAATCCCTGGTGTAACAAGTTCTTAATGTCTGTTTGTAGAGTCATGTTTTTATGCAATACTGCTTTTTACTAGGCCAGTTACAAAGTGTCATATTATGGAATGATGTGTAATATATTTTTTAAATCATTTACATTAGGCATATGTGCAATTATTATCTAGACCTTTATTTCTACCCAGTCCCGGTGCAAGGATATTTGGCTACACAGCAAAGATGCATTTTGCCAACACCCAACAACACTCTTCACGCCTCCTTGAGTAATTCCATACATGTATTTTTCCCATAACATGTATAAGGAGTTAGCTTTTATTACCTTTTTTGCACTAGTGAAGAGGCTGGTAGCAGCAGCTGATAATTAGAAGTAACATGGTCGGAAACCAGTTGCGAAGTATAAGCTTTCATTTAAATGGCTTCGTCAATAAGCAAAACTGTCTTTTCTTGGATATAGAAAATACACGGATAATTCATCAGCACCAATTGCACCCTTTCAAATGCACCTTCTGGAGGTGAGTGGCCTTGCAGGAAGTTACCAGCAGAAATTCGAGCACTAGAGCAGCAAACATTAACTAAGGTTATGAACAATGCAATTGAAAGAGCCTGACTTTGCGATGCAGCAAAAGGAGCTCGTTTAAAAGATGTCATCTTCCGTACAGTCAAACAAATCTCTATACATTAAGCATTCATTGTATGCAATATCATTGAACTTGGTTAATTAATAAAATATTGACTGTTCAACCTTACCCTAAATTTTCACCCACCCTGTAGAAACAAGATTGTAATAAAGCCCTTATAGACTCCTGGTTTCCTGGGAGCATTTGTATCGTTGTACGTCTCATCCCAATGCAGGAATGTTGTTTGAGAAGTACAAAGATCACGTGAGTAGCTTAAAATCATCTTAAATAATATATATTTTTAAAATTGTACACAATATTGTACCTTGAGTTAATTTGCACTTGTGTAATAATTATTATTATTAATAGGCAGCTAAGCCAGCTTTAAATACATATAAAAAAAATGATTTACCTTTTTATGTATTTAATTATTTCAGATAGAGGCTTAAACTCTAAAGGGACTAAAACAGAGAAGCCCCAAATTTGAGGTTTCTACACCTAAATGATTATTTCATATCTTCCCTATTTCCTCATCTACCAGCGGTTGCTCAGCTTATTAATACTTTTGTTTGTGTACGTATCATTTTCTGTCGTGGCAGGGTCAAGGGTTTCACTTCTTAGTTGGTAGGTGTTCAGTAGTGGCCTGTGTACGAGTCAATGGAGTTCTCTCTAAACTGGTTATTAGCTGGAATGGTACTTGGCAGGGTTTTTTTCTCTCCCTGCAAGTTTTGATTCTCTCTCTAGATAGAGGCAGTCCATGGTGGAGATTGCATATCTGGCTTTCCCGGGCGGTGAAGTAATGCGCTTTATGTGGATGCCCTGTTTGGAGTATATGCACAAAACGCACAACTTGGGGAGGTGATCCCCAGAGAGTTCAGTGATGGCCCTGGCACCTTTTCTCTTTATCTAAAGACGTGCTCTTCCACCCTATCCCACCTGCATACAGTTTATAGTGTCTGCCCTCTGACCTTTAAACCCCAGTTGTTTTTTTCTGTTATTATATGCAAATACATTTTAATACCTCATATGCAAGATATTGTCACCTAATACAACCTCATTTGTTTGATTCTGTACTGACAAACACTTTAAATGTGAGATTCTTAAATGTTTACTTTATTTCTTTGTTGATTGTATTTTTACTTTGTATGATAATTGAAGCTCTGGTGTACATTCTAGTGCCTTCAGGGTGACTTGTTGATACAGGATATTATGTCACTTAATACAACATCTCCCTTATTTTGTTTGATTCTGTGCCAACAAATACTTTAAATTAGACATTCTAAAATGTTTATTTCCTTGTCTTTTAATATATTTTTATTTTCTTCTTTCTCAATTAAAAATTTGTATGTTTTGTTAAAGAAACTTTTTTCCAGAAATATTGTCAAGAAAAAAAAAAAGTTTTTGTTGAGCTGTCTTGGACTATCGTGTTGCTATAAGATGAGAGTTAAACATATGTCTGATGCAGTTTTCCCTCACTTCAAAGTCTTACTGTCCTAAAAACAGTAGTATACAAAGTATATACCCTCACTTCATCACATGCCAAATGACTGTCTTAATAAGAGTAATAATGTACAACTGTTAAATGTGGTGTTTATTTTATAATAATGCTTGAATCTAAACGTTATCAACTTTTATGGGTTTGTGTGAGATTCGTGGTTTGATTTATCTCCAACTAAAAATGTTTATTTTGTTAAAAACACATAAAACAAAGGTTTACAATTTTAGCACTCTAATTTTATGTGCATCAAAAAAAATAAACAGGACACTGCAATCAATAATGTGTGATTTTCCAAGTTTTTCTAATAAACTTTACAATTAAAGGGACACTATAGTCACCTAAACAACTTTAGCTTAATGAAGCAGTTTTGGTGTATAGAACATGCCCCTGCAACCTCACTGCTCAATCCTCTGCCATTTAGGAGTTAAATCCCTTTGTTTATGAACCCTAGTCACACCTTCCTGCATGTGACTTGCACAGCCTTCTATAAACACTTCCTGTAAAGAGAGCCCTATTTAGGCTTTCTTTATTGCAAGTTCTGTTTAATTAAGATTTTCTTATCCCATGTTAATAGCTTGCTAGACCCTGCAAGAGCCTCCTGTATGTGATTAAAGTTCCATTTAGAGATTGAGATACAATTATTTAAGGTAAATTACATCTGTTTGAAAGTGAAACCAGTTTTTTTTCCATGCAGGCTCTGTCAATCATAGCCAGGGGAGGTGTGGCTAGGGCTGCATAAACAGAAACAAAGTGATTTAACTCCTAAATGACAGTGAATTGTGCAGTGAAATTGCAGGGGAATGATCTATACACTAAAACTGCTTTATTTAGCTAAAGTAATTTAGGTGACTATAGTGTTCCTTTAAAGTAAGGCATGGATTTATTTATTTTTTTTAAATAATCCATCAACCAATGAGGAAACTTTTCTAAACTGGTCTGACATAAAATTGTTCCGTTCTCTTTACTAAACTAATCCATGAACATTAGCCTTAAAATTCTAAGAACTCTTCTAATCTAGCAACCATGGTTAGGCAACTGTTTCTGCAATCCTCTACTTGTACATTTATGGAAGAATGCTTACTCATTGACAGTAATTACCATGTTTTCAACACCTGGAAAGTCATTGCATCAAATATATGTATTATCTATACAGAACTGGCTATAAGACTGACTCTGGATGATTATTAAAGGGACACTGTAGCATTAGAAATACATGACTTTATTCCGAACCCTATAGCCTTCAAAAAGCGCATGCGCGTCACTTGCCGAAATCTGCCAATAATTCTCTTGTCATAGTGCATGCTATGATTCTCCACGATAGACCATGACGGTACTGCGCATGTGCGCATAACATCATGGTAAGCCTGGGTGTGACAGCCAGGAACTAACAGGCCCGGCTCTCCTATCCAGAGAAGCCATGCCTCCAAACTTCTAACTACTAAAATGATGTGATTTGGGGCCACTAAGAAAGGGGGAACTACTGAGGGCACTATAACAACTTTAATTAGATGCTGTTATAGTGAGTACAGCATACCATTAAGCTCACGTGAGGGGAGTGAAGCACCAAGACAACAGTCACATCTCATATTGAAAATTTAGCAAGTTGTAATTAAACATTCTGCTACCTATACTGGGAATATCTTTAAATAGAAGATGTCTGGATAGTGGTATTTCCTCTTATTTATTACAAACTAGTCTCTCATTTGCAAAGTAGCCCCTAACATGTCCTATACGAAAAAGACCATTATAGAAATACGTAAAGACAAACCAACTACCTGCATTATTATAGCAGTACACACCTTCATACCTGTATAGTAGATTACTACAAATATTTGAATTTCTAAATTTTAGGATGAGAGGTGTAACACCCCCCACCCCAATTGAAATAGTGATGTTTTAGCTCTTTAAGCTAGATAAGAAAACCAAAAATACTTTAAATAAATTACTTATTTTTATTAACCTCCTCCTCTGTTAATAGCTTGCTAGACCTGCAGGAGCCTTCTGTATGTAATTATTTACCGAGCAGGAGATAAAAACTTTTAAGGTTACACTGTTGGGTCAGGAAAGCCCTTTCCCCTATCTGTCTGCTTGTCTGACATCATCAGAAGTGTTGCTCAATACCAAATCACAATACTTTCACATAGGAAATCATGGGATTGGTTAAGACTGTCAAGGAGGCAGATCAGGGGCAGAGCCAGCACAAGCCAAACACAGCCCTGGCCAATCAGCATCTCCTCATAGAGATGAATTGAATCAATGCATCTCTATGAGGAAAGTTCAGTGTCTCCATCCAGAGGGTGGAGACACTGAATGTCAGTGCTGCACTCCCCAGGAAGCACCTCTATTAACCATTGGAGGAGTGGCCAGTGGAGGTATCCCTAGGCTGTAATGTAAACATTTCATTTTCTCTGAAAAGTCAGTGTTTACTGCAAAAAGTCTGAAGGGAATTATTATACTCACCAGAACAAATACAATAAGCTGTAGTTCTGGTGACTATAGTGTCCCTTCAAAGTAAGTTACATCTGATTGAAAGAGAAACCATTTTGTGTTCATGCAGGCTGTGTCAGTCACAGGAAGGGGAGGTGTGGCTAAGGCTGCATAAACAGAAACAAATGTGATTTACCTCCTAAATTGCCGAGTATTATAGCAATGAGACTCCAGGGGCACAAACTATACACAAAAAACTGCTTCATTAAGATAAAGTTGTTTAGAAGATTATAGTGTCTCTTTTATACAGTAAAATAAAAACTACAGTGTTAGGAACACGTTTGCCTTCCTAACGTTATAGTGTTCTTTAAAATATGTCTATAACCCAGCACCCATAACCTGTGCCAGCCTGTGTCAGTCCGAGAGAGTAATGAGGGAGAAGCTGGCGGCTGGTGCAGCCGCAATTACTCTGCCGACGGCCAGAGGGAGACCTGTCAGTCTCCCAGCACAATTTACAGCAAATCAGGCTGCATGCCCCACCCCTGCACTTAAGCCCCACCTCCACACGGGAGCTGCTGACCTCGCTGGAATGAAGAGGCAAGACAATGACACCTTCACCTTTCAGTGCCAGGTAAGCTTTGTGTGTGTGTGTGCGCCTGCTAGTGAGTGAGCTTCTGTGTGTGCGCGAGTGCGCATCTGCTAGTAAGTGAGCTTGTGTGTGTGTGCATCTGCTAGTGAGGGAGTTTGTGTATGTGTGTGCCTGTGTGTATGTGTACCTGCTAGTGAGTGAGCTTGTGTGTGTGTGCATCTGCTAGTGATTGAGCTTCTGTGTGTGTGTGTGTGCGTGTGTCTACTAGTTAATGAGTTTGTGTGTGTGTGTGTGTGTGTATGTGTGCCTGCCTGCTAGTGAGTGAGCTTGTATGTATGTCATTGAGCTTGTATGTATGTCAGTGAGCCTATCTATAGGAAGCATGTGTGTGTCAGTAAGCCTGTCTGTGGTGAGTATGTGTGTGCAGTGAGCTTGTCTGTAGTGACCGTGTGTGACCGTGAGCTTGTCTGTAGTGACCATGTGTGTCAGTGAGCTTGTCTGTAGTGACCATGTGTATGTCAGTGAGCTTGTCTGTAGTGAATCTGTGTGATAGTAAGCTCTTCAGTAGGGAGCATGTGTGTGTCAAAGGGCTTGTCTGTAGGAAGCGTGTGTGCATCCGTGAGCTTGTCTGTAGTGAGTGTGTGTGTGACAGTGAGCTTGTCTGTAGTAACCTTGTGTGTGTATCAGTTTGTCTGTACTAAACTTGTGTGTGTGTTAGAAATTGATATGCAAAACTGCAATATTGTATATAACTTTCTATGTATGTGACTGGTTTCACAACTTGGGGTCAACTACTTGATATGTGTAATGTGTATATCCTAAAATCTGTAACAGTATCCTAAATCAATATTAACAATACATTTTATTATAAACTTGTGTTTGTGTCTTGTCACACATTCCCTAAAAGAATATTATTGTAAGAGGGTCATCATTTCTTGCATAATGACGAGCCAGGTAGGAGGGATTTAGTGTGACTTTTAAGCATATTTATTAGTGTATAGATTGTATATTGACTTTTGGATACTGTTCAGATATTGTGTATAGAAATTTCAGTGAATATGATGGAGAGTTTATTGAAAAAGATTGCTAAGGTGTCTAATCCAGAAGCAATAATAAAATGTATGGAAGGTGCATTAGATCCGTGGCTTAATGCTCAGGATTATGTGGCCAGGGCAATTATTGAAAATAAATTGTCCAAGCCTAATGGTAAAATTGCTTTGGTTTTGTCACGTATTCATCCGCTTATAAAAATGTGGTTATTGGCATTTACTGTCCACACAGTAAAAGTTGTGCCGAGCAGCAACCAAATCCACAGAAGAGTTAATGCTGAGCAGCAATTATGCAAATGGTAACCTGGTAACTGCCTTTGGGGTCAAAGGCCGGTTACAGCCTATCAGATCTAGAGGAGGGCTATTTAGGCCCAGTTCTCATCCTGCTCAGTGCCCTGTCATGGTTTCCCTTGTGGTTGTATCTCGGAATATGCCATCGAATTTCGTACCCTAGCTTCTGAGGTAGACTGGACTAATAGTGGGTTAATCTCTGCATTTAAAAAGGGATTATCTGAAACTATGCTAGATGAGATTGCCGCCAAAGACTTACTCAAAAAGCTTAATGAATTTATCACTTTTGTCATGCAGATTGATAATAGATTAAGAACCAGAGAAGCTACTAGAAACAAGACCAGACGCATGAGTATGCATTTAGCACCCTGTTTCTCTATACCTATTGTCCCTGAAAATTCTGTACAGTCCAAACCCGAACCCGAACCCATGCAGTTGGGGGTCACTAGACTGTCGGAAGCAGAAAGACAATATAGGAGAAAAGAAGGCCTATGTCTATACTGCGGTAGGAAGGGACATATGAAAAACAATTGTCCCATACGTCCGGAAAACTACCGCACATAAGCACCTTAAGGGGACAGGTCTTAGGTGTAATGGAAATGTCCTCTGAAAAGAATAAAAATAGGTTTCTCCTTGACATTTCTATTGCCTTTGACAAAAATAACTTTTCATGCAAAGCCCTGATGGATTAAGGTGCTGCTGGAAACTTAATCGACATTCAATTTGTCAAAGGTAATACTATACCTATCAAAGAGAGACTATCACCCCTATCTGTTGAAGCTATTGATGGGTGACCACTCTCACAACCATTGATAATGCATGAAACCTTACCCATTAATATTTCCATTGGTGCATTACATAAGGAAGAGATTAAATTTCAGGTGATTGCATCTCCTTCTTGTCCTATTATATTAGGATTCCCATGGCTTAGCAAGCATAACCCTCATATTGACTGGGCTAATGGGGAAATATTAGAATGGGGTAAGGATTGTAATGAAAGGTGCATATTGCATGTCACCAAAAGAGTGGGCACTATTGAATTACCCACTAGTACACCTCAAAATCCAGAGATCCCTATACAATACCAAGACATTAAAGAAGTATTCAGCAAGACTCAGTCTAATACTCTACCTCCTCACAGACCATATGACTGTTCCATTAACTTACTACCAGGCGCTATGCCACCTAAGGGAGTAGTCAATGCTCTATCTCCTCAGGAGAGTAGTGTAATGGAGGAATATAATAAAGATTCATTGAATAAAGGCCATATACAAAAATCATCCTCACCTGCTGGTGCAGGATTCTTTTTTGTATCTAAAAAGGATGGTGAGTTGCGCCCATGTATCGATTAAAGGGCATTGAACAAAATCACCATTAAGAACGCCTACCCCATTCCTCTTATTGCTGAATTATTTGACAGACTCCAGGGCACTAAAGTGTTTACTAAGCTTGACCTTAGAAGCGCTTACAATTTAGTGAGAATCAAGGAAAACCACGAGTGGAAGACTGCATTTAATACCAGAAGTGGACTCTATGAATGATGCCATTCGGGTTGTGCAATGCTCCAGCGTTTTTCCAAGATTTCATTAACGATGTACTCAGGGATTACATTTACTTGTTTGTCTTGGTCTATCTGGATTATATCCTTATTTATTCTCCTGACCTCCAGTCTCACCACGATCACGTTAAACAAGTTCTGCAAAGCTTGTTAAAAAAAAACAACTTTATTGTAAATTGGAAAAATCTATCTTTGACCAGTCTGAAGTACAGTTTTTAGGATATAATTTCTGCCTCGGGGTTTCAGATGGATCTTAAAAAAAATAGAGTCTGTTCTACAGTGGCCTTTACCCACTGGGTTGAAAGCCATTCAGGGGTTCATTGGTTTGCGACAATTATTACAGAAGATTTATAAAGGGATTTTCTTCAGTAATAGCCCCATCACCAATATGACACGCAAGGGGGCTAGTAGTACGATATGGTCTAAGGAGGCAATTGAAGCCTTTGAAACTCTCAAATAGCGGTTTGCCTCAGCTGACATATTGATACATCCTGACACCAGTAAGCCTTTCATACTGGAGGTGGAGGTTGCTGCTTCAGAGACAGGGGTAGGGGAAGTTCTCTCCCAGAGGGAGAGTCAGGAAACTCCGTTACATCCTTGTGGTTACTTTTCTAGAAAGTAGTCTCCTGCTGAGAGCAATTACGATATTGGCAATAGAGAATTGTTGGCCATTATTCTAGATCTCAAGGAGTGGTGACATCTTCTAGAGCGTTCCAAGCAGTGGCGTACATACCAGGGTCGCCCGGCCGCCCCTGCGACCCGGTATGTAGCCACAGGGTCAGCCTCTTCCCCTGGGGGGCCCAGGAGCCGACCACCCCAGGGCCCCCCGAGGCTGGCCCTGCTGATACCGGGCAGGCGGGCGCGCGAGGGAGCACTCAGTGCTTCCTCTTCAGCTCCCTCGCGCACCGCACTGATACCGGAGCCGGAAGATGACATCATCTTCCGGCCCCGGCATACCTACGCGGCGCGCGAGGGAGCTGAAGAGGAAGCACTGAGTGCTCCCTCGCGCGCCCGCCTGCCCGGTATCAGCAGGGCCAGCCTGCCGGGGGTCTGCAGCACCACTGGACCCCAGGGAATCCCCCCAGCACTCCAAAAGGTAAGGAGGCTGGGGGGGATTACATTTAAAAAAAATGTGTGTGTGTGTTAGTGTATGTGTGTGTTAGTGTATGTGTGTGTGTTAGTGTGTGTGTTAGTGTATGTGTGTGTGTATGTGTGTGTTAGTGTATGTGTGTGTTAGTGTATGTGTTAGTGTATGTGTTACTGTGTGTGTTAGTGTATGTGTGTGTTAGTGTATGTGTGTTAGTGTGTGTGTGTTAGTGTGTGTGTCTGTTATTGGGTGTGTGTCTGCTAGTGAGTGTGTTACTGTGTGTGTCTGTTACTGAGTGTGTTTGATGTCTGTTAGTGAGTGTGTGTTTGTCAGTGAAAGTGTATGTTTTGTAAGTGAGTGTGTATGTATGTCTCTCGCTGAGTGTGTCTCTGTCAGTAAATGTGTGTGTCTGTTAGCTAGTGTGTATGCGTCTGTTCGTGAGAGTGTGTGTGTCTTCAGCATTTACCTTTCTCCAGCGTCGGACTCCCCAGTGTCCAGCTCTCAGCTCCGAATGCACATGCGCGGCAAGAGGCACGGGCGCATTTAAACCGCCCATAGGAAAGCATTACTCAATGCTTTCCTATAGACGTTCAGTGTCTTCTCACTGTGGTTTTCACAGTGAGAATCGCGGAAGCTCCTCTAGCAGCTGTCAATGAGACAGCCACCAGAGGCTGGATTAACCCTCAGTAAAACATAGCCGTTTCTCTGAAACGGCTATGTTTTCATCTGCAGGGTTAAAACTAGAGGGACCTGGCACCCAGACCACTTCATTGAGCTTATGTGATCTGGGTGTCTGTAGTGGTCCTTTAAGTGTGTGTGCATACCGCGGTCGCGGGGTTGCAGCCCTGCAACCCCTGCGACCAGGTGCCCGCCGCCATGTGTTGCGGCCCCGACCCTCGCCGATTAAGCGTGGGGGAGGGCCCACGGATCAATTTTTGCACCGGGGCCCCATGGGTCATGTGTACGCCACTGGTTCCAAGGACCCCCTTTTGATCATTACTGATCACAAAAACCTGGCTTACATAGGAGATGCTAAGCGATTATCTTCTAAACAAGCTAGGTGGTCTCTATTTCTTTCTCGCTTTAATTTTCTTATCACCTACAGACCTGGTTCTAAAAATGTCAAGTCCGACGCCTTGTCCAGGAAGTTTGATACTGAGGCTATACTAGAGCAGAAAATGTCGCATATCATTCCCCCAGAATGTATAATTGCGTCCACTGTACTTTCATTGTCCTCTCCACTGCTTGGCTCCATCATGGAGGCTCAGTCTCAGACGCCCTGCGGTAAACCTCAGGACAAACTGTTCGTTCCATTGGGGGAGAGGGTTAATATCATGAAGGTGTTTCACGACAATGTGTCTGCTGGTTACCCAGGTATTAATAAATCCACTTCTGCTATCATGAGGTCATTCTGGTGGAATTCCCTCAGGAAGGATGTTAAGGAATATGTGCAGGCTGGTTCTGTTTGTGAGGTTTCCAAAGTGCTTCATAAACTCTCTTGTGGCTTGTTACAACCTCTTCCTATTCCTGAGGTCCCATGGTCCCACTTGTCCATGGACTTCATTGTTGAACTTCCTAGTTCTAACGGTTATACCACCATTCTCATGGTTGTGGTCCGTTTTTCTAAAATGGCTCATTTTATTCCTCTCAAGAAATTGCCGTCATCTCAAGACCTGGTACTAATCTTTATACGAGAAATTGTCCGTCTGCATGGCATTCCTCACAATATAGTATCTGACAGAGGTTCTCAGCTTGTGTCTTGGTTTTGGAGGGCCTTCAATAAACAATTAGGGATTGAATTGTTTTTTTCATCCTCTTACCATCTTATTCATCTGCTTATAAAAATGTGGTTAATGGCATTTACTGTCCACACAGGAAATGTTGTGCCGAGCAGCAACCAAATCCACAGAAGGGTTCATGCTGAGCAGCAATTATGCAAATGTGAACCTGGTAACTGCCTTTGGGGTCAAAGGCCGGTTACAGCCTATCAGATCTATTTAGGCCCAGTTCTCATCCTGCTCAGTGCCCTGTCGTGGTTTCCCTTGTGGTTGTCCGAGAGCACGTTATTGATTCTGGTTATTTGACTTTGGCATTGTTTTTGACTTCCCTGTTTTCTGGCATCCCTGACTCCTGGCTTTTCCTTATCGTTGTGTTTCTTTCTGTATCCCTTGACCTCAGCTATGCCTGACTATTCTTTGGTACGTTAGTGCAGCCATTCTAAGGTCCGGTATACGTTATGTGTTGCAATTCTACATGCTGGATCATTCTGTAATCCTGACAGGTTTATGCTGCCTGTTGGATTGCGGAGAACTACAAATCTTTATCCAAGCAAAAAGAGAAATTAGAGGCAGATGTTTTGAGTTTAAAGAATTATGTTGAATCATTTAAACTGTCTGCGCAAATTGCTGCTGCTTTGTGTGTAGATAGTCAGCAAATGCGTCAAGAAAATGAAGAATTGCATAGTTGTAATGAGCAGCTGAAGGATGCAGAGGGTGCTATTAGGATCCTTGCTTCCAGCAGCCAGAATGAGGCTGATTATTCTGCCTGCTCTGAAGAAATTGATGATTTAAAAAGTAAACTAAAAAAAAAAAATAGTTTTCCTGCTATAAACTATGGGCTGAAAACTGATTGTGGAGGTTTGTGTGCAACAAAAAGGGCGGTGTTTAATAATAATGAAAGAGATTGTGAGTGATGTATTCCTACAAAAATGGCACCAATTTCAGTCAAAAATAAAATGCATACTCAGGGAATTTTAATATCGCAAAAATGTGTGTCCAGACCCTTGTCCATAGCTGAGATTGATTTAGTTTGCAAAGAGTTTGGAAAAATATGCTTTCTTGATAACCCAGTGGAAGTGTTCATAAAGATTCAGCAGTTTTATAAAGTCAAATCAAATTTATTAGATGCAGACAAATTTGAAGTACTTTTGAGTAGTCTTGACTGCGCCTTAAAGGCAAGTTTACCCCCCTGAAGTGTTTGTAGAGCCCAGAAATTTATATATATATATATAAAATAGACACACTTTTTTTTCCAGGGATGCTTTGTATGCCCAGTCCAGCCCTGGTCCTGTGTACTGGCTTGCCTTGAAAGACTGTTACCACCTGGGGACCAAGTATACACTGATGCAACGGACTAATATCTTTCAGAGATTTGTGAACATCCTTTCCAATCCTCCCATTCTTCATATAGTACAAACCATTGTACAGTTTCCCCTTAGCAAGACTAGTAGAATAAGTTGAACATAAGGAAGGTGCATCATTTTAGTAATGTAATTTAGTAAGTTAGACAATGCTTCCATTAAATATATTGTTTCAGGGATCCTTACCTTTTTGATGTTCGTTATATTTGCATATAACATTAACCTGCATATTATATTTTAATAAAACATTGCTTAACATGCATATTTACAATCTGGTAATTATCACATCATGAAATGTCTTAAAGTCACTGAAGTGACTGAACAAATTATTAAATGACACGTTAAAAAACGAGAAATTATTATATTTGTACTTGGAAGAGAATATATAACTCTGAGGTCCACATTTACACTCAAATACACAACCAAAATCAGTGCAAATTAAACATTGAAAAATAAAATACACAGCATTCTTGCAAAATATATAGATTTGTTTGTTCGTGTACTATCAGCACAATTGCTTTTAAATACAAAAATGTACATTTCAAAACAATCAGAAAACATACGTATTACCAACACAGTGGGTTGCAAGTTAGACAATTAGAAACAAGTTAACACAAACAAAACCCTGTTTTCAAGATTAAACCACAAGTAAACATAACCAGGGTGCACATTTAAATGCACACAATATTAAGTAAAGACACAAAGGCAACAATATTTTTTATATATCAATGAAGGAAACTTTGGCACAATGGCTGCACTGTCAGATGATGAAAAATCTGTTTTTAATATTGATTAAAAAGAGGCAGTTATAAATATTTAAAATTGCTTTACATATATAATGCTTGAGTATTTATAGCAGTCAGTATGTGATGCTCACAAAAAATGTAGCAATGTAAAAAGCCATTATTGCTTCTCAACGGCCACAGACGAAAAAAAAGATATGCAGTGTATATTGCCGACATAGTACAACTCCTTAGCAAACATACCTCTGTCATTCCCAAGTATAAAGCATTCGGAGAATGTTCAACAGCATCACTAAATCTTTGCTATCTAAATATTTGCTAGTAAACCAGGTATTGATGGAAAACAAGGCATTTCGGGAGTTCGAGAAATTTTTACATTTTGGTTATTTTTAGTATAAAAAGTAAAATTCCCGGGTCAATTCCCAATTTAATTTTTTTTAATAAAAGGGTCAATTATTTATTCAAGTGTGAATTCTCAGAAATTTAGCTGGGAAATGCACATTTTAATCAAAAATAAGTTAATAGTTATTATGAAAGTTATTCAAATGAACTACGTTTCCATTTCCTGGCTAATTATTTCTCTAATTGTTTCATGACCAACTTAACTATGATATTTCAATCCAAATCAACTTTCTTATTTGCTTTACTTAGGACATGGAAAGTTTTCACTAAGTTGTGAAATGTTGACAACTTAAAGAGAATTTATAATTTTAGACATAATTGAAAGGTTCCTCAAAGTTACCTATGTTGTCAGTTCTACTATTTAGGAATAAAAGTTTAAATTCAATGTGATCTATGGACTTCTCATGCTTTAGTGAATAACCTTGCAAAACAGGATTTACATGGTTATTCACAAAGCCTGGGATTTGGGAGAATAAGAAATAAAAGCAAAATTTAGGCCAAGATTTTCAACATGGAAGAGCTTTCCAACACAACTACGTTTACAAATGAGCTACTTTGACCTAAAACTATTAAAGATGCTCTGTCATCACCTGGGGTCTTTGCATGCTTTGGCAGTTGGCCATGTGGTGGAGGGAAAGAGGAGTTTTGCTCATCTGAACCGGTCCTTGATGGTCCCCACTATTCTCAACAAGTCGTTCATCTTTAGCAGCACCTGGCACATCCTCTGCCAGCAGCCCTTGATGTACACTAGAGTATTTCACTGAGATCTATGGAGGATCCAACCACCATCAATGGACAATGTCTTCTTCCCTACAGCCATCACTCGTGACAGATTGGGGAAATGACGAAACTTGATGGAAGTAGCTCCACCTTTTGTTAAGTTTTATATAGAGTAGGTAATATACATAAGAAAAAGGAGTTCCTATTTTGTCGAAGTAGAGAAATTCCAACACAGTCAATGTGGGTATTTCATAAACACAGCTGCTTTAAAAAGTTATTCTCAATTCCAACTTAGTGAATAATACTATTGGGAATTCTGTTCCTGATAAAACCTGAACATTCAGAGTTCTCGGAGGACTAGCTCATGAAGCGGAAATCACAGAAAAGTAATTAATTATAAAAACCGAGTACACTGGTCTAAAAGAAACAAAAAGTAATTATTTAGTTCATATAATTATTTTTTTAACAAAAAAATAATCACCTGTTTATAAATAAATCCAATCCTTTCCATTGTAGATCACTCTAGAGGCAAATATTAAAATATAATCAGAAATGGATATACATTTTTTTCTGCACTTTAAAATAAGACTTGTATCATATGAAGGCACATTAACTTACCGCTTTAAGTGCATGGGAATAATACAATGTATTGCGCCTAGCACCCAAAAGGATAATATGCTTATAGTCACAAATAGATACACATTACATTTAAGAACTGGCATAACTTTATTCTATCCCAACATAAAAATAAATATAAAAAACAAAGAATAAAGTTACTTGCGCACACATAAAAATAAATATGTATTTTAATAACCTGCGCTTTACCCCTTCCCTGTAGCCTAAATGTTTCTGATAATTGTTAGAAGCGGTCAGTAAGATGAAAAATTAATTGCTAAATATTCATGAAATATCACATTTTTCCAGAGCTTTTCTTGTTCCCCATATATTTAAGCAGAACACACAGTCTAGATTTAAAAGTTAATTAGACATTGCCATCCGTATAATAAATAAGAATTTCCAATAGGCTACATGTGGTAGTTAAAAAAACAGCTTGTAATGTAACAGGATGTCCACATTGCTATTGCAAATATTCTCGGGTGATGATCACTGCATAAAATGATGCTTTCCTGTAGTGCATACCTCCCAATGTTGGAGGTTTGTCCAAAAAATAAAATAAAAAATGGGTGCTTCCTCCCTAAAAAGGGGGCTATTAGACTGGCATGCATTCACACTGGCATAGCAAAAGCATCTCTGGACCTAGATGTTCTTATTGTCCAGTAGTGGAAAAATTAATGGCATAAGTCACAGTTAACCAGTTAAGATGCAAATTGCAGAGAATGCTATATGTCGTAAACTCAGTATTTGGTACGACATAGGAGGTTCAGTGAATTCCTAATTAGCTTTACTAATAAGTATCTGTCAATGCCAATGCTATCCAGGGAGTGTATTATGAAATAAAAGGAATAGCTAGTCAGTACTTTTGATCCACTGCCCAAATTCAACCAACCGTATACCTAACTATCGATATCTATATTCTAACTAGTAACTGACAAAACCTAGCCTAATAGAGAGTGGAACATCACCAAAAGCAATAGAACGGCACAAGGTAAGACATCATTCTAATTAACGCCACATTCTATTTACATGAGCAGTAAAGTGCAAATTTAATGAGACTGTTTTACATGCAGAATAGCTACGACACAAAAAAAAAAATATATATACATATTTTTTTACTTTTCTTTCACACGATCTGTGGCTTACATGTTAAAACTGAAAAAATATTAATGCACACATGCTTTGGTATTAAACATTGGCCTGTTGATAGCAGGTTACTTGTGGTATGGAGCACTGCTTTGGAGTAAACACAAACGCTTTAACATGACACATATTAAGGTGTCTTACAATTGCACTTGAATATATTTAAATATCAGTGGGTAGAATATGATGAGCCTGAAACAACTACAAATCATTTTATCTAAAGAGCATAGTTATATTTTGGCAACATTAATCCCATCACTTTAAAATGGGAAACTTGGAACCAAGTTATGCCCACTTCTGCTAATTTATTCATTGCGCACTGGGAGGAGTTGTATATATTCACCAACCATGGCTGGCTCACAACTGTCACCTTTCATTGCTTCATAGATAATATGTTTTATTTTGGAATTGGACAGAGGAAAATTGTACTTAATGTGCTACTTTTTTAAAGGACCACTAGTCACCCAGACTGCTTTATCTCAGTAAAATGGTCTGGGTACAGTGGTCCTGTCATTTTAACCTTTCAAAAGAAAACATTGCAGTTCTGTAGAGCTGTAGGGTTAACTTAAACACTCCTCTAGTGGCTGTTTTCCATGCAGCAACTGGAGGCGCTTCTATGGCACTGACCAAGTAAAACAGGAAGTGGACTGGACCAATGATGGAGGAAATGACACATGAGGATATCGTTGGAGGCAGAAAAGTGAGCAGAGCCGAGGGAGTATTGGTGCTGGAAAAAGTTAAGTAAACCTTTTTTTTTTTTTAAAGCTATTTTTAAGGCTATCTACTCTAAAAAAAAAAAACAACAGATAAATAAACCAGTTGGCAATAAGAATCAAATATTTCTATTATATGATTTTCATGATGAATGCCAAACAATAAAGGTTATTGAAAAAAAACAAAAAAACATTGGCATATTGTGCTAAAAGATAAAAATCTAGAAAAATAAAAATTACATCTAGAGAACCCTCTCAGTTTAAAGCAAAGATTAACACATGGTTATTTAAACCAAGAGAAAGAATGGTGAGCTTGTCTCTTTTGGGCAGTGAGGAGGGGGGTGAAGGTTGTTATTTCTTTTGTAGACGATGTCAAGCTTGCCAAAACACAATTTATAGTAAAAAGAAAATAGTCAATTTCATTATAGTGTAATAAAAAAGTGTCATTTGCGAGGGGCAGAGGTGGGTGAAAATAATGCAAAAAGGAAAGTTCTGGGTATACAAATTATGTATATTAGGTCCTCTAGGACTTAATACTGGATTAATTTGCACATGTTTATGGGCATATAGTAAAGCTATAATTTAAATGACAGATAGAAAAAGTTAGGGCCGTGTCACCTTAATGAAACATAGACTATGGCACTTTAAGAAATATGTATAAAAGTGGGGACAATGCTTTGTATGAAAGTTGCATTGAGAAAGCTTGTAGGTGCGATATGTGTCAGCAGTGTTTTGTCATTATGCCTGCATGCCAGCATCATGATTTCTATATGGAGAGGACACAGAGGAAATGGAGATTGACAATGTTGTTATGTGTCACAAGTGATCTTGTGGGTTGAAAAACCAAAAAGTTCCTAGTTTTACTAAACTACGTGTTTTAATAGAGGGCAAAACACGATTATGTGTTCTTTAAATAGGTAGGAGTTTTGAAGTGCCCAAGTGCCACGGGGAAACTTTTGAATATTGGACTGACCATACTACTAGTAGAATAATGCATATACATATTGTTTGATGACAACTGAACTGTTGACAATCACAGAAGGGTAATAAAGATTAAATTGTTGTCTACCCAGCACTCAATTTTATCTGTATTAAGACATTTTCTGTGTTTGCACAATGATGGTGAGGTGTCATTGTGATAACAGCAGCATATTGCAGCAAGTAGTAAGCACCATATAAAATCAGTTTCTCTTGTACATAGCGCATGCTTACATTGCAAGATACTGAATTTCAGAATGAAACCCAATACATTCTGCAACACTGCTTCTAAGTTGCCGACAGTGAACGGAAAGGCTTGAATATTAATGCATTTTAGCACAGTATGGTAGTTGGTTACTAAACTGGGAATGTTCAAGAATTGATTAAAAATTTTTTAACCATTTTAGGGAACATCTCCACCATTTAATACAGCTTTCTGGGAAAGTGCACTCATGTTCAGCGGATCTGCAAGGCTTCTCTGATTGGTTATACACTAGCACAGTGAAATAGTCAGTGCCAGGGAACAAGGGGAGATTACTAGATCTGCAGCTACTTCAAGCGACAGATTTCATGTGTTACCAATGAAAACATGCCAAACAAATTCATGTTTCCTTGGTACCCCAAGGAAAAATTGTTCATTTTTAAATGGTATTTTCTATTAAAGCTCCAAGATGCAATAATTATGGTCTGGAGTCCAGGGCTAGGACAAAGAATATTAGATTATTTTTTTTAATTTTTTTTAAGGAGAACTAAGGTGAGAGTGTCAAGGGATAGGAAAATTAGTGACAGAAAGGTTATTGCAGAGAGAATTAGGGTTTAAGATCAAAAAAGAGGCATAAAGAAAAATATAGCAGGCTAAGAAGAAAGCATGACATGATGGTAATCTCCACAAAGATAGTAAAAGAAATTGAAATCAACACTGCACAGAAGTATATAAAAAAATGGAAAAGAAAATCACAAAGTGAAGCCGCACTAAAGAATAAAACCAAACACATTTCAAAAATTTCAGTTCTTAATCACTAGAAATCTAATGATTAAAGACTAAAACGGTGTTGATTAGTTATAGAACTGGTTGTTTTTTTCCCCACAATTATTTAGAATTTGTAAACATAAGAAACACAGGTATATTTAGTATTTTCTTTGAATAAAATTGCTTTTAAAAAAAAAAAAAAAAAAAACTTTTTTTACAGTACAGATAATCCTAATTTCAATCCTCTTTAGAACTCACAGGGGTCAATTTAAACAATATTGAATATTGCTAAAATGTGTCAATAAGCGTTCACTGCAATATGCAGCCATTTCCTAACAGATGTTAGAGCTAACTTTATCCTGTTCTCTTGCAGAATCTTCCATAGGCCTTTGTTTCATAGTCTCATACAATTGTAATAAGCTTGCAAGGGACAGTGCCACTTTAATGTCTTGTGGAAGCCTTTGCTCTTTCATTAGACATCTATGCTTTCCATGTTCTTCAAATAACATTGTTTCTGTGTGGCATTAATCAAATCTAAACAAGCTGATAAATATCAAGGTGAGAATGGGTGAGTGTCGGGATTTGTCAGCATGTGGAGTAAGACAAATAAATAAAAGCAAATGAAAACAGAAATTTTTAACTTTTGCCTTGAGATTTTCTTATGTTTTCTTTAAGTAACAATATAAATACATAGCAGCAAAATGTTTACCCATTCTTATATATTTTTGTCAATTATGTGATAATTTGTCATGCTATTCAAGACCCGATCACTTATAAAGGTGCTCTTTGTTTCATCACTTTAACAATATTCAATGCATCATGGCCCTTGACATAATTGTACTATGTATGAGATATATATGTATATATATATATATAAATAATATATTATTTTTTTCAGTCCCTATTGTCAGTACTGTTTAAATTATGAAGGGCTCATATTTTAATAATTTGACAATAGGAAATGCAGTCACTGAACTGAGTTTTGTTTTTGTGTGTGTTTTGTTTCACTGTTACACTGCTACATTCCGCCATTTTTTTTATGACTTCACACTCTGCAGCCATTACTTTGAGCATCATGGAGGATGAGGATATGCAATATGTTTGAATTGATTGCCTTAACTGCCTATAAATGTCACAAAAAGTTTGTTATTAACTATCACGCTAAGATATTCCTCATGTGAATAAAAAAACAAAACAAAAAAAAACACTTTAAAGTGCTCTTTACGAATCATGTACTTTTGCAGTTAAACTCTTTATACTGGATATAACAGTAATATATTAAATTTTGTGAAGACAAATCATGCTTTATCTATGTATACATACAAACATTTCTGCATCTAAAGGCAATATCTACACCTCTTTAGAAGCATGTAAGGAAATACTGTCATTCACAGGTATCAATCAAAACTAATCTTAGCAGATCATAAAAACTCACTTGTTGAGCTGCAAGTCACAATATGCGGTCGGTCACTTTAGAAATTTAACTGCAAACCCAAGCTTAGCTAGTACAATAGGTCGCCAGGTTGTAATCACTGGTGGTGGAGGTAAGACTTTCTCTAAGCCCATATATTCATGTTTTTTGCCACAGTATGTATATCAGAGAAGATGTAATGGAAGCTTCATTTTGGTAAAGCTGTTGAATCCCATTCTATATTACAAACCCATTATCATTAACCATCATGTATAAATAATAAACCTGCCTACTCATAGAAATGTCAATAATAATAATAACTTTTTTTGTTTGTTTAAAGAATTTTCAGTTTACGGTACAGTTGCAAAGATTAACGAGTAGTGATGATTACCAACTGCATCATTACACAATACATTCATGTATAATATATACGGTACAAATTACTCCTGCATTTGTTCAAATGAATAGGACCTATGTAATCTTGTATTGCACTCGTTAGCTACCAGATGCAAAAAGTTTTGTAAAACAGTTCAAACACTAAAAATGAGGGAACTATTTTTAGATCAACAATAAATAAGTCAAGTGTTTGTTATTTTTATCCGTTACATGTTATTTTTATCCGTTACATATATTAAAACATCATTTTAGCTGTTCCCTATTACCCATCCTTTTTTAAGGAGTTAAAAGGTTTGCCTGCTCAGAGTATATACGGTTTGTCAAACTGATTAAAACACAGTTCATAAGGAAATTATATTATCTTCTATAATATTTTTTTTTTAGAAAGTATAGTGTTCATATATATATATATATGTATATATATATATATATTACTAAATTACTTTCTGCCAAAAGTGTAAAATATTTATATACACTTTATTTTTAAATTTAATGTTTACACTGTCAACGTTTGGTAGAAAGTAATTTAGTAATATCATTAAATAATGTGAAACCATAGAAGTTTCCTCAACTTGTTTTTTTTTCATAAAATTTCTAACTTTCAAGGTGTTTTTATGGTACTAATAAAAACTCCTGTTTGTCCCTATTACTACACACTGGACAAAAGTGCTGAATAAACCCTAATAACATATTTTGTGACCAAGTTGTTAAAATGGGTTTCCAGTGCATGTTTGCTATGAATACAAGAACGGTCAGCTCATTTCATGCACAAGTTAAAAACACAGACAGAATTGCTTCTAGATATACAGGATAACTACCCGGACTAGTTTGTACATTAATTTTAAGACTTTCCAGGTGAAACCCTTACTGGAAGCGGTAGGAAGAATGTTAAAACTGAGCACTGCATATGATAGTTTCAAAAACAACAGTTATTGAGGGTGGAAGAAGATTCTGCTCCCAGTGGTTCTCCTACAAGATGCACCAGGCCATCTGTCCAGTTCTCTCTTCTGTAGTTCCTATGTCTCATTAAAAATATTGTGTGGTCCTTTTGCTAGTCCCTCCTTTCTTAGCTCCCATTGTCATTAACCGTAACAGAATCCACTTTTGAATCTTTTGAACTGGAAGAGGTTTTCTTTTGTTTCTGCTTAGACTTCTTCAACATGTGGACCTTAAGAAATAAAAGAGTTGCGTAAATGGCGGGTTCATTAGAGACAAGTAAATCATGAAAAAAGATCTACAGACAAAAATACAACTTTGTCTTAAAACAAAGTTTTTTTTTTTTTACAAATTCAGGAATGAATTAAGGGTTACTCTCCCCAGACTAACAGCTACAAGACAGGCCATGTTTCTTTAGTTTTGGCCAGTCTTCAAGAGGTATACCCTTACACGCATGTTACACATGTTATGTCACAACCCTCCACACCCATGTGTGACACACAACAGTGTGCTCTGTTAGGCAATTATTTGAGTATTTCCCAACAAGCTAATCACAGCCTGCACAACTTGTAGAATTAAATAGGTTCACTCCAACAGGCTGGTGAAACCCATTTACTTCTACTGGGTTTAGAACGCTTGAGGCTACTGCTGGGGCATTGCTCGGGAGTAATGACAGGAGTTACATTAGTAAGTTCCGGAAAAGCCCTGGATATAATTTTGGCACCATTTCATTGCTGGCCCCAAGTTCCTTGTAAAACTAAATAACAACTCCAATGATGTAATCTGTGACAGGGAGTCAATTATACAGCACAGTACAGGGGTATTGCTGTGGGTGTATTATTTTAATGTAGTGGAGTAAAGGGTTAATACAGCAGGTGTCTAGTTTAAGTGAATATTTGAAGCAAAAATATAATTTATAGAACAGAAAAGGGTTTGGGGTTGCTCTTAGGGCATGGGAAAGGAAATTACGTCAATATATACAGTAGAAGGCATAAAATGTACCCTTGGACTATAGCCCCTGGTCTTTTTACCACCTGGTAACTCCATGAACTACTGCAATTCACAGAAGAAAATAGGGGGTAAACTGCTTCCTAAGAGTGCTGACCTGCTGTAAATATTTCACCAAAAGTAAAAAAAAAAAAAGTTATTTAATTCAATAACCATAATATATTGCCACGATAGAACTGACTTTTTCATTAGGAAGAAACATATTACTGACACTTTATGGGGAAACTCCAGAACCTTAAAGCACTACAGTTTGCTAAGCTTGATTGCTTCGCATGCAACGATTTTATCTGTTAAAAAAAAAAAAGGAGGGGGAGACTGTTGCTAGAAAGCCTCCCCACAGCAGAGCGAAGCAGCGTTGAGAGAAAACTTGCCATTGGAAAAACAAAAATGAGGTGACTATTTTTTTGTGTATTAGAGATGTGTGCTTGGTATACTCCAAAGTTTAAACAAAATATCTGGTTTTAATGTTGTCGTGTTCCTTTAATGACAGATGTATTTTGGTATTTGACTTCCACAATTAAAATATTATCGATGGTGAAACAATTTACAGTAAATATGCTTTACACTACAGCTAATAATCTACAGATATTTTTGTAAAATAGGCAACAAAAACAAGAATATCAAACAAAAGATACAGTACTAAATCTACTGTTATATATTCATACCTTTGGACCCGCAGCAGAAATAATTATCTGTCCTGGTGGCTGGATCCACGGCTCACCATCAACTTGTACAGGAATAGGTTTTAGCAGTGTTACACGGAAGTATGAACCCTGGGCAATGCGTATGCCTGAACGCAGGCCACCTTGCACCTGTCCCTAATTGAACAAAACAAAAATTACATGATAAGCTATCTCAATACAGTCATGACTCCAACATGTTTTTTCACAATAGGAAACCTAGTTGAAAGACATGAACAGTAACACAATAGCACATTCAGTTTAACAAAAATGTTTATGGACCATTCATATCAGAAATGTCCAAACATCCAACAGAGAATAATGGAGTTATAGAGGTGAGGTACAGTCCACCAAATGGGTGGTGGCACAGATTTATACTGCAGGTTAGGTTGACGTATACATATAATGAGAGTGAGAAGGATTAAGAGAATTGGTAAGGCACATACTAAATTGGTAAGCTCTCTCTCTAAAAATTCCATATGGAATCCCATATATTACCGAATCCGATTGGATTAAAACCTCCAGGAGAAATGATAACCTATAACTCTGTAATAGATGATATCTTATTGCAATGAATGAGAGTCCTGTTTAACACATGGAAATGTGTGATATGTGAAGAGGACTTACCATGTGAACTACACCCGTAACACCAACAACTTCAAGTAATCCATCATCAATCCTTGGCTTTCCGTATCGGTTATCATTATCAGAACCCCATAAATCAGCTCCTGATCCCCAACTGAACAAAAAAAAAAAAATTCCCAGATTGTTGAATTGAAAGCATACCTGACGTGGCGAGTTTGTTATATTTGTCTATTTTCACCAAACATTTGAAATTAGTGACTACAGACACTTTAATGAATAATATTATCATATGATGGTTTAGGGAACTTTAGGCCCTAATAAAATACATTTTTGACAATTTGTCCGCAAAATATTATGTTCCATATACTCTTACTCCACTAACAAGACATTTAAATAATGAGAAAAAAAACCACACACACAAAAAACGCCCCCAAAAACAACTTTGATTTGTACTAGTCTAGGTACTTAAAAATTAAAGTTTTATGTATAAAGCCTGATTCTGGACAGATGTTCTAGAGAAATCAGCAAAAAATTATTTTCACAGTAATTGTTTTTTCTTTAGGAACATAGCCAGAGCTCCAATAAGTAGGTATTCACTTGGAACCCTGAACCAAATGGGACATTCTGTGGCACTGCAGTCTCAAGGGCTAGTGGGAAGCTCAGAGGATTTCTCCAAATAGCCTTTAAAGCTTCAGAGCCACAGAACGTCCCACTACAGCCAAGTGCCTCTTACAGATGTGTGAGGTTTGCACTTCTGGAGGGTACAGATCACTGTCAGCACTCCCACGTAATCATTCAATTCTCAGTGCATTAAATGGTCCAGAAGGAGCACAGAAATTGATATATCTCGACCAGAGTATAAAGTGTTAAATAATAATAATAGTATGAAAACAGGGAGAATCCCTAGTTTACACATACAGCTCATGGAGAGTTATGGCACGAATTTAAACTCCAATCATAATGCTTTAGGTCATATTCTTGTCTTGACATCAAAATGCATAAATAAATTTGTAAATGTGAAGAAAAATGGAAACAATTGAGAATTATTATCATTTTCTTTTTCCCCCCCATTCAATATGTACAAACAACATCATATAAAGGATTAGCTGCAAAGTGTAATAACATTAGGAAAATAAGGCAACGCTATGGCTTTTACATCAAGTGATGAAATTCTCACACAAACAAATTAAATTCTTCTGTATGGTATATAATATAGCTGGTACATTTGCACTTATTCCTACTTATTTATACATTAGTGTCAAGTCATTTCTTAACAGGAGCTCTACTTAGTGCCCTCTAGTGTTGATTGTATAGAACTGTGTAGAGTTTGACCACGTTATGATATATAAATTGTGTTATGCCAGCGGTGTAACTTGGAATTTTTACCATTATTTCTCTACAGGGAAAATAATCATAAGACCTAATATTTGTCCTATGAATATGTGTACTGACAAATCTTTCTTAAATTTTTTTTATACTATTAGTGAATAAAATAAGTTAACTTGTTTCACCCTTGTAGCTTGCCACCAGCATCTTTCAAACTAGTCAAAATGTGTAATTCTTAAGACAAATGTTGTCATAGACTGTGGGCTATCTAATTTCTGTAAAATCTATAAAGTGCCGCATTTTTAAATTTTTTTATTTTTCGTTCACGTCATAATTTACAAACCCTTCACTGTATTTTTTTGCCGCTTCTGAACCAGTTAGGTAAATCCATGGTTGTCATGGCAGTACTGTTCTTTTGGGCTCTAATCTGTTAATGGCATTATTTTAAATGCAAACTTTTGAATTAGAATGTTCCTGCTAGTTAAGATATATTATTTACAAAATATTTTAGTGATGTAGAAACTCTTTTTAAAGTAAATTACATCCAAGATATTGGTTTAATGATCCATTTGTATTTTTAGTTTGTCATGTGAGGAAACTGACAAAGGTCAGATCCAGGGGTCATGAATACTGAACAATTGTACAGCAAAGTTCTGAAAACAGGAATCAAATTCTTTTAAGTCCCATTTCAATTGAACAAAGAAAGGTCCGAAACATTGTGGCATGTTATTCTAGGACATGGCTATCTTCATGATCTACTGAAAGCCAATTATGCAACTCGAAATTTTAATATAAAAAGCGATTGCTTATTTACTGCATAACATATGAAGTATTTTCCCGCTATCAATAATACATTAAAAAAAAATAAAAAGACACGTTACTGTGTGTTTTATTGCTGTGAAGCTATTTTATGAAACCAGACACGCCTCAGGGTAGGGACAGCGGAACAGTGGAATTTGGGCCAAAAATAGGGACTGTGCCTCCTACTGAGGGACACTAGGGAGGAATGACTGTCCACCATTTCAGACACTAAACCTTCCAGTGGTGACATGCTGCTTCTGCAGACACTAATCATGTACTAAGCACACATTACAGAACATTCAAGCCATTTGCTATATGAAGGACAAAAACCTATGAAAAGTGATGGTTGGGACACCCAGACTGTAGTTATGTAACGTTTTCTGTAGATCTGTAGTCATTCCCTTTATTACTCACCTGGGGATATTGAGAAAAATAAGGCCTTCTATGTTGGGCAACTCTATCTCTTGTTGGTCAACCTGAAGTTTTAAATCTTTATGCAGGTTTCTGTTGTGACTTAACTTCTGCAAACCAGCTCTTACATATACTCCTTTGTTGTGAAACCTATCAAAGTCATATAAAACATTATAAATACAAACAAAGCTTAATTATTACAAATAAAAACATGGAACAGGAAATAGAAACAGCATTGTTTACATCATCTGCATATATTCCATAATTGTCAATGTATTTATTTTTCAGCTGGTTAGATACAGGATGGCAGCTAGAGATTCTAGATAAGGAATTATATCACTATGGTAACAATTATACACTGATTTCATCAGCATTTTTTATTTATTTATAACACATAGTTCAGTGCTCATTAACACAAAGTTCATACATGACAAATACAGAAATGTTTCCAATTTGTGGTAATGTAAATGTAGCATGAAATATATAAAGAACATATATGTCTCTCCCAATCCAGGACCCTTCACCTTCTCTACACACACTAAGACAACCAGAAACCCCACAAACCTCATCACAATACCCTGCCCTTTACCCTCACTTACCAAAATTCATTGTGCACTCTGGAATGCCCGCTCCATCTGCAGTAATTTAAAATCAACAACCATACACAACTTTTTCATCTCAAACTCACTCACACTGCTTGCACTTACAGAGACCTGGCTGTCCCCCTCTGATAGCGCTACTCCTGCCTCTTTATGTTTTGGTGGGCTACAATTCTCTCACACTCCCAGACTCAACTGTAAAGGAGGCGGCGTAGGCATCCTTCTCTCCCCTCAATGTACCTTTCAACCAATCATAACTCCCCCTGCCCTATCCTTTTCTTCTTTTGAAGTTCACACTGTCCGCCTATTTAAACCCACTCCTTTAAGAATTGCTATCATCTACCGCCCCCCCGGTTATCCTAGACTATTCATTGAGCACTTTTCTTCCTGGCTTCCCCACTTCCTCTCATCTAGCACTCCTTCCCTTATACTTGGGGATTTCAATATCCCAATCAATAACCCCAATTGCACTGATGCCTCTCGTCTGCTCTCTGTAACCTCCTCCTTTGGCCTTACGCAATGGTCCAATCTAGCAACCCATACAGCAGGAAACACTCTTGATCTTGCCTTCACCAACCTCTGTACTGCCTCTAATCTCTCCAATATTCCCTTTCCTCTATCTGACCATCATCTGCTGACTTTTGACATTGGCATACCTAAGACCCAATTGACACCACCGTCTGAACATCACTCTCACAGAAACCTCCAATGTCTTGACCGAGAGCATTTCTCCAAAATCTTGTGGTCACTACTCTATCCTAATTCTCCTTGACCTGTCTGCGGCTTTTGACACTGTTGATCATCAACAGCTTCTTCTCATCCTCCGCAATATCGGTCTACAAGATACTGCTCTCTCTTGGTGCTCCTCCTACCTCTCCCAGCGGTCTCTTTCAGTGTTTCTTTCTCTGGCTCTGCTTCTTCTCCCCAACTCCTCTCTGTTGGTGTCCCCCAAGGTTCGGTCCTTGGTCCCCTACTGTTCTCCATCTATACTGCCTCCCTTGGTAAACTCATTAGCTCCTCATTAGCTCCTTTGGCTTCCAATATCATTTCTATGCAGATGACACACAAATCTACCTGTCCTCTCCTGATCTCTCCCCGTCCCTCTTGACTAGTGTCCCTGACTGCCTCTCTGCTGTTTCTAACTGGATGGCTGCCCACTTCCTTAAACTAAACTTGACCAAAACTGAAATTCTGGTCTTTCCTCCCTCAAGTGTTGTTACTCCTGTGTGTCTCCCTCCAAGTCAATGGTGCTACCATCAGCTCCACCACGCAGGCTCGCTGCCTAGGTGTTCTCTTTGACCCCCGACCTCTCCTTCAAGCCTCATGTTCAATCTATCGCCAAATCCTGTCATTTCCATCTCAAAAACATTGAGCGCATCCGCCCCTACTTAACGCCAGATGCGACTAAGGTGTTGGTCCATTCCACTTTCCTTTCTCATCCTTGACTACTGTAATCCGCTTCTCAGTGGTCTTACGTGCTCCCAACTAGCGCCGTTACAGTCCATAATGAATGCGGCGGCAAGGCTCATCTTCCTGTCCGCCCGCACTTCCCACGCCTCACCCTTCTGTCAATCCCTACACTGGTTTCCTATAAAATATAGAGCTCAACTTAAAATTCTGGTTCTTGCTTTCAAATCTCTACATAATGCTGCTCCCACCTATCTATCCTCCCTAATACACAAGTATGTCCCATCTAGGCCCTTACGATCTGCTGAAGACTTAAGTCTATCTTCTGTCCGTACTCTCACCTCTGATGCTCGCCTTCAAGATTTCTCGAGAGCTGCACCGTTCCTGTGGAACTCGCTTTCCTCCTCCGTTAGATGCTCACCCAGTCTCCCCTCCTTCAAAAAATCGTTAAAAACCCACTTCTTCATAAAAGCGTATCAATTCAACTGTTAATAGCTCCTGACTGATTCCTCTTCTGCAACTCTCATTAGTCTAATACTATCCTTACCTTTTTGTGTCATTTTACCCCACTCCCTCTAGCATGTAAGCTCATTGAGCAGGGCCCTCAACCCCTCTGTTCCTGTGTGTCCAACTTGTCTTGTTACAACTACATGTCTGTTCGTCCACCCATTGTAAAGCACTGCGGAATTTGACGGTGCTCTATAAATATAATAATAATATATAAAAGGTAACTGCAATCATTGGGGCTCGGTAGTGGGCATGAGGATTTATATATCCAAGGGAATCTTATTTGACCTAAGTAGAAAGTGAAACACCCCTGGTTTACCTGTCCCAATGTCCCATCCCTATGACAAGCTAGTTTGTATTGTTTCTATAGTCCGCCCAAGGGTGCCAATATTCGCAATAGGAAATACATTTTCCAGAAGTAGGAATAAAGTTACATTCCATTGTGTACTGATAGTCTGTCTAATTTATAATATCTTGGCAGGACGGAGAAAAACTAAATTTCCAGTTACGAGCTATAGATAATTTAAAAGCATAAAGTATATGTGTGATTAGGAATTTTTGTTTTTTCTCCACTATTGGGAAGCCTAAATTAAATAATAAAAGGAAAGGTATAAGTATAATGGTTTCGTAAATTAAGTCAGCTATCAGGGATACTATAAATGTCTTGGTGTCGTTTAGTATCGACCATATGTACCATATATGAAATATTGTGCCAATCTCTTTCTGACAATGACAACTTAGAGGCTAATAGGCTTCATAGATTTTATGTAGTTTTGAGGGGACCTGATACCATCTATATAAGATCTTTAGATTAAGTTCTATCAGGGATATACAATGTATATATTTTTTTAGTTTGATAGTGGTTTGGTACCATTCACATGGGGTGTAGGTTACATTGAGATCCTTTTCCCATTTCTATATCTATCCTCCCCATCCTAAAGTTTAGAAGACCTAGTTATTAAACCTCTTGTATCTACTTTATCTAAATAACTGAAGATAGAATTGTTAAAGATAAAAAAAAAAAAAATTAAGATAGTGTTTAATCCTTAAAGGGACACTCCAGTGCCAGGAAAACAATCCGTTTTCCTGGCACTGCAGGTCCCCTCTCCCTCACACCCTCCAATCCCCGGTTGCTGAAGGGGTGAAAACCCCTTCAGTAACTTACTAGAGGCAGCGACATGTCCCACGTCGCTGCTTCTTCCTCCGCCGCCGCTCCTCCTCCTCTGTATTACGTGGGCGAGACTGATCCCACCCAGCGGCCGGGGAGACCTAATGCACAAGCACGGCAATGCCGCGCATGCGCATTACAGCTCCCCATAGGAAAGCATTGAAAATGCTTTTCAATGCTTTCCTATAGGGAATTGAGCGACACTGGAGGTCCTCACACAGCGTGAGGACGTCCAGCGATGCTCTAGCACAGAAAACCTGTGCTATGAATCAAGAAGACAGCCACTAGAAGAGGTGTTAACCCTGCAAGGTAATTATTGCAGTTTATAAAAAACTGCAATAATTACACTTGCAGGGTTAAGAGTAGGGGGAGTTGGCACCCAGACCACTCCAATGGGCAGAAGTGGTCTGGGTGCCTGGAGTGTCCCTTTAAATATCGAAAAGTACATTAACTAAAGTGCTTGCAAACTAAATACAATCATAACTTTATCTTCAAAAAGATCAGTACTTTTATTTATCCCCAATAGCCTCCATTTATGCGTATCTAAATCAACCAGATCATATTGTAAAGTTTCTATAGGGGCATATATAAGGATAGAGTCTGAAAGATTAAGTTTGCTTTTCAACTTTTTTAGCACATCTAACCGATACACTATTATTTGATTTCAGTTATTTTTAAAACTTCTGGAATAGAGATTGTGGACCTCAGGGACAGAAGCACATCATCTACAAATAGAGAAATTTTATATTCCCGATCGGTTGATTTAATCCCATGTACTTCTTTGTTAGCTCTAATCATAATATCTAATGACTAAATAGATAATATATTTATATTAATGAAGCCAATGGGCAGCCTTGCCTGGTGCCATTTTTTATTGGAAAGGTAGATGATTCGAAAAAAGGATTTTAAATTTTCGCAGATGGCTCTATATATAATGACATGATTTTATCTTTAAAGGGGCCTCGGAATCCAGATTTATTTAATACTCTATCTAAAAACCTCCAATTAACTCTGTCAAATGCCTTGTCTGCATCAATTGCCAAAACGGCCAATTCTGAATTGATCAGTTTGCTATAAATAATCAAATTGAGTATTCTACAGATATTATCTGTTGTACCTCTGTCCCTGATGAAACCCGACTGGTCTACCGCAACAGAAATAACTGCTTTCAATCTGTTTGCTAAAATGTGAGAATACATTTTTAAATCTAGATTTATTAAAGAAATCCATCTATAATTCATTGTATTCGTGGGATCTTTTCCTGTTTTGGGAATCGGAATAATAGATGCTAACAGCATCTCTTTAGGGAAAGGATTGGTAGTTTAGACTTCAAGAAAAGCTTTCAGTAATATAGGGGCAAAAATATCAACAAAGGTTTTTTAAAATAACGTTGAAAAGCCGTCCAGTCCAGGGGCTTTATTGGCTTTAATGTTTTTTTATTGAATTAAATATTTCTGAAATAGTAGTAGGAGCATTTAGATCTCTGAGTTTTTCCAGATAAATTTCCGGTATAGCAAGTTTATTCAAAAACCCATCTATTTCCAAGGTTGATACCTTAGTATCTGGTAGATTGTATAAAGTGTAATAAGAGTCTGCAAAGGCCTGAGATATTTTAAAAAGCATTTATCTCCCACTATAATTTTTTTTATTGTTTTCTCTTTAGAAGTATTTTTTAATCTGCTTTTAAGAACTTTATGGACTTTATTATCATTGTGGTACCATTTTTGCTTAGAAAAATAATAGATTTATTCGCCTCAAGAGCTTTGTATTAATATCGTGTTTCAAGCGTATAATTTAATTAGTGATATGTAGGGTTATTTGAAACTTATTTTCTCTTTCAAACTTAGCCAGCTTAATATATAGTTTAGAAATACTTTTTTTTCTTTTGTCTCCAGCCTGCTTTTATTAGAACCCCTCTAGTAAAACTTTTAAATGCGCACCAAACAGTAAAGGTGGATATTTCCCCATTATCATTAGTTTGAATAAAGTGCTTCATTTCCTTGGTTAATTCAGCAGTTACCTTATTAATGTGTAGAAGACTTTCATTCAGTCTCCATCTGTTTCTGATTTTGAAAGGAGATGGAAATTTAAATGTTAAGAAAACTGGGGCATGATCGGATAAAATAATTGAGACAATCTTGGAATCAATAATCTGACATAATAAAGCAGGACTAACAAAAAAAAAAAAGTCAATCCAAGAGTAGGTCTGATGGACATGAGAAAAATAGGTATAATCTTTTGATTGTGGGTTTAAGGTTCTCCAACAATCATAGAGTTCTTCAGCAGAAATTCATCAAATTTATTTGCAGCTATTTTATTTTTTGGGTCCCATTCTTTATTATTATGTTTGCTTTTATCTAGTTTTAAGTTGGGAACACAATTGAAATCGCCTCCAATAATTAAGTTTCCACACTTAACTTTGTCAATTTTATGAGCACAGTCCTACAGGAAACCCATTAAGAAATCATTAGGGGCATATTCATTCATCAAAGTAAATATTGTGTCATTTATCTTGGCAATTAAAAGTAAAAATCTACCGTTTATGTCGATTTCCGAATGTATCTATTCTAATTTAAGATTTTTTTGATAATACAATGGCCACTCTTTTTTTACGGTTACCTTCAAGACTGACATAGTATATTACAGGAAAATAATAAAAGTGCCATAATTTATCAGGAGGAGATACCCAATGGGCTTTCCGGATAAAGGCTATATTTACCTTATTTTCCTTTAAAAATTTACTTAACGCCCCCTGTTTCTGGGGTGTATTGAGCCCTTGGGTATTCCAAGATACACATTTAAGTGTCATCTAAATGCATCATACCCTATATAATCAAGTCCCAATATTGCAGTCCTACAACAATAACAAACATAAAACAAAATTAAACAAAAAGTAGAACATATATTCATGTTCAACTGCAACCTACAACTTTTCTACGCAGGTAGTGAGTTTTAAATGGCAGCTGGGGCACTTACTACAATAAAGGAAAAAAAGAAATAAAAATTTTCATGACTTAATATCAGTGAGTAGCAGTGGATGAACTTTCTCTTTATAACTTTGGAATTCAAGTAAATAAATATTTCCTATACTGCAAAAATTAAAGTAAACTTATAGATTACAATTTGGTATATGGAGTCAACCGCAAATCATGTATAAAGTCCTATAATGAATGAGGGAGCCCGGCGCTGGAGAAAGGTAAGTGATTAACCCCTTCCTCCCACTTCAGCCTGGCGGGAGTGGGACCGTGAGGGTGAGGGGAACCTAAAGACCCTATAGTGCCAGGAAAAAGTTTGTTTTCCTGGAACTATAGTGGTCCTTTACATACATAATTGCTAGCTGTCTGGGAAATCAATACGTTAAAAGCTAAGCTGAATTACCTTTTCATTTGAAAATTAATTATCTGTGTACCCCACAGACACATGGTGCTGCATATAGCGTTGACTTTATCTTCATCAGCATTTCTATACTATTCAGGATGATAATTTTTTTATTATTATTATTAATTCTACCATTCCGTTCTCCTGTTGACATCATTACATGATTTTGTAAATAGGTCATATTCTTTGAAAATATGCAAGTACAATTTTAATAAAACCCTTGGAGTAAGCAATAATTTTTGCCCAAAAACGTAAAGTGGTTTTGTCAACAGAAGAAAACAAATGGAGCATTTCATAAAGATAACCCTTAATTACTGTGTTGGAATCTCACTGAAATTCCGAAGCAGTCAAAAGATATCAGAAGACAAAGCGAGGGCTACTTTGTCTTATGGCTAAATTCTACCTAAACAAAACTTGACAAGAGGCAGAGCTACAGCCATCAAGTTTTGTCACTTGAATAAGGCATTATCTCCTTCTCATTGGGAGATAATACTTACAAAGGCTCATGCGGTCTCACGGGATACTCCAAATACATCAGTGTTCAAGTGGCTCTGACAACCTTGCAGGTCTTTGCTAAATATACAAGGACACTAGATGGTGACTTTAAAAGGCACCTGTCCTATCTAACTGTTGTGATCTTTTAAAAGCATGAAGCATAATCTAAACTTTGTGCCAGAATTGCTATCAGATTGTTAGACACAAACAAACAAAGTAAAACATCTGCTAAAAAGCATTTAGGGCTATGATAATAAGTATGTGTTGAAAGAAAAGCAAGTAAACCCTCTTACAGCTGCTTTTCCTGCCCCTTTCCCAGAAACTACAGAGCATGTGCTGTAGTTCCTGTTATTGATCTTGGTGTGCACAAGACTACAAGCATCTTGAAACATGCTAAGTGCAACTCAATTCACACAACAATGTAATCTGGATTTCAGTGTTTTAGTGGGATTATCCTGCTTTGGAAACTATTGTACTAAGCTTGAAAATGCCTACTGTCCCGATATTTTACTTCATTAATGAACTATACCTGGAAATATCCAATTACTGGACATGTTCATGTGTGTGCCCTTTTTAAAATTACACCATACCAAAGAATGACCAAACATTAAAACTATTTTGGCTACATATATACAGCTTTCTTAAGGTTATAAATTTCAAACAGTAGTGCACTTGGGTCAATTTTAAACTGGCCAGGGGACTAGACCTATTATTTTTTGAAGTCTTCATTTATTTATATAATTAAGAGAACTACTATATCCAAAGGCAGAAGATGAGGAAAACAAAAGGCATGTGTTGACTATACAGGAAGAGATGAATAATTAGATTGTATGTGCTTGTTTATTTAAACAACATTCAGGGAAGCTAACCACTAGACCACTTCCTGTTGTTGAACTATCTCTTCCATTAAGCCTTGCCAGTCTACTTGCTTCCAATATAATGTTGCTCAAGCTGAGAAAAAGGTAAAGACCAGACCATGTTCCAGTTTCTTAGGAGGAGATCCCTAGGACCTCCCTAAGATTTTTTTCCTTAAAACTAGTGTTTGCTTTTTTCCTAATTTCGATAGCCTGCTATAAAGGAGACAGACTGAAATCCCCGAATCAGTGTGGGAATAGATATATTAATATTTAATATAGTGTTTGATAAATATTTGAAAACATATACTTTGAATGGAATCCAGGCAATTTCAAGTTACATAAATAGTTACATTTCAATGAGCAGTTGATCTGTCTGTCAGAGATGCTGGCAGAGTTTAATTTGCTCACAGCTTTGTTTCATTGCATTTATACCTTTTATGAAGATTTGGGGGTTTGCCAATGTTTCTTCAATTAACAACAATAGTATTGCCAAGGCTGGATATTTATAAACTATTCTCCTTTGTATAAAACATGTCATTACATTGTAAGACTAGCAATGGAATTTTGGTCCTTTTTGTTTCCAGCAAGTATTTTACCTGCTATTGAATTTTCCAGGCTCAATCTCCCGGGCTTGGTGAAAGTCCAAACTCAGTTCAGCATCAATTCCAATTCCACAGTAGTTGTTCATCTGGACAATCTAGACAACAAAGAGAGACATGTCATATTGGGAGCATGACTCATTTTCTGACATGCTGAAATTTATTTCTCATTACTATTTAAAGAACAAAGGAAAATATTCTTAACTCAAATGTTCTTTGGGGAGAAAAAAAAATCTATATACATTAAACTTCATGCTTTCATCATCTCTTACAACTACCACAATTTTTCCCCAATAAAAAACAAACATACTTTATATAGACTCACACAATATATTCAACCAATCTATCAGCTTTCTCATGCCAGTATTTTGTCTACATTTCCAAGATCGTAGAATACAGCCCTTTAAATTTGTCTAACGCTCCCTGGCCTATTTTATCCCTACCATCTACATATTTTAGATATTACATCTATCTATTACTGAAGACAAGGTCTGATTTTACATAACACCTATAAGCCTACCTATGAAATATTAATTCTAATATAAAATTCTGTTCATCAAATTCAACATCATATCTCTGTTTAAACAGTCAGTGGTGTTTTATCAACACTTTCACTTCAAAAATAATCAAAAAGTAAATTCTGCTCTATTATTTTCACATTAACATTTGGATAATTTTGAAGTTTGGGCTTTTGTTCTTAATAATACCAGCTCCTTAATCTGTCTGGGAAGATTGTATGAAAATTTGACAAACTGGTGGATAGCATGCCACATGGGTTCAGTACAGATCCTAAGCTTCATAAGGAAATCATGTGCATTGTGCCTGCCCCCTATATAGAGAGTTTATTTTATTATTATTATTTAAATTCTTTATTTTTGGAGTGCAGAGTAATACATAGGCATAAGCAAAGGCTTGCACAACACAGTAATCATACATAAGTATAAGAAGTCAAGAAATGCTGCACTTTTTTTGTCAAAAGAGAAACAGGAGTAAGGCAACATGGGAAATTATATTGATAAACAAGGTAGGAAACAGTCGAGTGACACACTAGGCTAACATGACTAGTTTGCAGGCGTTTTGACTGTGGCATGAAATGTAAGAGCAAGAAAAAAACAATTAGATATCAGACTACCTGTCCAGGTCAAATAGGCCTCATAGACTTATAAAGGTGCCAGACAGGAGTGTTAGAGTAACCATGTGGATAGTGTTTCCCATAGGGAATAGGTATATAGGAGTAGTGTATGGTCCCTATGGAATGATATTCCTCTGTGTAGGAGTATAGTGAAGCTATGTAGTGTGACCATCAAAGGGGGGTTTCTAGTTGGTTGCTCTGTGTTGCTCTTGATCGCAGTGTTGCTCTTGATTGCCTTTCTAAAGTGGGCCATGTCTCCCTGTAGGTTCGCTCGGAGTTCTGCGAGCATCGCCTTCAATTGTGATGCCGTGACCGATTCCCAGTCCTCCGATGTTGGGGGGGATAGGCACTCTTTCTGCCTTAGTCCTGCTGTCTTGCCTCTGGGCCACACTTAAGTTTTGTTTCTGCCTATGTTTATCCTCACCTTGTCTCCAGCACTGGGGGCTGAACTTTCCTGTGGCTGCTCCTGTCTATCTAAGCCCACCTGAAGCAGATCATTCCTGGGTATATAAGCACTGCCTTGCCCTGGGAACTTTGTCAGTTTGTTGTTTCAAGTTTCCTGTTCCTGTTGCTTATATAGACTGACTTGACTTGTGACCCCTGCTTCTGGATCTTTCTTTATTGCCTGTTTGCTGCCTGCCCTGACCTTTGGAACCGTGTCTGACTACTCTTCTGGATTTGCCCTTGTCTGTATTGCAAATTGAAACACCTTTCATGCACAGCCCCCATGCACAGATTCACAGTCCTGGTGGTTTCTAACCTTATCACCTTGGACTGTGTATATCTGCAAAGGTGAGCACAAATCTCTGCTTACCAGACTCCCAACTAAGGTAAGCCCTGACATGTAGGATGAGCCCTCGTCCAGGAGCGCCATATTGTCCCATGCGGCCCTCTGCGAGCAGCGGAATAACTCGCCAATGTCACGGCTTAACAGGTTTTATCAGCTTTCGATCTTTTATTCTTGCATCCCATGCTGTCAGCGGAGTATGAGTGGTGTTGGAATCACCTATTTCCATGAAAAAGGTGAGTTTTAGGGCAATAGTTTGCAGAGCATGGGGAGAGTGCGACTGCTCTGGTTTGCTTCTTGACGCCGCCACAGCATATTATTTTTAATTTTTTTATTTTTTTAAGTACCTTAAAAATCCTGGACAATCAATGAAAAATATAAATAAATTGCTTCAAAGTCAGGGACCAAATTGGCCACTTAATATAGCATTGGCAAGCAAGATTATTTAGTTCTTTCATAGTTAAGGATTTAGTAATGGTGTATATATTTTTATTTATTTATTTATTCCATGCACTAAGAGGCAGAAAGTAGCCAAAAAAAACCATATTTAAGCCATTCAAATATCCACAGTAGGTAAATTTGGCTATTTTAGTAGAATTTGCACTACTATTCATCTGCTGTTCCACGATCCAGATCAGGATTTTTGCAGCTATAATCCAATCCAACCTAACCCTAAATCATGCTAATGCTACCCTCCCTAGAAAAATAACACGTGCCATTTCCTCATACCTCTATTATTATTGGTTGGAAAATACAACTTTACCTATAAACATCTGTGTGCATATAACTATATGTATTTATTTCTAGATTGGTGTACTTATCCATGTACAGAATGTCTATATCTAGTTAAAACCACTAGAGGGCATCATTGTGCTTCTAATCTAATAGAATACACACAATAATAATAGTATGAAGTTTTCCTAAAAAAAAAAATTTTAATTTTCCTCTGCATCCTGATGGAGAATCCTTAAATTATTATTTTAATTCCTTCAGGGGAACATAAATGACTGTTTGTAGATCTTCTTCTATAAATCTCAACCCTGACATGAAACCAAATGATTAGCTGCAAATTTGTAAGACATCTGTTACCATCACCAAAAATATTAAAAACCTATGCGAGCAGTATTAAAACTATTTACAAATCTTGATATCATGTTAAAGATGGGAGATTCCATGTCTTTATGCTTCCATATATTATCACTTCATGTTGCACAAAATCAGAATTCAGAGGAGAGCTGGAAACTTTTGGCTTGTGGGACAAGTACTAATGAATTACCTTTTTTTTTTTTTTTTTCCATTCTGCATGCTGAAGTCCCAGTTCCCATTCCCAGTAAAAATCCTGGTAAACCAGTCTTGGCTTTGAGTGTAGTGAAATCATGGGCCACCAACCAAAACATAAAATCCACCAAAGCTGCGCTAGTAAAAACGCACATAATTCTAGCATTTCTAGAGTTCCAGTTCTTCCCAGATAGAATTTCTGTTTTGAGATATCATGTAAATCGAAATTTGAAATTACCCCTTTTATTTTTTTCTTCATTTTTCGTTCACCCACAAAATGTATTCAGCTTCAAATGCCAGCCAAACAGTTATTTTGTAACTGATGGACAACAAGCTGCCTTCTTAATAACAAATGTGCATGTTCCATTTAAAATCTTTTCAATCTGAAGAACCATAGCCTTACACAGTTGTCTTATTTTGTTTACTCCCCCGATTACCTAATCCCTTTCATCGTGATGTTTACCTGTTACTTTCAAAGATCTAATAAGAAGCTGACCTACAAATATACACACACACCATAGTATAAAACACCACAGTTTCATGTTTAGTCTAGGATTTCAAGATTATTGCCAAGTTTTGTTTGTGAATATGCTATCAAGGCTTTTTATGTGGAAAAAAATCTCAAAATATTAACCATTTTTTTTTAATGTTAGCCTGGAGACCTATTCAAAGAACACATACTTCAAGAGAATATTCAAATTGAAATAATTTATCTCTCGTGCTACACATACTGTCTCTGCCCTTAATATTGGAGGAAAAATATGGAAGCAGATTAAAAATTAAGCTATAATAAAACAAGTGTTTATTGTAGAATACTGTTGGCAAAAACAAAAACCTTGCTTAACATTTAGAATAACATCGATTTCTGTACTTGCTCTAGAACAATGGACCCCAACCTTTTTTGATTCAAGGTACACTTCAATGAGAGAAAGATTTCCAAGGGACACATACATTTTCTTATTACCTTCAATAGTTTTAAAAAATTGTCACATTTACTTGAGGCCTCACTAGAAATATTTGAAGTTTCAGTAGAGAGTTATGAATGTTTCTAGCCAAACCGACTTATTGGTTTGAATTGCTCAGTTTTAATGAAGACATTTATTAACACATTTTAACGACTGCATTCAGCATATTAAAGTCAATGCGTTTATGGCACACTTTGAGATGGTTTGAAACATACAGCACACTGGCTGCAAAACTCTGCTCTAGATCAGTGCTCCTTAACCCTCTCCTCAAGGCACACCTAAAAGTCCAGGGTTTACTGATTACCCGGGTGTGTCTAAGGTATTTAAAAAACAAAAAAACACACACACACAAAAAAAACCAGACTCTAGAGGATTTTCTCCTTTTTCTAAAGACCTTAGATACAGTGAGCTTCAGCTACAGACTCCCACCTCAGATAAGAACCCCTGACAAAAGACCTGATCATCATGGAGTCTGCAGAAATGTGCAAGCAGCTTATCCAGCAAGTGTCTAGCCTGGCCCAGACTGTTTCGTAGCTGCAGCAAGAAGTCATGATTCTTAAAGGCGCAGTACGCCCAGCCACAGGACCTGCTTATCCTGAGCCGGAAATTTGACAGTAGCCGCACATCCTTCAAGTATTTTAAGCTGGACTGCGAATTGGTATGTCTTGAAGGCTCAAACTTATGCTACCGACTTTATAATGGTCCGAGCGGCTATGAACCTGCTGTCTGGAAAGATCAAAACATGGGCACACCAGATGTTGAAGTGTAAGAGTTCTGTCCTTGAAAGTTGGGAATCCTTTATGACTGCTATGGACTCGTAATGCAAGACCTCTAGCAAAACCACTGTGCCAAGGTCTGCTCTACGTCCCAGAGGATCTCAGATTCCCAGAAACAGGGAAACTAAGAACCACCAACACACCTCCTTGTTGCCGCATTAGGATCCGGTTCCTAGGAAGACTCCAGAGGTAACCAATATTCCCCTCGACCCTGAGGAACCTATGGAAATAGGACTCGCCCAATTCAGAGTGACGCATGAAGAAAGAGACCGGAGGAGAAGCCATGCTCTTTGTTTCTACTGTGGAGAAAGAGGGCACTTCATCTCCCTCTGCCCTACTCACCCACACCGGCCTAAAACTGTTCAAGTAGGTGCTGTTCATACCCATCCAGTCATCCCTGCAACTCTGCCTGGGAAATCCCAAGGTTGCTGCAAGCCATGTTCACGTTCCGTGACACAAAAGGGTACCCAGACCACGGTAATCGACATAACCTGTACTCCCGAGAGGTCTCCACCTTCTGCTCCAGAGACATCTGCACCTCCTCCTGAAGATGCTTCTATTAAGACCATCACTACTTCCTGCCGGCTCAAAGAAGACCTACCTTCTGATTGTACATATGCCTCTAATGGTAGAATCGTTTGTACAAAGGATTTACTAATGTTCGAAAAGGCATTGCTAGCTGCGAACGTCGCTCCTGCTGAAGTACTTTCCACTTGCACCCGGATCATTAATGTCCTTGACCTCTCTCTAGTTGTACCAGAAGCTGGTTCTATGGAGCCCCATGCTGTTAAGGGACTCCTTTCTGGGGACTTTGATTACAAGGAATATCTTGATATGGATAATGAAAACGAAAATGAGGAAGAACCAGTTCTCGCCCAGAGGTAGAGTTTAAGGAGGGGCAAATGTCTTGATTCGCACCGTGCCATCCAGACGGCCAGGCGTGGCCGTTTCACAAGTGCCAGACAGGGGATTTGAACTGTGGTCCTTCTGTGCCATAGTCCTGCTGTCTTGCCTCGGAGCAACACTCCAGTTCTTCTTTCATCCTGTTTATCCTCACCTTGTCTCCAGCACTGGGGCTTGACTTTACCTGTGGCTGCTCCTGTCTATCTAAGCCCACCTGAAGCAGATAATTAGCTGGGTATATAAGCACTGCCTCACCCTGGGAACTTTGTCAGTTCATTGACTCTGATTCAAGTTTTTGGTTCCTGTTTCTGCGTATCCAGATCGTGTGTTCTCCAATTTGGTCTTGGCTTCTGACCTTGGCGCTTCTCATTGTTTTCTCGGACCTCTGGCTTCCCCTGACTTTGGCTTTCTTCTGCTTGTCCTTGCCTGTACTGTGACTTGGAGTTATATTCCTGCACAGCCCCCATGCACAGACTCACAGGCCAGGTGGATTCTTACCTGGTCACCTTGGTCTGTGTTTATTTGCAAGGGCGAGCATATATCTCTGCATAGCGGACAGGTAAGATCCTTGACAGTCTCAGAGTGTTACTGCAATAAACCGACAATTACTGCATGGTCTGCAGCTCTACACCCGAGGGAGGCGGAGCTGCAGACCAGAGGGTGCGCAGGGCTTTATCCCTGTTATTGAGGGGCCCACACCCAGCAGCACTCTTTGCAAGGTGCTGGGACCCCTCTTGTTGTTGGATGGCCTGACGGTCTCCAGAGTCCCCGGCGTGGGTCAGCATGACCCACAAAAAAAAAAATCTGCCGCTACCCACAGTTTTGGAAACCGTGCTCTAGATAACTGCATTCTATACTAAGAGATAGGCACCAAGATGAAAACATATTGTCTGTGGTCCTGAGGTAAATATCAAAATGTTGGCATTTATTTTTAAATGTTTAATAGAAAGAATACAATTTGTATATTGTCACAATGACATTTTATGGTTATTTCTGTGCAATGCTTTAAACAAATTATATCAATACTGTTAAAACAAGCCCCAGAGGCTTAATGAATTACTTATTGTAATGTTGAATAAATGTGCTTCAATAAAATAATCCAAGTCATTACATTTCTATTTTAGCAGTGTGGGTCCATTTTTATTTAACTACAAAATAAACAACTAAACAAACGTGAAAAATGAATAGAAAATGCAGAAAGGATTAAATCACAGATAATTACATTAAATGTTTGGGATACACTATCTAAAAGAAGTATTTTCTCTATGACTGAGCACCATTCTAAGATGGCAGGGGCTATTTTTTGAATTAATTTCAATGAAATGAAAAGGACAATCCAAACAATTAGAAAAAAAAATATGTGTATAAAAAATATATATATATTTTTTCTTTTTCTATTTTACAAAAAGTGCAAAAGTCTGTGATTAGATAGTCACGGAAAGTTTGAGCTGGGTTAGAAAATGAGGGCTTGCAAAGACTTCAAATGAAATCTACAGCTTTTCTAAAGACCTTAGATTAGATACAACTCCAATGAGAAAATGCATAATAAATGCATACACGTTTTCATTGGGTAATACATTCACAAGTCTAAAACTGTTGTAACGACAGACAAATGGCAGCATATGCTTTAGTATATGCAGGGAGTAAATGGTAGAGGCCTTTTGTGATATTTTGTACATTCTAAATATTAACTTAGTTGTAGGGAGTTAATTGGCACAAAGATTAAAAGACAGTGGAAGGTCTACTCTCATTTCAAAGTTGTGTATAGCATATACAACTTTCGATTGTTTCAATTGCCTATATTTGCACAGCTAAAGTTGGTTTGGATCTCGATCTCAAAGAAGTTCAAATCAACTGTGAATCTTGAGTGAGTCAGCAGAGATGGATTTAATGCTTCAGAAGAAAAGATCCTAAGGCCAGATCTTGGGCACCAGGGAGATAGAATGGGATGAACCTAGAGAAAACACAGTGGAAATTATAATCTGCCTCTAAATAGAAAGTGTTGTGGAAATGATAGTGTGTGAAATGAATAGGAGGAGAACAAATTGCCAAGCCAGGGCATGGAGAGTGACACCAGTTACAGAATTATTTACTAAAGTGAGAATTGCCATGAATTCAAAGTGAATTTCAAAATTTAGGACAAAATATTTACAAAATTTCTCAAATCCCTTTTCTTTTCAGTTCCGCTATTTTGGCTTTAAATTTGAAACGGAATTTGAATTTCTGACAATTCTCACTTTAGTGAATAACCCTGACAATGTTTACTTTTTCTTAAACTGCAGTTTTGTGGAGCCAGGCCTGACCCAATCCAGAATCCTAGAAAGCACAGAGGCAAAGTCATAGGTATGAGTATTTGGTAGTCCTACTTCCTCCAAGTTATTATGTCTAGTAAGACGTGTACATGGCAAGTGTGGACATTTTTTTTAAATTTTTTTTTTTTAAAGGACCCAGATAAAGGCAATGAGATTTCAACAAAGCAAAGTAAAAATGCCAAAGGGACCATTACCAGGAGTGTTTGGACAACATAAAACGCCAATGGTATTATAATATGTTCAAGATTATTACATTTACCGTAGCCAGGGTTGTTGGTAGGAAGGGAGGCTAACCCGAGCCATGTAGGACTCCGAAAAGCGTGGAGCTAAATTTAGCCATTTATTACTGTAAGCCCAGGGTCCCTGTGACTATCCAGAACAGGAGAACTCTATGCTCACAGTAAGAAATGCCAAAGATAAATAGAAAACAGGCAGTTCACAGCATTAACGCAGGTTACCATGGCGATTCTCAGAACACCGGCGCTCGCAAAATATGCCTACACCGCCTTCACCCAGTGGGCGTGCAGAGAAGAACACTGGACCACCAGGGAAACCATTTGTATTTGTAACATCATTTGTGTATGTATATCTATGGGTATAAGCCAGTAAGAGCATGTGCTACATTGTGTAATGGTTTAGGACAGAGCTTGTGGCAGGGCATTGGGTGGAGAATGGGCAGGCTTAAGTTTATATGTAGGAGGGGCTGTCAAATATATTTTTGGGTTTATTCCCCTAGTCTTTTACCCACCTACCAACACTCCTTACCATAAAAATCACCTAAAGTTCAGTCTTTTAAGACTTGGCGGATAATGACATGTACTCGAAGATATTTAATAGAACTGTTAGCCTGTTGTTCTGGATATTTAACGTTCAATACAACCTTATCTGATCTGAGGGATGTCCTAAACCAAACATATCAAACTCGCGGCCCACAAGGACCATCTTTGTGGCCCAGCAAGCCGCGAATACATGCTGGTGTTATAGCAGAGTAGGCACCTGCTATCCCCACATTGCAGGTGCCTACTCTGCTAAAACTTACCCGGCCGGGAAGGAGGGCCAGCGAGGGAGCTCAGAGCTCCTGCTTCTCACTGCTCCCTTGCACGCGCCGTCTGTAGTGAAGCCAATGATGTCATATTCCGGCACCCGGCATCACTAAACCATGCGCAGGAGCAGTGAGGAGCAGATAGAAGGATCCCAGGGAGATGCCCCACATTGGCTCCAAAGGTAGGGAGCAAAAAGGTAAAGTGTGTGTGTGCAAGAATGTGTGAGTGAGTGTCTGTCTATCAGTATGTGTGTGTGTTAGTGAGTATGTGCCCGTCAGTGAGTGAGTGTGTGTCTGTGTGTGTGTGTCAGTGAGTGTGGGTTGGTGTGTGTCTGTGTGTGTGACTGTCTGGGTGTCTGTGAGTATGTGTGTGTGTCTGAGTATGTATGTGTCTGTCAGTGAGTATGTGTGTGTGTCTGTCTGAGTATGTATGTGTGTGTCTGTCAGTGAGTTTCTGTCAGTGAGTATGTGTGTGTCAGTGTATCTGTATGTGTGTGTGTCAGCGGGAGGATCAGATTTGGCACAGGGTGGTAGAGGGGGTGCTGTGGTTTAGTAGAGGAGGGGCTGGGATTTAGTAGAGTGGTGTGCTGTGGTTTAGTAAAGGGGGATGCTGGTTTTTTTTTATATCTATACTGTACCTTTTAAAATAAACCTACATTTCTATGAAAATTTAAGGGTTTTTTTTTGCGGCCCATGCCAGACTTTGAGTTTGACATGCTTGTCCTAAACTATCAACTCTTGTCAAAACTGGTTAAAAAAAGAAAAGTCATTAGAAGAGAGTTGCACCAATTTTTTTTTTTTTTTTTTTTTATAATAGGTCATTGGCAAAGGTAGTGACTTTAAATCACTCTTGCCCCAGGTCCATACCCTGGATGAGAGAGTTATTTCTAAATGCCTAAAGTAGGTGTTCTAAAACCAAAACAAAGACAATTGAAAAAGTGGCACCCTTGACAATTATTTGATCTAGATTTTGTCTGGTTTTACTCAAAGATTATATAAAATACCTATAATCTTGCTGTTAATGATCCCCTACAAAGTTACAAATGGAGCCTCTATAGATATGGTAGCCCCACAAATGGGTCAATTCTCAGTTTTGAAGTTTATGAAAGGGCTATTAAAATTTAGCATGTCCATATTCACCTACATGCCAAGATTGTAATTGTTTGCGCTGTGCAAACATTGTGGACGTATTAAAAGGGGGTCTTTACTATGACATACCTAGTAAAGAGAGCTTACAAAACCCAGGACTGTCTTTAAGTGTTGTGGTTATGTTGCCAGAAGTGTCCTTTAAACATGTAAGGAACAAATAATATTTAATATACTTAACTTACTTATAAAAATAGCTACTAATCTAAATAATTATCACATAGTAATCTAATATGGATTATATATCACAAGTACATTTTACTTTGGCCAGGACCTTTATTTTATACTCTAGGAGATCGTTTATTTTATCGTGTTGCTGAAACGATCAGTGAAAGAAAATAGTTTATGTCCTCGCTGCACTTAATGTTTACATATTATCTTACTTTCAGTCTCAGCCAGAAACTGAATGTGGATTTTTATTTATGGAGTATGACTTATTAATGAGTCAGGGACCTGGATGTATCATTAATACTGAACAAAATTATAAATGCAATAAGCTTAACTCACTATGTACACAAAAGGCCTATTTCTCCTACATATTGTTGACAAATCTGTCTAAATCTGTATTGGTGAGCACTTCTCCTTTGCCGAGATAATTCATCCACCTCACAGGTGTGGCATAGCAAGATGATGATTAGACAGCATGATTATTGCAAAGCTTTGCCTTAGGCTGGCCACAATAAAAGGCAACTCTAAAATGTGCAGTTTTACTGTATCAGAGGGCTCCGGGGGGGGGTCTGAAAGTATCAAGTCAAGTATCTGGTGTGACCACCATTTGCCTCACGCAGTGCAACACATCTACTTCGCATAGAGCTGATCAGGTTGTTGATTGTGGCCTGTGGAATGTTGGTCCACTCCTCTTCAATGGCTGTGTGAAGTTGCTATATATATTGGCAGGACCTGGAACACGCTGTCGCATACGCTGTTTCAGAGCATGCCAAACATGCTCAATGGATGACATGTCCGGTGAGTATGCTGGCCATGCAAGAACTGGGATGTTTTCAGCTTCCAGAAATTGTGTACAGATCCCTGCAACATGGGGCATTATGATGCTGCAACACGAGGTGATGGTCGTGGATGAATGGCACAACAATGGGCCTTGGGATCTCGTCATGGTATCTCTGTGCATTCAAAATGCCATCAATAAAATGCACCTGTGTTTGTTGTCCATAACATATGCATACCATAACCGCACCACCACCATGGACCACTTGATCCAAAACGATGACATCAGCAAATCACTCACCCACACAACGCCATACACGCTGTCTGCCATCTGCCCTATACAGTGAAAACCGGGATTCATCCATGAAGAGAACATCTCTCCAAAGTGCCAGACGCCATCGAATGTGAGCATTTGCCCACTTAAGTCGGTTACAATGACTAACTGCAGTCAGGTTGAGACCTCGATGAGGGCGACAAGCATGCAGATGAGCTTCCCTGAGACTGTTTCTAACAGTTTGTGCAGAAATTCTTTGGTTATGCAACCCGATTGTTGCAGCAGCTGCACGGGTGGCTGGTCTCAGACGATCTTGAAGGTGAAGATGCTGATGTGGAGGTCCTGGGCTGGTGTAGTTACATGTGGTCTGCAGTTGTGAGGCCGGTTGGATATACTGCCAAATTCTCTGAAACTCCTTTGGAGACGGCTTATGGTAGAGAAATTAACATTCAATTCACGAGCAACAGCTCTGGCGGACATTCCTGCAGTCTGTGAGTATATTTATGGGGTGATAAATATTAAAAATAATATTTTAATAAAAATTATCAAAAATTAATTTAATATTTTTTATTATATCAAAATTTATATCATGGCAGTGTTTCCCTGATTAATGATTTAAAGCTGAGAATAACCGACTATTTTAATTCTCCTAGATCCTGGAATACGTCTTATTTTATTAGAGAATTTTATTTCACACATTAATCATAAATTAATTATAAAAATATAATTTATTGTGACAATAATAATAATAATAATAATAATATGTAACAGGCGTGATAATATCAGTGAATATTTAGGTATAACTTAAGTATACAATTTGGGAGTGGTTTAACCCAAATTATAGAAAGCTAAATAGCAACTTATATCGACATGTATGCAGTTTAAGATTTACGACAGGACACTTCAACTTAACACAGAACACAGCATCTCAGCAATAAAAACTTTGTCTGACGGTCAAATTGCACTGAATTAACTCTTTCCCCTTCAGGCTACAAGCTCATAGGCAAGATATCCTATCATATTGCAATTTTAGAACTACAATATTTCTCGTACTTGATCATTGACCATCCCTATATCCATCAAATAAGAATACTTTTAAACCAGATTTTACATTTGCAGAATTTTAACTTTCCTAATTAAGATTCACTATTTCTAAATTATGTAAGCCAATATATCTGGATAATTGCCTGGCATTCTATTTTTAAAGTTAAAAGTGATATAGCATTCATTGGTCCACCTGCAGGAATGGAATTACGAATTCTATATATTATTAACAAATCATGATTCCTTAATGTTTGGAATCACCAGCTTTTATCCAAGTATATTCTGCCTTTTAGTAAAATCAATTCATTTAACCCCTTAAGACCGCAGCCAGGGCCGGCCTTAGGGGTGTGCATGCTGTGCAGCCGCACAGGGCGCCATGGAGCAGGGGGCGCTGTGCGGCCGCTCAGCCAGCCGGGATTTAAATTTTTGTAAATTTTTTTTGTGGCGGGGCGGAGCTTCCCGTGCGGCAGGGGCGGAGCTAAAAGTACTGGGTAAGTGCTGCAGGGGAGGCAGGAAGGAGCCCCTGCTTCCCCCAACAAACAAACAGTCTCAAGGAGCTGCACTGCCTCCACAATGAACAGAGATAACTATGTGATTGTCAGTGTGAGTGTGACTGTGTGTGTGTCTGTGACTGTCTGCCTGTGTGTGTGTGTGTGTCTGTGACTGCCTGTCTGTGTGTGTGTGTGTGTCTGTGACTGCCTGTCTGTGTGTGTGTGTGTGTGTGTGTGTCTGTGACTGTCTGCCTGTCTGTGTGTGTGTGTGTGTCTGTCTGCCTGTCTGTGTGTGTGTGTCTGTGACTGTCTGCCTGTCTGTGTGTGTGTGTGTCTGTGACTGTCTGCCTGTCTGTGTGTGTGTGTGTGTGTGTCTGTGACTGTCTGCCTGTGTATATATGACTGCCTGTGTGGATGTGTGTGTGTGTGTGTGTATGACTGTCTGCCTGTGTGTGTGTGTCTGACTGCCCGTGTGTGTGTGTGTGTCTGTATGACTGCCCATGTGTGTGTCTGTATGACTGTCTGCCCGTGTGTGTGTGTGTCTGTATGACTGCCTGTGTGTGTGTCTGTAAGACTGTCTGCCCGAGTGTGTGTCTGTGTATGCGCGTGACTGTCTGCTTGTGTGTGTGCACGTGACTGTATGCCTGTGTGTGTGCGTGACTGCCTGTGTGTGTGTGACTGCCTGCCTCTGTGTGTGTGGATGTCTTTCTGTGTGACTGTCTGCATGTAAGTATGTGTGTGTAAAACTGTATGTGTGGCTGTGTGTGGCTGTCTGCCTGTAATTGTGTGTGAGTGTGTTTATCTACCTGTAACTGTGTATGTGTGTTACTGCCTTTACCTGTGTGTTTCTGCCTGATCCTGTGTATGTGACTATCTGCCTGCGACTATGTGCATGTGGTGGATTTGACGGTGTGTATATATATAACTATGTGCATCTGACTGTGGGAATGTGTGCACATAACTCTGCAAAAATATACACCTGCATTCACACACGGGCCTAAATGTATGTTTTTACCTCAATTAATAACCATCACACACAGCCAATAAACCCATTACAAATATCACACACAGCCATCACATAGCATACATATCACACAGTCATCACATCTATCACATACACAGACAACACAAACATTACATCATATATGGATGACGGCGGGGGGGTGGCGCTGTGAATATTTTTCGCACAGGGCGCCTTAAGGCCTGACCGCAGCCAAATGTACAAGTTGTGATCAAAACAAAACCTGACATTTGCGCTATATGTCTGTCCAACCATAATTCATATTAAATGCACCCATACTTTATATATCATTTTATTCAGGGAAAACAGGTTTTTCATTTAACATCAAATATTTAGGTATGGAACATAATTTAATATGAATAAAATATTTTAAAAATGGGAGAAACTAAGATTTTTTTTTAAATTTTCTTAATTCTACGTGACATGTTAACTGTGAATGTCAAAATACTGTTTGCTTTTACTGCAATAAAATGCACATATTTGTATTTAGCGATGTCTCACGTGTAAAACAGAACCCCCTATGTACAGGTTTTATGGTGTTTTGGGAAGTTACAGGGTCAAATATACCGAAAATTCTTGTCAGGGGTCCATTTACCTTTTATGGGTTAACTGAATTTCGTGATGCATTTAACGTCATCTGGTTATCTTTTTATGGCTACTATTCATCACAGAAGCGGTCAATCTTCAAAGTGTTTTCTTTGATTTCAGCAAGACTTGCGTCTGCATTTTGGCTATACGTTAGACACGTCCTAACCTTAACTTCACCCATCCTTACAATGGAACTTTGTAAGATTCCTTTACTTTTTTGAAAGTAAAATGAATTACTTAGTGTTATCTGTCATTAGTGTCTGTGTGAAGCAACATAGTTAATAATATTTACACGTCTAATCCACTTATTCCACTAACTTTAGTAAATAATATGACATTTCTTCATTGATATTATATCCATGAATATTCTATATTATTAACTTCCCCTTGCTTGAGCTAGATGTTGAGGATGATCTGCATGATTATTGAAACATGTTAGCAATCTGTAATGAGAACACTGTACAAATAATACAGAATAAAAGTTTTTCAACTATTTCAACTATATCAGAAAGAGGGCAATCTATAATGCCTAGAGTCCATGGCGACCTTCCACAATAAGGAGTCACTATTTTTGACTATTATTTACCTAGGTTAATGCACAGGTTCTTTCTTTGCACATTAGCAATATCAAGTCTGTGTTGTGTTTTGATTGAATTTATTTGCCAAGTGTCAGCTGAAATAGGAACAAAAATGTTCATGACAATCTAGAGGCCAGAAGCTATAGCATCTAAAAAATATTCTTGGAAAATTAGTTAATGTCTACTGCAGAAATCAAACTTTTATTTCTTCTAGCCATCATAGGTGCCTGGGGGACCATCGTAAGTGTCAAACCATTCAATAATGGTTTGACTCATTACTGTACGACAGACAGCATCAGTAAAATATTGGCACCATAACCACAACAGCGGGCTTATGGTGCTTACAGTATATCTCTAATGAACAACAATGTTAACCTATTCTTGAAATGTTAGTTATGGCGGTCCTAACATATGATTGCTCATGAGAGGGTTAACTGAATGGATAACTACGATTACTGTATTAAAGCAGTGCAATGGGCACCATAAAAACATCAAATAAATTCAGTTGTTATGGTGCCAAGAGGTCCCACGCACTGGCTAACCTTTAGGGGTTAAACTGTTCAACAATGCTTTAATCACAGAGTCTAAAGCATCGGATCCCTCTGCTAAAAACCTTCAAAACGGACACTCTCAGTGGGTCCAAATTCACAAAAGGGGCTTGAGAAAAATAGGTACCTTTCAGCACACAAAAGGACAGGGTGGGCAGAGAGATCAGGTGATGAAGCACAGACGTTGGATGGTTTAACCCCTAAAAGATGAGCCAGCGCCAGGGACCTCCTGACGCCATAACAACTGAATTTTAACAAGCTGAACATGCACATTTCTGGTTAAGTTCAGCTCTACATCCGGCAGCATTACTGATTTCCAGGGCAGCTAATGTGAATTCTTTGTGACTTTTATTACACGAAATGGCAGTCAGAGGCTGAGTGCGGTCAGGTGACACTTTCAGCTAATAAATATAGTGACAGCCACGGCAACCAGCTTCTACAGCTCTGCCGAAGCACATCACCAAACTACCAGGGACCCCTGGAGCCTGGTGGGTACCCGAGCAAGGAAACAAACCATAACTGGCTTACTGGGCCAGTGTTCTCCTCACATCGGAGTAAACCTTTAAAGACCTGTCAAAGAACGGAGATTTACATCTCCTGCCTACACACATACATATGTTCAGAGACCTGTATGTTGCTCCACAGTAGAGATTGTAAATCTAAATATTGGCCTAGTCACTTTGAAGCTTGGTGCTGGCCAGGCAACTGATAGTCTTTATACATTCAAGTACTTGCCAGTCTCTTCCACGCCTGTGCTGCATACCAACTCCTTGGTATGAAACTGGGGAAGGGTATTTTCCAGCTCTTAGACTGATAAGGCCAGGGCTTGGAATCAAAGCTATGAGCCTATTGTGACAGTGTGACAAATGTGCGAAATGCAAGTCGATACATTCCTTGCACTAAAACTTATTTCATAAATGTTATTCTTCTTTCAATATGTATTAATAAGCTGTACCATATAGGTTGTCATCAAAGTGTATTAAGAACTGTCAGCATCTCACATTTAACGTGTATGTATAACTGTGTTTAATTTCCTCCTTTTTTGAGGATGCCGAAAGATCGCAAGTTTGCTCTATAAACTACTCTCCCCAGAATGCACCGTTAGTCGCGTAACGTCATTCCCTGGTGACGCACGCGACTACCGGAATTATTAGCAACATTAGGACTACATGTCCCGTCAGCCCCTGCAGGTCACGTTGCGTCACTTCCGGTCGACACACGCGACCGGCCAGAAGCAGGAAGAGTGCACACACCGGAATAATGGAAGTAATTGACACCCTATATAAGGATTGAACTGATACTTCCCATTATCTACACTTCTGAAGAAGCCCCTATTTGGGCAAAACGCGTAAAGTGGATCAAGAAGTTTGGACTTTGGACTTTAAACTTTTATATTAGATTTTATATTTAAGATTTTTTATTTTAATAATAAAGTTGTAGTTTGCCTCCAGCCTTGATCTACCTCTTATTCCTGTGCACCTTGGATCCTGCTTATATCCCTTGGTGGGGGTTATACCACCACAAGCGTTCACCACCAGAGCAAGTTTAGTGCTCTGGAAATTGTAAGTAGGGTATTTACCCTTTGCTTTTAGTTACCATTTCTATACATATTACACTATTGGATTTTATTTGTGCTTCTATTTTATACACGTCTGTGGAGCCTTGGAAACCAGATACCACCACCACTCCTATATCCTTAGACGGGGATCATACCGTCCAGGCGCTATTCAGCAGAGCTCTTAGCAGCTCTGGAAAGTGTGAGTTCGTCCTTCTACTGGTTTTCATTAATATTTCACTTTTGTATTACCTTGCATTGGTATACTGCACTATTATTGTCTCTATTTTATCTTTTTCCAAGCTTAACCTGGAATGAGGGCTGATCTGAAGGTTATTAACGTTCTATACAACATTGCAGTCACTGTTGTGCACCAGAATACTGCATCATTGGTTGGCTTTTTGGGGGTCCACCATGAACCCAGCACATGTTAAAGCAACATCTAAAGCTCTAGTACTGGTCGTCTAGAAACGCCCCGAAGCTCCCACCAAAGTGCAGCAAGGTAGGAGAAACAAAAGCAGCTGAAGCCTTCCTTGCAATCATTTCTGATAATTGCAATATTGTTAATGCAATCTGAACAATGGTATGCTTACATTTACAGAGTTAGTTGACAGGGGAGGTGTTCAGGACAGAGGGTAAGATAGTTGTCATGAGCCTACATACTAGTTGGGGAAGTCTTGGTAGCCTAGGAAGGCGGGAGGGGGTGGCCTGGGTTGTTGTTGCTTACTTTTTCTATCCTCCTTTTCCAGCTAATACTCACTCCTCAGATACCTTGTGGCATTATTGGCTTTACTTCAGGAGAGGAATGTGGCGGGTCTTAAGAGCACGGTATGAGTAAATCATACTGCGGTTTAATGCTTGTTCCGGTGTATGGATTGCTGGCTAAACTCTGATGTTAATGGTTATGATAAGACGTCAGTTTGTTTGGATTGTTCCACTTGCCAATTTTGTGGTTACATAAAACACTTCTGAAGAACCAGGTTTCCCACATCTCAGTATTATTTGATTGTGGTTTTATGATGTCTTAATACTTATGTACATCCTATTGTAAAAAGTTAAAATAAAGATTGGCAAAATATAAATAAATACATTTAAAAAGTTACTTATTTGCACTGGAAAAATAATGGTTGCAAACTAATTAAGCATTTTTTTAACCCTACCTAGTAAATTTAGGAACCTGGTTACCCTAGCATATATTGGAGGATGTTCCCTCAGCAACCATAGGGACAATAATATGATTTCTTCTAATATTCTATCTCAGGACCTCTACATGTCCCCAGAATCTGGTTCTCCAATGCTGGGGCAGTTTGTACTTTCTGAGTTTTGTAAAGATTTTCAGACATGTCTGCTATATTACTGAATAGTAAATGGTACACTGAAAAATCATTCTACTTGGCATTTCATTTTAACAAGAAAACTCAAAAACAGTTATTTGAAGGCGACATTTGTTTTATGCTGGAAAAACCTATGAATCTGAAAACCTGGTGCTATAACAAGAAATAAATGTTCAAGGGAAGATACAGAGATAGGATGACAGACACCTTAAAGGAGCTAAAGCGTTCAGTAACTGGTATTGCAGTAATGGTAATGGTACACTGGTCAACCATTGCAAACTATGCATATTATAGGCCTGTATGTGAGGGGAGCAAGGAAGAAGCGGTTAATCAAAAAGTGCCATCTAAAAACCATGTCCAACGTGTCCAGCTACAAAGTGGACAAATAAAATGTTAAATTTAGAACTACTGTTTTTATAAAAACAGTAGTTCTAAGTGGTAACTGAGTAAAATGTTTTAAAATGCTTGTTAAATGCAACCGAGAAAAATCTATTTGTATATTTAGTTTATTTATTTGCAGACTTTTAGGTTAGAATACTACCTACATTAATATGCCTATGAGTTTAAAACCACTTAGACATGTGAACACATCCTTTGCCCATATATAAAGGGTGAGACAGAGGTTTATAGAATAACAGCTTCCAAAAATACTCTGTATATTTCTAAAGCAACTCCATAGTAAGTATTGAGTTCTTCTTTAAAAAAAAAAAAAAAAAAGTTAGAAATAAAAGGATTAAAAAAATGCCCTGTTACCCCCCTCCCACCCCTCTGGAATGGCGGGGGTTATCCTGGTCCCCACTGGATTGATTTGCTCACCACTGCAGTCATTAGGCAACTAATCCTGTTTGAGACCACACCAGTGGCGGATCCAGAGCCTGATCTCGGGGGGGGCACTTGTAGATTATTTAAATAAATTATCCAGACACAATAACCACTACAGCTCAGTGTAGTGGTTATGGTGCCAATAGTGCCGGGATCTCCTCCCATAGTAAGTAGTCAAACCGTTTAAGAACAGTTTGACAACTTACCTGAGGTCTGCTGGGAAATGGGGCTGTCGTAGGGCATAGCGCAGTGGTGTGTGAGTGGTGCAATGTGTGTGTGTGTGAGCAGTGTGTGTGAAGGTTGCAGTCTATGTCAGGGGTGCAGTGTGTGTGTTAGGGGGCAGTATGTGTGTGACAGTTGCAGTGTATGTGTGTATGGGGGGGACAGTAGGTGTAGGGCAATGTGTGTGTGGGGGGCAGTGCATGTGTGTATGGGGGCAGTGTATGTATGGGGGCAGTGTATGTGTGTCTGGGGCAGTGTGTGTGTCTGGGGCAGTGTGTGTATGGGGGCAGTGTGTGTGTATGGGGCAGTGTGTGTATATGGGGCTGTGTATGGGTGGCAGTGTATGTGTGTCTGGGAGGCAGTGTATGTGTGTCTGGGGCAGTGTGCGTGTGTCTGTGGGCAGTGTGTGTGTGTCTGGGGCAGTGTGTGTGTGTCTGGGGCAGTGTGTGTGTATGGGGTCAGTGTGTGTGTGTATGGGGGGCAGTGTGTGTGTGTGTATGGGGGTAGTGTGTGCGTATGGGGGGCAATGTGTGTGTAGGGTGTGTGTGATAAGGCTTTGGGGGGCTTTTTTTTATAATGAGCTTTTTTTTAAATTGATTTAATTAAAATGAATATACTTTATGTCCCCCCCCCTCCCTTCTTACCTTTACTGGGAGGGGGGGGGACATTTTTGGACCCCTGGTGGTCCGGTGGGGAATCCCTGGTGGCTCCAGGGCTAGAGCTCACTCTCGCGAGAAGAGGACCCGGAGGAGCTGCAGGCTGAGCTCCCGGATCCTCTCTCTTTCCCTCTCCCTCTCCCTGCTGGCTGCCAGCACAGTGCCCGCGGACGGGGAGGGAGATCTCTGATCTCCCTCCCCGTCCGCAGGCACATTGCAGGGCTAGCGCCTGCATGTGCTGGCAGGGGAGAGGGAGACCATCGGTTTTCTCGGGGGCGGGGGGGGGGGTAATTGCCCCGTTGTGCCCCCCCATTGATCCGCCACTGGACCACACCGCAGCTGACTCCCCCAAGATGGCTGACAAGCTCACACCACATTCGATTGGGGCTGAACACATAATGGAGCGACTGGAAATTCACTTTGCATGCTTGTGGGCAAAAATTGAGGCCCACATCGTAGCAGCATCACCTCAGAGTCGGAAGAAAGAAACAGATGACAGTGGAGCAGGGGTGAGAGGGCCTTCTCTGGGCAAAGCATCTCAGCAATCATGAATTTACCAGAACTGGCCTGCCTAGGCTGAGGGCCATTAGGGACGTAGTCCCTGTGCATCGACCACCCAGATGAAAGACTCGTTGCCGCAGGCGGCGACAGAACACCAGGAGCTTCCACAATTCCCCTATGGGGATGGACTTTAACTCCGACACAAGCACTCGAGTCCGTGGTTTCCTGGTGTTGGCCTTCATCACGGCTTGGGGCAGGGAAGGCCCTACACCGCGCTCCCGCCTTGCTACACTTCGCTGCAACCATCCAGCATTCCCAGCCTTGGGTATCGGCTGATGCTGGACTTATTCCCAGAGGCATATTGCCTGCCCCAAATAGGAGTCTCCCTAACTCCAGTGTCCACCACATGGCATTTCTAAGCCCCTTCTCCCCAATGTGAGAAATGGTTTTATTTAATTTTTTTTAGTTTTATATACAGTTCGTTTCTTTCGCAATGCAGAACCATGCCAGTAGTACCGACCCCAGTGGTTCTTTACTCCTGAAACACTAATATGACAAGTGAAATTTTTGTATGCTACAATCCCCATGTCTAGCTAGCCTATCTGTCATATACGTGTTTTCCAGCCTAGACATGTCGAACTACCCTGTTCCTGCTCGTTATTAATACAAAATTGTGCAGATTCTATGAACGCCATATAATTGTTTACTATTGTTTGATATTACTGTGTTTGTTCGTGCTATTGTGGCATGTTAAGCTTACATGGAATCATTTGCACAACCAAAAAAAGATTTAAAAAAAAAAAGTAGAACAGACTTCAGAGAACCAATAACAATGCAGTAAAGCAAAGTGCCTTTGAAAATAGTAATTATTCTTACCTGTAGGATCAGACAGCTGAGATTCTACTGAAATGCAGCAAAATTAATAAAAAGGCAAACACTAGGAAACCAGGTTAGAAAAAAAAGAACAATTTTTTTTTACTTTACATATTCCACAATTGAGAGCGTAAATTACTAATTATTATTAAAGTAGAGGGCAAGGATTTTTTGTGTGCCGACTTGTCAAAGTGTAGCACAACCCAAACATTAAGAAATTCTGGTCTTTAATTATCGTTTATTAAAATAAAAAATAAAATAAAAAGAATATGAGATACGATCATTGCAGGGGAGACATGTAATTTGGAATTATTTATAACTGCTTAATTCACGTCCAACACTAATATTAACTATGCATGCTCACTGTGAGATAATTATATATTAAGTGCAGCAAAGCTTTTCTCATAAGTAATTAAAAGCAAGTGAGACCTTAGGGTCACACAGATAACCTGTAATTATGACAGTCATATATCAATATCAGTATCAAATATCAATTTCCTGATTACCAGTTTACACTCTGAATTACATATTCAGAGTGTTGTAAAAAGAAAACAGGACAATTTTAAAATAATAATATTGATTAAAGGTCCTTGTAAGTCCAGAAAATCGCTTGATGAAGGACAACTGTAGCCATGAAATGGATAAGGCATGGCAGGTCTTATCTGTTATAAGGGGGTTAATTGAGTGGGTAAATAAATGCTATAACTTAATTTATTGTGGAAATGTGCATTAAAAACATACACAAATAAAATGCTACCTTTATCTGTAAACCATGGGTTTGTTGCACTGCACAAGAACCCTGGGACCATGCAATAATATGGTGTCTTTTGAATTAAAAAAAAAAAAAAAAGCAAATGCACATGGGGTATACTAAACAAATACATGTAAAAATGCAAATCTCAGTAAGGTTAGGACTGTGTTAAACCTTATTGATGGACAATAACCCTTTACTGAAAAAAACTCTGAGGATAAATGGAATATCTTCAAACAAATTTTAGAAATGCACACTTCTCAGTATGCACCATTGGGTAATACATATAAAAGAAACAGATTGAAACAAATGTGGCTTTGTAGGAAAATAAACCAAGAAAGTTCAAATAAGAAACCGGCTTCAATTGCCCTTGCAGTGTAAATTAATACACTATCCTTCCCGTTCCTCCCTGGCACATGTAGACCATGTGTTTGATGCAACATTTTATATTGTATTGTACTATTTGGCTCTTCCATTTTGTTGGAGCCTTATTCTTATGTTTATTGCCCTATATATATAAGAGCTCTGTTGTTTTGTTGGATCCCAGTGTTAATTTTAGTTTAGATCTTTTACTACATCACCCTGTTCAACAACAACAAACAAAGTACTCTATAATGACATTTTTATTATTTTTGACACTTTATTTTATCTTCCCAATGTTTTAATCACTTTTCCTTGATCTATGATGTCATAGGTCACCAATTAAAGTCATATGAAGCGCAACCATCAACCTTCTGTGAATAATTACTATTACATTAGCCAGGAGTGTTGCTGCTATCCAGCTATTTAGCGTTTGCTCTTTGGGTTTGTATTACCTTAAAAAATATAGATGTTTGCTTACCTTAATGTATTTTATTTACACATTTAATGTAGATTAAATATCATTTTATGCAAGGTTTATTGCTGTGAGCCCTTTAGTACTGCAATGAGTGTGGTTTACTGCTGTAGAGCTCAGTCCCAAACCCCACATTTGTGTGTGTTATGCTGCTGTGGGACAAGGTGATACACTAAAGACATGGAGAAGAGAGACATCAAGATAGCAGGTAGAACAGATAAAATTTCATAATAGGACTATCCATCATTTCGGGGAATACCTAGTAGGTTTGCTGATCCCCGTAGTAAGTGTAATGGATGGATTTTACGAAACATTATTTTTTTTAAAATACTTTGTGTATGATTTTTTTTTACAAAATTTGCTCATGAACACATGGAACATACAACAATGGGATTTAATTATCCAAATCAGGAACTGAGGCAAAAGAGCATATTTTATATTTGAAAGCATTTAAAAAATTAAGTTGCTAGATCGAACAAGAATCCCTTCTTATTGGCAACAACTTATTATCAAACATAGTACGAATCAGTAAAAAAAAAACACGTTTTTTAAATCATCTGTTTTACAATGGACTGATGGACAAATTACTGTTATCGGTAACAGACACTTTTAAATACCCTACATGTATATGCTAGCACACATTTTGGCTGTGCAACCTCCACTGACTGCATTTCGCTAAAATAAGCAGCCAGGCCAGACAACAGCAGGTATTTATACACTGATTACAACAGACTATTCTAAACCAAGTTCTCCAACCATGAACCCCCCACCCCCCCCCATACCCTACACCCCAGAAAAACAACAACATAAACTAAACCATCATAACTATTGCTATACCAAAGTTATATTACACTTACATAACAAAAAAGGTTTCAAAAAACACAATCAAGCAAATAAGGTAAAATAAATCAGATGGCAATACCTTAGGTGGCTCAGGTTCTGATATACCATTTTCCATAGATTCAACAACCTCCTGCGCATCTAGGAGTATAGTCCAACGATCCATTAGAACATTTTCCGCTTCGTCTACAGCAATTAGAATGGAGTATGGATCCTCCCCGCTATACCCAGCTCCCCAACGCAGCACTCGACCCAAATCATTTCCTGAAATTAGAAATAAAAAGTTTAAAGGCACTTGAGTTTACAAGCAGACTATCAAATGTGGGCATTGCTGAAGACATTTTGTTTATATTTAAGAAACCGTTGCTGTGGAACTCTCTTCCCTCCTCCGTTAGATGCTCACCCAGTCTCCACTCCTTCAAAAAAATTGTTAAAAACCCACTTCTTCATAAAAGCGTATCAATTAAACTGTTAATAGCTCCTGACTGATTCCTCTTCTTCAACTGTCACTAGTCTAATACTATCCTTACCTTTTTGTGTAATTTTACCCCACTTCCTCTAGCATGTAAGCTCATTGAGCAGGGCCCTCAACCCCTCTGTTCCTGTGTGTCCAACTTGGTTACAACTACATGTCTGTTCGTCCACCCATTGTAAAACGCTGCGGAATTTGATGGCGCTATATAAATACCATAATAATAATAAGAAATGTTCAGAATATATACAAACAGATTTGTTTGTTTTTGTTTTTAATACATTTAGATGGTCATTAGGATTAAGTAAATTCTAATCAGGGGATTTTAAAGACAATTTACAACCGGTGCAAAATATGTACAGAATTTATGTTAGGCAGCCTAATCAGTTATGGGAAGCCTAAGTCACCTGTGTTGGTGGTGAAACTAACCCATAGCACAACATTAAAATGAACTCTGTATGTGCAATGTTTCAAGCTAAAACACTGCACGTATTGACTCCTACCACTATCACTACTTCAAATCACTGAAGTGTTCATGTTGGTTAGAATAACTATTTAAAGTTCTGTAAACATTAGCTTCTCTAGCTAGGAGCAAGGATCATTATGCCCTAGGAAGTAGCATTTTTTTGTGTGTTAATTCTTCCAACCCAGGTCAAATTTGGTTGGTCCTACTCATTTATATCTTTCATCAAACTCTGTGTGAGTGGCATGAAGTTTTATTTGAAAAATGTGTCCAGGCTTGGTTTGAGCCACATTCCTAGGTTTAGAAATCAGTTAGAGCATCACTTAAAACGGAATAGGTACTTTAGAGCAGCTATCTCCCCTGCTGAGATAGAAATGTAAAAAAATTCTGATCTGTGGTAGTTCATTTGTAGATCTAATAGTTCTCCATATTGTTAAAATTCTTCTAGGATGGCAGGCATTGTGGAACAAGGCTGAGTCACCATGAATAAGAGATGGTCTGCATACCCACCTTGTGTTGGTATTCTCTAGATGTGTAGCCCATTAATTGGTCATTTTGGCATATACGGTGTAGAAAAGGCTCTAGGGTTCTGTTTCAAACGGGAAAAGGATCTGAGAGTGCCCATTGACCCGCAGCCGCACAGTTGGTGTGCTGTATAATGCTCAAATCTATGTTGTGAAATGAGAACTGATCCCCAAGCTACCCAGTGTACTAAATAGGAAGTTTGAGTGCCTGTCAAATGCCTTTTCAGCATCTGTAGATAACAGGATGACTAGGACTATCCCTTCCCTAGAATCAGGAAAGATGTCCAGAGTTTGCATTATATTGTTTCGGACTTCCCCCTCTAAGGATGAAACCTGATTGGGCTTGGTGTATGCCCATGACATGTATGGTGCCAGCGTATGGGTTAATACCTTAGTAAATAGCGAGGTCTGAAATTGGGCAATAGTTTGCACAACTCGTGAGATCTCTTCACTCCTTTGGAATCATTGTCACATTGTCACAATCATTAGCCAATGTAAAGTTGCAAATGCTTTAAAGTATTCTAGGGGCAGGCAGTCTGGGCCCGGAGATCGACCAGTTTAAGATGCCTTGAGAGTACAATGCAACTCTTCTTCCGATATGGGGGCTCGAAGATTTCTCATCCCTCTGCTAGGAATTCTGCAGTGCATGCGTTTCTTGGCTCTGTTATGGGGCCCTCCACAGTCACCTTGAGGTAATACAGGGTCCCATAGAACTCCATGAAGGTTTTAGTTGGGCATGTTTTATTGGGTTTCTTTTGTGTCTTGTTTGCTAGAAATATATAATTTATTATTTTGTTTTGTCAGAATTTGGGCTAATAGACTGCATTTGTTACTATACTTGCAAAACATGCGCTTAGCATGGTGGAGAGAGCTATGAATAGTCTCATTCAGTATTGATGCCAAGCAGCCTCTAGCTTGTGTCAGACTCTGAAAGATGTCTGGATGAGTTGTTCTCTTGTGTCATTGTTAAAGGTCACGCATTACTCCATAGCACTTGTGTATGCGACCCTTTTGCTTCTGTTTGCATCATGTGCACAGGGAGATCATTTGGCCCCACACCGATGCATTATGCAACTCCCATAGCATGAATGATGGTGGCTCAGGAACGTAGTTTCTGCAAAGTAGGGTAGTGATGGCATTACGGAGCATCTGGAAACTCAGTTTGTCTATCAGGAGGTATTCGTTGAGGCGTCATGTGCATTGTTTAGGTCTAGTTAGTAAGGACATCAAGGTTATGCTCATGACCAGTACATAATATGTATATTGGACATATGTAACAAGTATATTTTTGAAATGAGAGGAATATATAGACCAACAGGAAATATGATCCATGAGCAGTCGAATAGTAAATGTAGTCTCATTGCTGGGAATCTTGTATGCTCCACAAGTCCACTAGCTGTTATTGATGAAGCAGATTTGCCAGACTGTCTGAATATCTAGATTGTCTTGTTTGGTCTTGCACCAATACATCCATGCTGCAAACTGCAGTTTCCTCCCATGATAAGGACGCCTTCTCAGCATTCTGACAGTTTGCAAAAACTTGCTCTGAGAAAATTTAGCTGGTGTTTATTCGCTGCGTATATACTAGCAAATGTGTAGAGATTTCTTTCTAACATGTCCTTGGCAAAAAGGCTGCTGCTATCTGGGCCACAGAAAACTTCTCATTCCTCAAATCCTGCATTCCTAGAAAAAAAATAATTGTACCCATTGATTTAACTTTTGCGTTAGAAACCAGAACTTCCCACAAGATCTATTCAATCCTAAGGGACTGAGCACTTCCCTCCTTGAGTGAGTCTCCTGGACAAAGGCCACCAACACTCTAAATGAGCAAAGCTCAATTTAGAGTCTGTATCTCTTTTCAGAGATATTACTGCCCCATGTGTTGATAGATACCACTGGAGTTCCAACCCTGTCTAAGAGGATGGCCAAGAGCCGTCCTCAGCCTCCTCTCTTTCTCCACCGCTTCTGGAGGGCTAACAATTGGCAGCTACACCGCTGCACAACAAGATGTAATTCAAAGAAGAAGAAAAGAAGAAGAAGAAAAAAATTAAAAAGGAGTGAGAAGGATAAAAAAAAAAAAAAAGAGCAGTGAAAAAAAAAAGATAACGAGTTGGGGGAAAGTCTGAGGAATGAGGAGAACAGTTATGACACAGAGGGCATATTAAACTGTGAACTATGATTTTATTCTGCCAGGTGAATCAGGTTAGACAATCCCTTCCCCAGCCATCTGCTGGAATATACTAGAAAAAGTTTGGAGAGTCGTGCGTTTTGATAGTCTCTCCTGCAATCTCATCTTGCCTATCTCGGCATCCAGCTCGGCCACTCCAAGTCCAATACCCACTTCTTTATGGGAGTAGAAATTATTAGTTCTTTATACAGGTACCGGCATTTTAGACATCTGCATCAATAAGACTTACACAGTATATAAGAAAGCTACTCTAAAATACACTAGTTTGTGTAAATTATTGGTTGAATTTTGTTCTAAATAACTATAAGCAGCTTATATTCTTCTTAAATATTCTAACTAATAGCCTGATTCTAACCACTCACTACAGATAATATCAGAGAACAAAGCAAGTGGCTTTTTATGGCTACTTATTTCCTACTTTATGGTATAAATAGCATAATAAATATGAATAGCATACAGAACCTGTTGGCGCAATATAAATGGCGATAATAATGATAGTATAATGAAAAGCAAGATATACTGTACTTTAGAAAAAGGATAAATAAATATATATAATCATTATTTATAATAGTTATTTTAAGGCATAACTGAGAAGACTTAAGGCATTATTGGCAAAAATAAAGACATTTTCTTATTCAGATGCACCTGAAAAGTGATATCAGGTTCATTACAAACCTAAAATTACTTAGTAATCCACTGCACAAATAGTGAAGAGTATATATTATTTGTGACAATAGCATTTGTTTCGATATGTTTACAAAACTTTCAGGATAATTATAGTTTATACTAGCTTTAGTGTAACTATAATCTTAATTTTATTAATGACAGGAGGCGAATATTTGCTTAAGTCTCTCCACAGCAACACATTAATAGAGAGAGAAAAACACCAGAGACAAAAACATAACAAATCCATAAAAGGTTCCTCCCTACCAACTATTTCCTCTTTCACGCTGCGACAAATAAGGTACATAACAAAACCAAATATACAACAACAGAAAACACAAAATATAACATAACGATGAAAACCCTCTGAAAAAAAAGGCGTGGAACAGAGGATGGAATCTTGACCTTTATCCTGCAGGATAGTTGGTGCTATGATGTGTAGCCGAACCATTAGACTGAAACGAGATAAACAGAGTCTAAAAACACTGATTAGTGCACGAAATGTACTGATAAAAACAGGAAAAACCATCAAGTACTGATAGTACAAAACATGAATCCCATCCAAATTACAGACCGTAAATCTAACCAAACTAGCAACCATAGCCCAGGAAACCATGTGAACAACAGAAGATCAGTCAAGCCAAGTAAACAACCAACAGGGAAAGGGAGAAAAAACTGGGAGGGAAATATTCGCCTCCTGTCATTAATAAAATTAAGATTATAGTTACACTAAAGCTAGTATAATCTACAATTTTAGAACATGACAGGAGTCTTCATATTTGCTGTTTTAATGCTCCGACAGCAAAGCAAAAGAAGCATGGTCCGACGGTCTAAAATAGAATTGTCGGAATGTATCTTCACGGAACCAGTCCGCCGAACGCAAAATGTCCTGAAGGGAGGCGCCCGCCATGAAGACCCCAGAAGCCGCTGCGCCTCTAACTGAATGCGCTCCAAAGGACGCCTCTACTCCTTCCAGTGACAGTAACCATCTTATCCATCGAGCCAGGGTAGGAGACAAGACCGGTTTGTGAGGTCTGACATACGAGATCAACAATTGGCCAAAATGAGCAGAGCGCAGAGGAGCGGTCATCGCTACATAACGAGCCAGAGTCTTCGCCACACAGAGTTTTGGCAAATCCCAGAAGTAAGGGTAAGAGACAGCAGTCGCGTCCGACTTGGTACGTCTAACCACTCTGAAGGTGACCCCCTCCGGAAAAACGTCGACATCGAAAGCCCGGATATCCGAAACACGTCTGAACGAGACCAGACACAATAAGAGAGCAAATTTTGCTGAAAGCTATCTTAGGGAAAGGTCCTGATTATCCGGCCAATCCCGAAGGAAGCCTAAAACCGCGTGTACATCCTAGAGGACGGAGTACTTGGGCACTGGCGGTCGTGCCAGCCTCATTCCACGAAAAAGTCTGCAGACTAACGGATCCTGGGTGATGGGAAAACCTCTAAGTGGGACATGCGCCGCTGAGATAGCCGACGTTGCCACATTAACCGACCAATACGACCGACCCAGGTTGAAGAGGTGAGACAAAAAATTCAGCACACTAGTTACAGGGCCTGTCAAGCAACAATGACACTATGATCCCCATGCCGAGAGATAGTATTTTCTCGTCCCGGGAGCCCAGGAATCCCAAAGAAGGTCTTTAGCTGACTGTGATAGCGCCTCGACATTCCAGGAACCCCTGAAAGAGTCCAGGCCACCAAGAGCAGGTGGTCGTCCCTCACTAGGTGGCCCCGGGAGTCCGAGAGGAGCATAGGAAGGGATGGTAATCGCAGAGGATCCCAATGGGAGAGATCCAAGAGCTCCGGAAACCAGGCCTGACTCTGCCATAGCGGAGTCAGTAACACCAAGGACATATGCTGACGTCGAACTTGTAGCAAATCCCTGGGAATCATAGCGAACGGAGGAAAGGCATACACTCCCTGCGAAGGCCACACTTGGAGAAAGGCGTCAACCGCTGCGCACGCTGGATCCGGGAGCCAGCTGAAGTACGCCTGGATCTGGTGATTCGTCCTGGAGGCGAATAGATCCACCATGAACGGACCCCTCTGATTCGCGAGTTCGAGGAAGATGGGTTGAAGGAGTTTCCAATCGCTGGCGTCCCTCCAATGTCTAGAGAACCAGTCCGCCGTTAGGTTCGACTCCCTCGGGAGATATTCCGCTTGTAAGGTGATGTTGCGTTGGAAACGGAAGCTGTAAATCTCCTTAGTCACCTCCGACAGTGTTCAAGACCGAGCGCCCCCCAAGCGGTTGATGTACTGCACCGCTGAGACATTGTCCATCTGAAGGAGGACGCAGCAGTCCGACAGGTGGTTTGCCAGGCTCCGAATCGCAAATGAACCCGCAATCAACTCCAGGCAATTGATGTGGAATTCCGATTCCTTGTCCGACCACGGGCCCCCCGTGGACCCGGTCGCGCACGTGACACCCCAGCCCCAAAGACTCGCATCTGATTCCAGCACAAAATCCGGGTTTGGTCCGAATATCGCCTTGCCGTTCCAGGCAGACATATGCAGGAGCCACCAGCGCAGTTCAGTCTTCAGGTCCAGAGACAGGGGAATCAGCTGGTCGTAAGAGGGTCTCCTGCGCAGAAAATGAGCCTTCAGCCATTGCATGGCCCTGTAATGCAGTGGGCCCAGGTAGATTGCCTGTATCGAGGCCGAGAAGAGGCCCACCACGTGAGCTAACATTCAAAGGGGAATCCGGTCTTGCCGTAAAGTCCTTCTTATCTCCTTTCGAATGGTCGCTATCTTGGTCAGAGGCAGGCGGAGAACGCATTCTTTCGCATCGACTTCGAAACCCAAGAATTCCACCGTTTGGGAAGGCTCTAAGGCCGATTTCTCCAGATTGACTAAAAACCCCAGGTGTTCCAATAAGGAGATCGCAGAGCGTGTCTGAAACCTGAGTCTGGAGGGGTCCTCGCAGAAGATCAGTCGATCGACCACTGGCTTCAGGAGCTTGGTGAAGCACCATGGGGCCGAGCTGAGGCCGAAGGGGAGGCACGTGAATTGGCATGGATCACCTTTCCAGACGAAACTGAGGAATCTGCGACAGTCCTCGTCCACCGGGACGGAGAGGTAAGCGTCCTTCAGGTCCAGCCTTGTGATCCAGTCTCCCGGCCGGAGAAGGTCCCATAGAAGATGGATGCCCTCCATCTTGAAGTGGTGGTAGACCACAAAGGCGTTCAACTCCCGACAAATTGATTACTGGGCGGAATTCTCCGGACTCTTTCTTCACTAGAAAGATTGAGCTGAGGAAACCCCCTGAATCCGGGGCCCGTTGGACTGCGCCTTTGGTGAACAGTGCCCGAACTTCCGCATCTATCAGGGACTGTTGTTCTCTTGAGATGATGGGGACCCGTGGGGGTCCAACCTGTGTTGGAGGGGAGTGGAAGTCTATGACGTAACCCCGTACCGTCCGAAGGACCCATACATCTGAAGACACCTCCCGCCACTTGTCCCTGCAGTGAAACAGTCTGCCCGCATTCAATAGTGTAGAAGGCAAAGTGGCAGGAGTTGTACTCACCTGCAGAAAATCTTGCCCATCCTCTTGCACGGTACCCCCGACCTCTATCCGCCCACTGAGTGTAGGGGGGTCTGGATTGAAATGACGAAAAGAAGGATGATCCACAGGATCTTTGGGGGCCTGAAGACCAGCCGCGGCTGGAGACATGACCCCGCTGTCGTCCAGCCCTTCCAAAAACCCGGGATATCTGTGCACGGAATACCTTCTTTATGGAGGACTGTGCTTTATCCAGGGAGGTAAACAGGTCAACGTGCTTATGCAGCTCCTTAATGAAAGGCTCCCCGAACAGCAGGCCCTTAGCCAGGGGGCCCAATTCTTTGGACCCCATCTCCGACAGTTTGTTGTCCATGCGCAGCAGGGCTGTCTTCCTGCACTCTGTGCAGAGGGCCATATTGGCATTGCCCAGATGCTCCCCGGTAATGGTGAGGCTCCCTGTTCCTTCCCCACGCCGCCCGTGCAGAGCAGAATGTGAGTGGAGACGTGGGCAGGACGAGGGAGGCAGGTAGAGGATTACCGCTCAGCGGACAAAGCCGGCGAGCGGGAATCTACACGTGGGACCGCCGGAGTCTTACTCCGAAGTCCCGAAGGTTGGCGCGGGAGGCAGTCGAACGACCACTTCTCGGCGACCGTCCACAGATACAAGAAACACAACAAGCAGAGGAAAAATATAAAAATTTTAATTGAAATACCTAAAGCAAGGAAAAACGGCATCTAGATGGAAACAGCCTAAGCAGAAACTGCACAAGCAACAGAATAAATAGTGGTAAAAACAGTAAAAACTGTAAGGAATAAGCACAGTTATAAATAACTCCAAATAAATTTATAATAAAACACACAGCCACCCATATATAACAGGAGGCAGTGGTACTCTTACCTGTACTGACTGCAGAGCAGCAAAGAAAGAGGAAATAGTTGGTTGGGAGGAACCTTTTATGGATTTGTTATGTTTTTGTCTCTGGTGTTTTTCTCTCTATGTTAATGTGTTGCTGTGGAGTTCTAGTAAAGAGAGACTTAAGCAAATATGAAGCCTCCTGTCATGTTATAAAATTACTACTGAATATATTTTGGAAGTTTTTTTTTTTTCTACATTTTCGGATGCAAAGAAAAAGACAAAAAACGAGGAGTTAATATTTACTTACCTGTCCCCAAGGGTAGGACAGCTATGGATGGTTCTGTACATGCTAACTTGTGTCGTATCTCCTCAAGTGCACCAAGAACCCACCCAACAGTACCATCACCACCACAAACAAGTACCCGAAAATATGGAACGTGAGCGAATGCATGGAATCTGAAACCAATATGAGAGTTTACAGTTTACAATAAAATTATTTTACTGATAACACATCTAATTTATTTAGATATATGATTTTAAGGCTTTTGCTTAGGGGACAGACTTTCTAATAACTTCAGCAACTAAGTACCAAAGTTTGGAATTCTAGAAAAGACCAGAGGCATCTGTGATATACAGGTGTTCCTTGTTTTGCAACTTACGACCAGCTCTCTCATGGGGTGGTAAGTGCGAGCAGTCATGGGAATTAGAGGAATTCCCTGCTCTGCTGCGTTCGTCTATGTTCGGGGAAATTTCTCAGAGCATAGATTAGAGGGATTCCCTGCTCTTGTGCATTTGTCTATGTTCTGGGAATTTTCCCCAAACATAGACAAGCGCACAAGAGCAGGGAATCCCTTAACTCTTCACATACTGACCAATTCTTTCTACGACCAGGACGTAGGAACGGAACCTGGTCGGTAAGTGAGGAGTACCTATAGTAGACTCATGCATTGCAGTTACAATCAGTCAAACTGAAGGCAAGTGTTACAAACATTCCTTTTGGAAATGTACAGGTGGCTATTAGGGGTAAGTGATTACATTTAGCTCATTATGCTTGCTAGACTTGCACAGTGGAAAAATTAGTTTCGGCTGAACCAGTTTGTCCAAAAAAAAAAAAAGACAATTTTGTGACAGCAGAATTTCAGATATATGCATTTTGGCTTGCCTAAATTTCATTAAAGAAAAAAGATTTGGGAAAATGAATCAGACGAACCAAAAGGACACCAACAATTTTCCTGCCATTTGGTTCAGATTCTCTGGCAATCAGGGCCAAGCACTCTTTAATAGCAAATTCAGAGAGGAAGTAAAAATATATTATGATGGAGATACTGTTATACCTTTCTCCTTAATTATTTTATTGTTTTTTTCTGTCATACTGGCTGGAGGGAGGAGCTAACCCATTAGTTAAATGCTGCCATGATTAGCTAGGAAATCTAGTTTCGGGTCTGTTTTTTTGTTTTTTCTTACGGTTCCTTATTTCCCCCCCCCCTCCCCCCTCTATTAAACACTTCTTACTTGATTGTTAAATAAATTAATCATTTAGTGGCTGTACCCTAGCCGTTAATCATTTTTTTCCCCCATCACTCATTTCTATTTTTGTAGTTACAGGAGGAACTCTGAATCATAAGTTAAACAAACATGCTATTAGTTTGGTATTAAAAAACAAAAAACTTATATGGATTAATAAATCATGTGAGTGCACATTTGTAGATGTATCAGTGGTTTGACTGGTAAGAACCTTTAAAGGTGTACATACACACACATGTACAACAGCACTAATGACACCTTGCTGAAGCCTGTAAGCTATTAGCCAGACTTTAGAAATACATTAACATTAGGAAAAAGTTGTGAAATTAAAACATACCCAGGAAGAGGACCTCCATTTGTTAGCTCAAAAACCTGATGTGGGTTCAACAATTTTCGGAAACTGTAAAGGAGATCACGCCCCTTAAGTCCGCCACTTTTAGGGTTCACAAATACAAGAAGAGGGCAGGTGCTCTGGGGTAGTTTTTCGTGCTGCAAACAAAACAGTATAATTAGATAAGTATCGCCTAAATAGAAAGATTACTTCACTTCTAGGAACCTTAATGCCATGTAGACAGAGTTCTACTTTAATCTGCTGACTTGGGGTGATAAAAATACAGGTTTCGGGGACTGGGCCTGACTGTCATGGTGGAAGGATGCATTCTCAGTGAGCTTCTCCACTATCCTACCAAAACTCACCTCTAAGGGCTCCAATTGTCTAGACTACGGCAACCTGCTGGCTTCCTGGAGAGGCTCTGGAGACAGAGGGCAGGACCACCCCAACGTTTCTCCACAAAACTACTGGCCTATGTCTGGATCCCTGTGCCCGATGCTAGTTCCGCAGAACCAAACGCTCTGTCAAGCCACTGAGTGGCATTGGCTGACTCAGGACCGGGACTTTCACTGGCGGGTGCAAATCCCCCTGTCAGATATCTCCACAGCCTGACTCAGGATGTACTAGCGTATAATCTCTTGTTTTTCGCCTTTGAATAATTTAACATTAATTGAGCCTTTCATACTTGTGAGACTTCACAACTTAGTTATCACCAGGGGGCCTCTTGGGTGTTCTAACCTACTCATTTACTGTGTCCTCGTTGAAAGCTGATCGCATAACTATATAGAATGCTTAGTTTAGATGTGTGTACCTCAGCTAGCTTACTAGAAAATCATAAAAATAAAATATGTGCAATTGCTCTGCATGCATGCCATGTTGCAATCTTGCAATGCCTGTTTTTCCTTCGCTTGTCCTGCTGTCGTGGCAACAGAAGCGTGTATGTTACTATATGCACAACAAAAATAAAGATTTTTTTTTTTTAAGACAGGTTTCATTTTATCATATGGCCTTGCAAGGTGATAAAATAAAAAGGGTCTAATAAAAAGAAAATGTTCCTTCACAATACAGATTTGCTAGTTATGGCAAATACTCTGCTCATGTGATCTCAATATTAAATATTAAGATTATATATTAACAAACCTTACTGGGAAAGTCAGTAGTGTTTAGTGTTTTACACCTATTTGTAGATAATTAACCCTTTTTTAATACAAAAAATATTGAGTCTTACCTTCTACTTTATTAACAAATTAATTTTAGTGCCCAATATCACTGAGAAAATACCCAACAAGTTGCAATATATTTTCTCTTCATAATTATATTGTCCCCATAATTTTTTTTCATAATTCCTTTAGTCTAATACTATCTGCTCTCCACTGTGTCAGAGAGTCATCTTTGTAAACTGAAGTCCAATGGAAAATAACTAGTTGGTGTACTTGGACCCATTTGTTGAATATATATATATATAACTGGCACAACTATAAAGTAAGCATCCTTCTACTCACAAAATTTGCAAGTCTTAAAACGTATACATATTCATTAAAAAGGAATTATCTGACTCAAAGATGTACAAAAATGCCAAGCGTTTAATAAACAAGCAGTGTTTGTAAGTCAGAGGTAGCGTTCTATAAATTAACAATTGTTGAAGTATAACATTCAAAAACCAAAACTTTAAACAATATATACATGTATTTGTATGTTGTTAAGCAGAAGACATGTATCAATATACTTACACAATCCACAGGAAATGGCTTTTATCAACAGAACAAAAAAAAAAACTATCATTCATTCTAAGTAACTCACCTACTGGGGACTCCTCTAGTGCTGAGCATTACTCATTTAAGAAAGAAGAAAGGTGTAATAGTTGGAACTTTATGGATACTGTAGCGCACAAATCTAACAATCCACTACGGGTGTTAAGGTCATTCTAATGCACGTATCACAACTAAAGGGGAAAACTATACTTTAACTGTATGGGCAAACCATATACAGTTAAAGCTTACCAAGTGGATTCTGCAAACATTGAGGGGAAAAAACAGCAAAGAAAAAAAAGGAAAGAAAAATGCAATTTTATTTATTTTACAATGTAAGTTCTGCTTGATTTTCTTCATACTTCTACAAAAGGCCTGGTAATAAACAATTTAAATAAAATATATACAGGAAGTATCACAAATAATGAAACCTTTTATGATATGCACATTCTACTTCTATGTGATTTATAAATGCTGTGTAAGCTATTTATCAGTGCTACTTCCCATTAAATAAGAAATGTTTATATGCAATAATTAAACAATTAAGAGGCTGCAAAACACCAAGAATGAACATTTTAGAAGGGACAGTACAAGAAGGTGGTATCAACAAAATAGCCATAATTTAATTTACAATAGATATTTTATTCATTTTCAACTATGCCTCTTCAGTAGGAAACCTGTTGCTCTGTAGAGGCACGTAAACCAAGGCTGAACTATCAGTTTGCTGAAAACACAATATGTTCTCAAGAAAAGTCCTTGGAAAAATTAGGAACTCAGAAAATATATTTCTTCCCATTCAGATATATTTTCCAATAAATGATAAGTGATAAACCTATTTAATGATAGATCTATTTTCCCTGCTAAGGAATAGTCCAAAACAAACTTGTATTTTCAGGGTGTGTACAGGCAGGCTCAGCGTGTCACAGCCTGGGGAGTTTTAGCTAGGGATCTCTAATTGACAGAGAACTGAACAGTTATACCGCAGGGCCATGATCTATGTACCAAAACCACTTCATTATGCTAAAGAGGTTTTTGTGCTTAGACTGACGTTTTAAATATTCCTCTAGTTGTTTCAGGATTCTTTACTTCTTCACTGGTATTTGCATTAGATAACCCACCATAGCTCATTCAGAGCAAACTATATGTAGATGAGGTTGAACGGTTATCCCTTCCTGTAAACCAGTTATTGAAGAAGAGCTGAGCTGTTAGCTGAGAGGGAATAGACTGATCATTATTTTTACATTTTATTCCTTTGTTTAATGTATATATTAACTAAAGTAAAAATATTTTTGCAATAAATGTCATATTGGATTAAAGAAAATTAGCATTCTAACAAAAAAAATTTTTTTTCCCATTCTATGAAAATGCCCCTTTAAGAGGCATTAAAAAACCAACAGGGCTGAGTTAATTATTGGTTCAAAGTAGTTAATCTACTGCAAGGGAATTTTAAACACCATCAGGAGCCTTTTCAGTTGTGGCCAAGTTTTAGCTCACAGCGCATGGGAATTGCAAACTTTGGCAAACAGGCTACTCATACAACATGGCCAAGCTGTAAATACTGAAATCCATAATAAAGGATAAATCAGGACTTTCATTTAATAACAAAATCTGTTCTATGTAAAATATTCCCATTTAAGATTGATGACTGTTCTAACATATATTACTGCATGGACCCAATATTAGAGGTTTATTTATTTTAAGTTTTAAGATTACTTTCATGGTCTATAGTAGTATGTTTACACTTCACAAGTGTAATACAGTTATGCACAGCCAGAATAATAACCCCCCCCCCCCAAAAAAAGTAAATACAAATGTGAAGTTAGCTATTTAAAGCACGTCATTGCAGGCCTATAGAAACAATTTAAAAAATAAAATAAAAATCAGAATATATAGGTAGTTATTTAGCTATCTAACCATTACAGTTTATTTGTAGATTCTACGTTTTTCACGGCATGCTGCAGAAGTTATGGTGCTTGGATTGTTCCATAAATTTTTTTTCTGATAATACCCTCTAGAAAATGCACAGTGTTTATGATTGCTTGTTTGAGCATTGTTATCCAAACCTGTCCTCAGTGCCCACAAATAGGTATAGACATTATAATGTCGCTTTCTTTAGGCAAGACAATCAGAAGAAGACAATTCACCATGACATTTGTGCAATAAAAGAGATATAGTCAAACATTAGCCTGCTCAATGGGCCTGAGAATAAGCTAGGAAAACATGCCATTACAGCATTTAAAAGCTGTACCACAATTTTGGAGTAGGGTATTCACATTTAAATGAATCTTTTGACACACCAAAAGGTATCTTTTATGTTAAGGTATGTGACGCAGTCTGTTTCAGCTTCAAAGTTAGAAATGCATTCTCATTTATTAACATTCTTAGATCTTCCCTTAAAACCATTATAATCAATGCAAACCTAAAAATGTGGTCCTTTAAATCCCAGATTATATAGTTTTATGTGCTCCACACAGATCTGCTGCTATAGCTAAAGTAGTAAGTCGTTCGATTTTAGACATTTAAACTGATCTTATGTTGTATATATAGTATATAAAAGTGTGGCATTATTGGCAATACCAGGCTGCTGGTAGTAGCGATATTCCTAACATTTTCAAAATCTTAATGTCTACAATAATCCTAACATTGTTATGATAAATCTTATTTACATTTTAAACTGTGATTTTACTTAGAAAAAAACAAAAAACTATTTTGTAGAATGATATAGATAAATGTTGATATGTTTGTTTTTTCTCAGTTTCATCTGCTAGATTTATTAATGAAAGCAGAAAAAAAAATTAAAAATCAGCCGTGGATGTTAAGGTAACCAAGATTTGGCTTTGAATGTGCGATCCTGCATTATCTACGCAAGGTGCTATGAGATATTAACCACTAGATGTCGCTCTTATAATCAGGATTCTAATCTTCAATTCTGCTGAAATTTATTCATTTAATCAATTGTTCAAATTTACTTTCAAGTAACATACTGCATTTTGTCGATTTACATTGAGAAAAATAATCCAAGCAGTAGTACCATCTGAGTGAAAAAGGGCCATAATAATTTTAAATTAACATTTAAGGTCTAATGGCATAATCTCAATGGCTGGCTCATTCAACATTAGTTAAGCTATATAGAGCTGCAGGTCGTATATATATTTATTATTCACTTTTTAATTACATATTACACGGTTTTCCCTTCTTGCTTTTTTTCTGTTTTTCTTGTAACATTAAGTGTACAAAGAGAACACTTTCCATCAATGGTTTATTTGTGTTTAGAGCATACAGTGATTGTTTTTTTCTGTTTTTCACTACATAAGCAGTACATACTATCCTGGCAAACCAAATGTTAGCTCCCATACATCCTAAAAAGTTTCAATATATAAAATAGAAAAGAATACAGTGGTTTGGAAATAGTATGCTCTGGAAAACTTAATTATAATCCTATGATTAAGTGCCACATGACGGTAATTATATTTCTAACAAGGGGTGCAAAGTACTTATCCTTTTCCCCCAAAGGCTTTGTTACGATTTGCAGATTTATCTGAAAAGCCTGGGATGATAACAGTGGCCGTTGCAACATATTGCCAATAGATCTGCAGTTGGCTTACGCCCACTGTGCCCAATAAAACCACACTGTAAACAATCTGTGTGTGTCAGATTTCTTTAAGGTGGCTGTTCTTTCTTCCTTTCTTTACAGGCAATCACTCAAATGCTGTGCAGCGAGATATTACCACACAAAGCTGATTAGAGGTCTACATGAATGCTCTTGTTGATGCCAAAGCACTGAGGAGTGGCATACAGGAATATATGCCAGCTATTTATATTGGCAATAAATGACCTAACACTGTGCCCTCCCTGACATGTGAGTCATGGTAATGAATTGATTACTAAACGATACAAAACATACTGAAACACATACCATTTTGTCAAATCAACCTATTTTTACACTTTCCCTTGTTCGATGAAACAAGTATAATCCTGTGATGACAAGAATATGTGTTGAATGATTTCAGTACCCAATTGTTCCAATAAAGGATATATTTGGTTGTTCAGCTATAATGAAATTAGCGGTGTCCTGTACACTGTGGGTACATTCTGTGACCAACAGGAAACTCCATTGTGATGTGGGCCAAATTAATGCTATTACAGCTTAATATGCCCCTGTGAATTTCTCTAGAACTATTTTAGGATGTGCTGTAGTACTACTTCCAGAGAAAGGAGTCATTTAGTTTTGGTTGTCAAACTGCATCTCATTATACATAAAAAACAAACAAAAAAAACACATTAACAATTGAAAAGTACAGCGTGTAAGAGAGAGAAAAAAAAAAACTTGACTCATGATTCGACAACCGGTGTTTAATTACTATTCACTCTTCTGAAATTTCTCAATGATTTCACTGCTCAGATTAAAATATGCTTTGATTGATCACATCCTATCTTATGGGTTCTCTCGAAAAACGAAGGTTTTCTCATTTTAAATTCAGACTCCGTATGTAACAGAAAGCTTGATTACCATATGGCATTTTTATTATCATTAAATATACATATGGCGGCTTATATTGTGGGAGAAAAGATCTAATCAGCACACAAACATTTAACCCACTTTTTTAGTAACTTGGACTTACCAGTATCTGAGAAATGATAACCCCCGTTAGAGGTTTGTTGTTCACAGTGGTGTCTTTTACCAGCATAAATATTCTTTCCGCTTCAGAAAAGCATGAAATTTCCAGCACAACAGCGCCTGGAAGAGAACCAGGTTAGATGGATGGGGATGACTGCAAAGTAACATCAAGAGCTCAAGTGCCAGTATTGTCTGTGACTGTGAGCAACACGGCCCCCTCCTGAAAATCATAAGTCACTTGAGGACAAGGAAAAGAAAGTTCTCCAATCGGATGTGACATTTGCAAATTGAGACAGACTACCTTAAAGGTATGTGCTACCTCTGAGACAACATATTGTGCTAGAGGTCAAAACGTTAGGCCAGCATGAGATGAAATGATATGCACACAAGTAAAAAAAAAAAAAAGAAAAATCGTTTCAAACAATTTTCTAAATAAAATGCAATAAAGTGTGTTTTTTTTCTAGCTGACCTCCACTCATCCCAATTACAACACTAAAATTCTATCAAAACATGATTGACACACACAAAAGTAGGTGAAAATGGACCTGCCCATGAGCTTACAATTGAAAAGGATGAGGGAGAAAAAAAACATAGGGAATTAAGATATCTGAATGCACCTGAAAGAAGAAGGGATTTAGGAGGAAGGAGCATACTATATGGAAGACATCAGAGGTACCAAGATTGCGCACATCAAATGTGAAATGTGTCAACAATTCAACCCTTTTTTCCTGAAGGATATGGAACATGTATAAACCAATTTGAACATGGGAGATAAATATGCTAAGACACATCAATACTGGGGTACTCTGACAAAGTGTTGGCCTTAGCACAGTATGACTAAATGGTGGGACCAAATTCCTATATCTTTCAATTGGTATTTGGATATAACCCAGAAAAATCTAAAACTATGGAGTTATGTATAAAAAGTGGTGGAGTAACCAGTACAACATGCCTATTATTCACTCTGGTGTTTCATGGTGACTGCCCCAATTTTAGTACTTTTTGTACATTCATTTTTGTGTACTTTGTATAACTGTGTAAACTTGATGTATTTGCAGCAGCACTTTTATTGGATAATGTATGTTCAGAAAACTGCTGCCCATTTCTGCTTTTTGTTACATTAAGCGATTTCCTAAAAATTACTACATATCTGAGCAAATCTGGTTTAAATAGTAGGTCTACTGTAAAGAACTCAATAATAAGAGGCTACAATTATTTGAGAATCAAAAACAATAAAAATGTGTAAGGGAATAATTTTGAAAGCAAGAAGGCGGTGCGGGAAATGCATTCAAAATGAACAGAAACTGGGTTAAGTCTTATTCAAATTGTAAAAAAAAAAAAAAAATTCAAACTAATGGTAATGGAAACTTACCTTGTGGAGAATATGTTGGGACTACAGACACTAAATGTTCTGCAAGAATAAAAACAATACACATACATATATTACATGGCTGTTAAAGCGCTCCTCAATGATGTACACAAGTTTGTTATAACACACATTAACACAGTTAATAAGTTCCTGAGGATCCCATTATAAAAGCATATAGCTCTTCCATCAATGCAAGATAATCTGTCACAAATTCAAAGTTGGCAATTGGTCAGTCTGTGCCGAGTATCAACTTTAAATACCCCGGTCCTACAATATATTCTCAAGTACATCTGATCTACTTTGAACAAGGAAAAAAACCTCCTTTCCTTAAGATGCACAGGTTGGTTATATGTGCCTAAGACACCCAACAATAAATAGGTCCAGTTAATGATAGGGGAAATAAACATAGCCTTAAAGGGCTTATTCCAAGCACCATGACCACTTTACATTTTTATGAAAGCAGCATTTGGTTAGAGTAACCCTATTATATATGTATTTTAATTGACACATAACGAGAAAACCAAAAAAAACAAAAAAAAAAAAAACAATTCCTTCTCCCCCCACCAAAAAAAAAAATTCTTATTAAAAACTGAATCATTCAACTGAGATAAAAGAAAGTTACCTTTAATATCTAGATGTTCTTTTAAAAGATTAATGTATTCTTCAGCAGTAAGCAAAGGTGGTAAACCACTAATCAAAATATGAATCAGAATTTCTGACTTTTGGTTTTCTTCGATATAAAACCTTGTCTGGTTCATCTGGCGAATTGAAGTCTAAAAAAAACAAGGTAGAAATACAAATTAAAATATTAATGAGTAGAATCTATGGAGACTGAAATATTAAACATAAAAATAATCATGAATTGACAGAACAGTAGTACTATTGCTACTGACCATGCGGATATCTTGAAGAACATCAAGAATTAACTCGTCGATCAGCAGAACTCGTCTCTGCACTGTAAAATATGAAAAATAAATGAGCCTTGTTAGGTATACTATGTACAAAATCAAATCCTTGAGAGAGTGTTTTTACAAATATATGAATTTCTAGAGCAGAAAAACTTTGTTTGGCCTAGCTTTTGTTTGGGATCTCACCATAATTCTTTCTTTAATAAACACAACAGATGTCCTATAACTAGAAATACACAATCTATATAAAAACCCAACTGATTTTCAGTGGCCTTGTTTGTTAATTCAAGAAATAATATATCTAAAATGGGAAATTAAATCAAATATTTACTATTTATGTTGATGCAGAGAGCATTAGTGTATGAAAAAAAAGGCAGAGCATCATAGTTTGCCATACTGAATGGTGCCCACAAGGAAAAGTCACATATGACCATTCATTCACATGGCAGAATGGTCCCATCCACGTAGGCCTATGACTAGGAGTCCATACTCACCAGACCTATGATCTAGTGCTGTTAAGGGATGTGCGAGACATTGAGTTTTACAACTTTATATCTCCCTACTTCCACTAATTGCCCAATTAATGCATTTTAGCCTGTAGGTAATGTCTTTCCTAAAATCTCTTTCTTAAAATACAATCTCCCCTTTTTTTGCCGCAGTGCATGATGCAAGTTATTTTCTAAATTCTCCAATAATCCCTCCAGTTCTTCCTCCAGTAGCTTCATTTATAAGAGTTCCTACAGCCCTGCCTAGTTTTCAGCATTATACAACTTGCAAGATCTTCACATTTGCCTAATGCTATAGCAGTAGGTTCCATTACAGTGTCATATTGTAGTCCGTATATGCAGTGACGGATGGATACTGCCTTAAAGTGGGGCACTCACGTTCCTGAATTTTTTTAGATTTTGTTTACTCACTCTTATATTTAACAAATATGTATTTATGAGGTGTGAACGTAGAATCCCACACCTATTCTGCAGCTATGTGACTCCACCTTGTCTCCCTTATAATTATTGTTATAAACTCTGTCCTTTCCACCTGGCAGAAAGCAAAGAGAAAGTATACAGGGAACAGGAGAAATTAAGCAATGTTTTAATTTCTCCTATTGATTTTCAATATTTGCCCTGACTTTACCTTATTTTAATTGGATTATGATGTTATTGGCTAAATCTTTAATATAGTATATTTTTCAATAAAAAATGGAGCATCTCGTGAGAAAAAAAAACCAACACAAAAAGTTATAGGTGATTTTCAATGTTTTATTCAATGGTGTAAATTGAAAGAAAAAAAAAAATGGACTGGCCATATTAAAATTGAATGAGTCACGTGACAGAGCAAATGCTACTGGCTATGCTTTCTTGTTAAACTTTTTTTTTTTTTTTTTTTTTAAGCCACTGTACACAGCTGAGGTTAAATTTCATGAAGTAGAGTTCATTAATATTCCAGGGTTTTTAAATCCTGTTCACTGCCAGAAATTAATTAAATTAAAAATCAATAAGCATTTTTAGTGGACAAATTGGGTTGCTTCAAATGAACACTGTACCTTGCTTGCTGCCCATAAAGACTTCCACCAGCCTGAAATTCTCCAGACTTTCCTTCAAACAAAAATGAATGGAATATTTATATAAGTGCATGTTCTAAGATAAATTATTGATTGCAACAAGCAATGAGCAAGGAAAATGAATAAAGGAAAAAGCAATTACCTGTCGACCAAGCTGCAAGAGAACTTCTTGAATGACTGTCTGAACAGTGTTCTCTCTGCCAACCGGTATGGATATGTATGCCACACCGACTCTAAGTACATAGAACAGAAAGAACATCAGTGGAGACAAATATAAAATTTTTTTATTTCTCTCTCTATTCATCCAACCAATGTACTAAAACATATATTAGAGATCGGCAAACACCAGCGGAATATAATTATTGATTTTTAATTAAAAAAATAAATTAAAAATTTTTTTTAAGTAAATGCTGCATCTGACATGGTTTGGAAGCATGTTTTGGATCTTATCTTAACATCACTAGTTTCCTTTTCACTGAAACAAAACAAACAAAAATGCTAGAAAATGTCCTGTTTCTTGAAAACACAGTTTTCCCTAAAGGTGACTGATATTACAGACATAGGATGTGTAACATTAATAGAGGTGCTTCTAACCACTTCCCACATTTTTAGATACCAGTCTCATGTTATCAGTGTCTGACAACAAACCTGGCATTATTCACAGTGTGCCATTCAATACACAGACATAAGCCTATATCCAAGCTACTATCAGCTGTACTCAGCACTACATAGCTTATAGATAGCTCTCTTCTGATCTGCAATACGATCTAGAATCATCTAATGTCCAGTAAAACGCTAGCTGTTTAAATATACAATGTCCAAATCTAGTTCTTTGAATACCCTGGAAATTAATTCTAACCTCCTTGTCCATGTGCTAGCTTTGAATCTAGCAGTGCTAAAGCAGAAATATACAAGGTTAGCAAGTCATCCTTATAAAATAAAAAAATATATATTTTTTATGAACAAACCACAAGAAAAGTGATCTATAGTTACCACATCCGCTTCGGGATGGTTACCGTACAAGATTTCAATGTAGAAGCACCTTCCTGGTTTTTTTTGTGTAAAAGAGAACTCATCCTAACAAAATCATGGCATAAGTAGAATTAGTAGACTTATGTCAGAAAAGTGAAGTGTGAATATCTACTATGTCCTGTATGAGTAACGGAACTTCTAATTGGTCAATACTTGTAAAAAGAAAAGAAAAAAAAGAAGTGTATCCTATAGGAGTCAATTCAAAGTGCTAACCCATACCTATAAAGCATTGACCAATTCTAGCCCCTCTTATATCTCTTCATAGGTATGCCCCTTCTCGGTCTCTACTCTCTGTCCGTGACCTCCTGTCCGCTGCTCGCACCCGTACGGACAACTCACACTTGCAGGACTTCTCGCGGGCAGCTCCCTTCCTATAGAATAGCCTGCCTCCTGCCTTAATACCTATCTCTTTAGGAAAGCTTATGGCCCCCCAAAGTAACCTCTACCTTACATGCCTGTCTCTTGCTCTCTCCTAAAGGGCAGCACTCTACTCTCTCCTCCAGCTCTGCTTCACTCCCACCTTATTTGATTGCCATTTCCTGTCCTAATGTGTTTTATACCCCACCTCCTACAGACTGTAAGTTAATTTGAGCAGGGTCCTCTTCAACCTATCGTTCCTGTAATTTTTATTGTAAGTGTAACTATTTATAGTTAAATCCCCCCTCTCATAATATTGTAAAGCACTACGTTATCTGATGGCGCTATATAAATGGCAATAATAATAATAGTAATAATAAAGCATATTTTTTAGTGTCAATCTTAGTAACCTACTTCATCCATCCAAGATAAACCTTTATGACTTCTCGGTCCTTTGGTTTGGCTTTAATGATCCATGCCTCGGCTTCTTTGAACACAGAAGTAGTTTTGCTGTCCTCTGCAGCACCGTTTCTATTAATGATGTCATCACAAACCAGGGTCTGATGGGTCAACGTCTGCAGTTCATAATCCTGTGGGTCATCAGGTATATAGTATGACCTCAAAGCAGCCTCCTGCGAGAAAGGATGGAAGGAATATTTAGTTTAATTCAATATTTAACCCACCCCTTTTGATCTATTCAATAAATCCTAATACACAACCGACAAAATAAATTTCTCTAGATATATTACTAAGCAGATATAGGTACCACAACTTCTTCACTCTTTGCGATCCTTGGAACAGAGATTGTTCTAGGTTGGTTGCGCTTCACAGCATCATGACCATCATAAATCTTTAAATTTTGTTTGCCTAAAAGAAAATATATGTTTCAAAAAATCATACACATTCAGAAGTATAAATGAAGACAATTAGACATTCAGCACCAGCATATACATGACGTGTATTGTTGCCCCAGGCTCCCTGAGGTTGATAGGAGTCAGACATGGGAAGCCACAACTTGTGGTTATCAACAATCCATCTCTCATTATCTATAGTTCCATCTGGGAGTGTGACATCCATTAATCTCAGAGAGAATACAGTAAATCATGACCCAAAATCTGCAGTCTAGACTCTAGAGTAAGCAGATCATAAAGACAGTGGTCCAGCAAAACTCAATTTTCAATGAGCAATCCTTTAATACAGGGGTTCTCAACGTTAGTCCTCAGGACCCCCTACCAGTCCAGGGTTTAGGGATTACCTGGGTGTGTCTAAGGTGTTTAGAAAAAAAAAAAAACACCTTAGAGTCTAAGGTGTTTTTTTCCCTTTTTCTAAACACCTGAGACACACCCAGGTAATCCCCAAATCCTGGACTGGTAGGGGGTCCTGAGGACTGGGTTGAGAACCCCTGCTTTAATAGGACCAGTATCCTATTCTCCATCAAGTCTGTAGAATGGATGTGTGCTGGATATTTCTTATTATTTTATATGTCATCATTCTGACAGGTCAGGAAATGTTTTATGTATGCCTACGTGACTACATTGGGCAATGAAGGATTTGAATACATACAACACCTTTTTGAGACACATAACCAGGGGCGGATTAGCATAGGGGCTGAAGTAGATGCAGCTCCAGGCCCATGCTCATGAAATAGGCCCACTGATTTAAAAGTAAAAAAAGTAAAAGTAAAAAGTATTATTTTTTACATTTTTATACACTATTCTTAAGGTTTCCACCAGGCTGGTATTTTACTGGCACAGCCAGCATTTGATGCTGCCTGGCCAGTGCCGATATTGCAGTCATACTGGCAATACAAATGCTGGTATTTTTCTCAACATAAACAGAGATTATGAGGTTCCAACATATCCCTCCCTGCCTATCTCTACTCACTGATCCACAGGGATCCGCAGGGGAGCAGCTACGGAGAGTCCAGACAGCAACTCCTACCCCACAGACTTATCCTACAGCTCAGGGAAGTGAGGGATGGGGGGAAAGTCTGCAAGGACACTGGGAGATATGGGGACACAGACATTATGGGACATTTTTAGACATGACACAGACACTTGGGGGCACTGGGAGATATGGGGACACTAAGGGACAGCCAGCATTTGATGCTGCCTGGCCAGTGCCGATATTGCAGTCATACTGGCAATACAAATGCTGGTATTTTTCTCAACATAAACAGAGATTATGAGGTTCCAACATATCCCTCCCTGCCTATCTCTACTCACTGATCCACAGGGATCCGCAGGGGAGCAGCTACGGAGAGTCCAGACAGCAACTCCTACCCCGCAGAGACATCCTACAGCTCAGGAGATATGGGGACACAGACATTCTGAGACATTATGACACAGACACTTGGGGGCACTGAGAGATATGGGGACACTAGGGATTCAGTGTCCCCATGTCTCCCAGTGGCCCCATGTCTCCCAGCCAGTGTCCCTGGTGTCTGTGTCCCCATGTCTCCCAGTGTCCCCAAGTCTCCCAATGTCCCCATGTCTCCCAGTGTCTGTGTCACTGGTGTCTCAGTGTCCCCATGTCTCCCAGTGCCCTCATGACTCAGTGTCCCCATGTGTTGATTACCCCAGGTCTCAGTGTCCCTATGCATCAGTCTCAGTGCCCCATGTCTCACAGTATACCCATGTTCCAGTGTCCCCTAGTGTTGTGTCCCCAGGTCTCCCAGTGACCATATGTATCAAGGTGTCCCTATGTATCACAGTGTATCAATGCCCCATGTCTCCCAGTGTCCTCTTGTGTCACGATGTCCCCCAGTATTCCCATGTTTCTGTGTCCCCTAGTGTATGTCCCCATGTCTCCCAGGGTCCCCATGTCACTAGGACACTAGAAACACAGAGAAATGGTGACAATGTGAGGCATAGAGACACAGAGACCTGGGAACACACTCTGGGAACACAGACACTTGGGGACACTGGGAGACATTGGATCACTGGTGGGGACATATGGGGACACTTAGGGACACTGGGAGACATGGGGACACAGACACCAGGGACACAGACACTGGGAGATTTGAGACACTGGGAGCAATCCATCTTTACAGCAGAAACAAACTGTAAGTAGTTTTTTGGTGATTTTACTGCATTTTCTCTTGATCATGTATGTGATGTCACCCATACATAATTAATTATACAAATTATTAAGGCCGGTATGTTTTTCCAAGTAAGGTGGCAACCCTTACTACTCTTCACATTTCTTGCTTAAGTTTGGACTCTTAAGAGGGATGTATGGGAACAAAACTTGTGTGGACAAGCTGAAATGAAATGAGTTAAGGTAATGCTGACTTTGGTCTCTCTAACACTGTGGCATGTTCCCTTTCTTCTACACTCACTACATCCACCTTTTCTCTGTCTCAGACTATATACCAGGAGCTTCTGCCTGCTAGTAAGAAGGTAAGGAGACAAGTGGACATGTGAGTGCTAGGTGACAGTCCTTAGAAAGTTTTGAGCAAGCGCATCATTAGACACATTTATGCCAAGCTCAAGGTGCAGTCTGCATAGGATGCCCTAAGTTGGCCAGCTTGCATAATTGGTAGGCAGCCTGACATGCATGCATGCCAGGCTGGCCTTCCAATTATTTGTACAGACATGCCTCCTTTTTGGTCATGTTCGCCCCATTTGGCAGGTTACTTGATTTGCGTCAGTGGCACACCCTTTTTCCGCGCCCCTTGACTTCCTGCTTCACTGGACACTGCTGTTAGGGGTTATGGATTATCATAGGGTATGTGTTTTCTTATAGTTGCTGTTTTCTTTCCCTCCAGCACCATCTTCATCAGATACATGACGCTTGGGAGAGTTTTAGTGTTTTTGGTCAATAAGATTTTGTAATTAGGCCCATCATAATTGTCAGCAGCAGGCCCACTGGCCTCTTAATCTGGCCCTGCTGCAAACACCACCATAATTTTGTGGCAAGACGTGAGGCCACCATTTTCCACAGCAGACCTGGCGGAGTTTTCCAACAGGTGTATATACATGCAAACTGATATTTCTATTCACTTCCTTTCAAATCTTACAAAGATATTCACTACAGAGCTAATCAATGGCCATCTAGTTAACATTCTGTTAGGAGCCTATTTAGGATGGCAAACAATCAAATCTTATTTAGATATATCATGAATGTATTCAGTGGCGTACACTCAATTCATGGGACCCTGATGCGAAACTGATCCATGGGCCCCCCCGTCTCCCTTCCTCCCCCCACCCAACAGACACACACACACATGCATTGAGACACACACATACACACAGCCACACATAATACACACAGACAGACATACACATACATACACACAGTCACATACAGACACACATACATACAGACAGCCAGACACACACACATACATACAGAGACACATACATACATACAGATGCACACATACAGAGACAGATACACATACATACATACATACATACATACAAACACACACATGTACAAAATATTTTAGTCACCCTTCTGTTTCCTACCTTTTAGGTGCAGGAGGGTGACATTCCCTGGGGTCCAGTGGTGGCTCAGGCTGGTGGGAGTCAGAGTTCCCACTCTGACTCCCTCTCCTTCCTTCCGCGCAGGCTCTGTGTGATTGCTGGGAGGAGTGACCAGGGCAGTCACTTCCTCCCAGCAGTGATGTCATCACAGGGGACCAGGTCGCACTGTTAAAGCACCCAGCGCTGATCGGGCCCCCTGAAAATCCATCTCCATCGGGTGGCCCTAATAGCATGGGATACCCGATGGATTTGCCGCGTGGGTCGGGGGCCGCAAAACATGGCGGCTGGTACCCAGTCGCAGCGGTCCGCAGGGTGGCCTGGCCCCCTGGAGTGACAGACCTGGTTGCACCGGCGATCCCTGTGACCGAGGTAAGTACGCCAGTGAATGTGTTATTTTCTCCATTGCACCTCCTTTTCTTAGTTTGTTTCAATTTGCTTTTTGTTAATGCAGACTTGACAAAGACCTGGTTTGTCCATCAATTATATAACATTACTTAGCAACATTTAACACCAAGACATCTATAAGAGAATTATTCCATGGTTACGGTTTTGATAACACATGAATAATGTTCCATTAAGAACGGTTATTGCTGATGAAATAATATACAGTATATGAAGTTTAGCGGTGTGGGAAACCTTTTTTTTTTTTCGCAAGTGGAACCCCGTTAAATATACATAATTTACTCATTTCAAAGCTTTTCTCTGAAGACCAGCTAATAAGTCTAAATTCCCTCACAGGCCAGTCTAATCCCACAACATTGACCCACTTCTATTACTTCCAATGGCAACACGTTATCTGCTCCCATCTTTTGACAGGAGAACATCCACAGAACCCAGACAGCTTTTGAATCTCTTTATAATATAGGTGATAATCTTTCCAAAGGAATATCTGTATTATATCAGTTTATTTTTATTAAATTACCATTACCACTGCCCAGGTGTATGAGCCAGTGGGAGGATGTGCTGGTGTAAGTTATCAGTGAGGCACAGTTGACACAAATTTTAATTCTGAAGATTCACAGTACCATCTCCTCGAAAATAGCAATCTTTTCACGTTGGTAAGGAATCCTAAAACTCTTACATTCTATCAGTCAAAACCAGCAGAGCTTCACTTGGCATTGGGGGACAGGATAAGAGAACTGTACCAAACATTTGGTAAGAGTGTTTTGAGATTGTGCCATTTTGGAAATATATTCACTCTGTCTTGTCTCATTTACTGGAGAGTCCTCCACCTTTCCACCCTGCAGCGTTTTCACTCCACCATTCCAACTTTCCAATCTCTAGCTACAAAAAAATCCCTTGATCCTGGTCATCTGCAAGAGCATTCGCCCTCTAATGTTCCACCAATGGGTAGCAAAAGTTAAAGAAATTAGGACTATGGAGGAAATTATGGCATCTTTGAGGCAGAGAAGGAGAGCAGAGAAAGAACAGTAAATGTGTACTTGTTCGACATGGCTTATTTGAGGAGCATTTGGGTTGTGGGGGGCCCGGCATTGGAGCTGCTGGGGAAGGAGCTTCTGTCCTTTGGTGGCAGATACATATAGTTAATAAACTAGTCTCATTTTACGACTCCTTATAATCTAATGATCTTAATGAATGGCAACCAACAGGCAGATGTTAGACGTTACCATATGTAGGCCTGAACAGACAAACATTTCCATGCTGATTATAGGATCACCACTCGCCCCCTCCAAGTTCTGCAGAGGTAGCCGGTTCACTACAAGTGCGTCGAGTTAGACCCATTGTGCCAGGCCTTCCCACCAAATCGGCTCAGGCTTTGATGAGGGCTGATGCAGGTAGCAGAATCGTAGGCCCACAGGAGCTCCATGGTACAGAGAACCTTTTGCGTTGGTGGACTATGGGGGGATGTGACTCCCGATGGTCCCCCAGTCCAGAAGAGATAGTGTGGACTGGTAAAACGTCTCTGGCTTACGTTGTGTCTTGAAGGGTAGAGGCCTGAGGTGGGCTGCTGATTCAGCTCCAGAATGTCTTACAAACTTCATCAAATTTCGACTCAAAGCGTCTCCTCCAGTACGGCATGGTGGTCATTTTAGACTTGCCATGCAGTCACTTCAGGACGTTTGCTGTAAGGAGGTGAGTTTCCCCAGCGAGGACCGGAATATCTTCCTCCGATCAAAAGGGAAGGGTGACGGAGCTTCAAGAAATCACCAAGACGTCTGTGTCCCACGTCAAAAGATCAGCAGCCTCTCTCCGCCTATGGGTCTTCAGTCTCACCAGGCTGCGATGTCAGATGGTCTTGTCTCTCAATTTAGGTCCAATAATAACCTGCTTGTGACAGAGTGGGTTAGCAGTAAGATCTCCTTTTCCATAAGGGGATATTGAGCCAATTTAAGAGTAAACTAATTCTAGTTTGCAGGAGCTAGATGAAGACAAGTCCAGCAATGCTGGAACTCAAGCCCAGCTTCCCCAGTATTCATTTTTAACCACAATCTCTCCTGAATGTGGACACTAAATGGTATGCTAAATTTCTTTAGCACAAGAGAACGAAGCCCTTTTACAGCACTTACTTTATTTCCTTGAATGACTTTTGGGTTCTTGCGCAAAGCCCATGTGCCCATGAATTTAGTACTTCAATGTGTTTCCAGCAAAACTGTTCTACATATTTTTGTAGTACTGTATATACTCGAGTATAAGCCGACTTTTTCAGCACAGGTGGCGCTAGATTTAGCTGACCGGCAGGAAGAAAGTGCACAGCGCTCCCCCCTGCTGATCACTCAATGTAGTGTGGAGGGCGGGCCGCAGTACAGGAACTTCTGTTTCCTATACCTGGTGGAATGACAGGAAGTGCTCACTAAGTGAGCGCTTCATTTCAGTCTGCCGGGGCCGGGTACAGGAAACAGAAGTTCCTGTACTGCAGTCCGTGACACCCGGCCACGTTACATAGGTAGGACAAAAGGGGGAAAGGACCACTGAAGGGGAAAGGACCACTAAGGAGGTGAGGGGGAAAGGACCACTAAGGAGGTGGGGGGAGAACGGGGAAAGGACCACTAAGGAGGTGGGGGAGAAGGGGAAAGGACCACTAAGGAGGTGGGGGAGGAGGGGAAAGGATCACTGAGGAGGTGGGGAGAGAAGGGGAAAGGACCACTAAGGAGGTGGGGTGGAGAAGGGGGAAAGGACCACTAAGGAGGTGGGGGGAGAAGGGGAAAGGACCACTAAGGAGGTGGGGAGAAGGGGAAAGGACCACTAATGAGGTGGGGGGGAGAAGGGGGAAAGGATCACTGAGGAGGTGTGGGTGAGAAAAAAACCCCAGCAAATTCTTTAAAAGAGGGTTTTCCTTTTGCTTTAAATGTGTTTATTCGGGTCGGCTTATACTAGAGAATATACAGTAAGCCAAAATGAGTCTAGACGTATGTTGGAAAGCTACTTCTTATTACTATTGGACAAACTGTCACAAGATATTATGAAGAAATGTCCATACCCTTTCTGGTGCAATATCTCCGTATAACAAAATGTGAGCCTGGTGGCTGCTGTGGTTAAAGGAGCAGAAAGTCTAGCCAGAATAAATAATCTTCCAGTTTGCCACTATTTCCTCTTCTGTACTTCTCCCTCTGCTATATTAGCGCAATTTACTTTACTTTGTGTCCAGTTTATTTGATTCTCACGATTTTATTTAGTCTGTATAACATGCTATGTGGTTCCCGTACACACAATGTAGTAGTTTCATTGCAAAACAGTACCATTTATGAGTTGCGATTATTATTGATGTAAATAAAAATTGGCACGTGAAAATAAAAAGGATCATATCTTAATACAGATGGAAGATGAAATGTTGCCCGATTAACTCTAGGATTGAAAACACACAAAACAACTTTTACCAATTTATATCCGGTGGTATGCCACTAATAAATCTTTGTGTTCTCCGTTTGGCTGCAATTCCAGTATACTAAATTTAGCACAGCAATGAGAAGAATATTACTAAAAGCTCCTGAATATTTAATCATCACTTTGCATTACCATCACCAGTTTGTTTTTCTCGTTTTCTACACATAAATAATTACCAAGAATTAAATTGAATATCCCTTTTGTCCAGTGGACATGAACACAGAAAGCAGGGAGGAACTGCAGGACGTACAACAAATGTACAGAGCCTCCGTAATTTCCAAGGCAATATATTTTAATTGTCATCGCCTGACTATAGGAAGGTAATTAACAATAATTACAGCCCTAATTAGTTGGATATAAAACAAAACATAGAATAACAGTAGAAATAAAGCAAAGACTAGAAGAAAATAAAATAAAAAAATAAAACAAATTAATGTGATAACGAACAGGTTTATTTACCAAATAGAAATTGTGCAGCACAGACAGAGAAATTAAATTTTTTTTAAAGACCAAAAATAATGAAACTTAGGTTTTTTAGGTTTTTTTGGTTACTAAATTCTGGTTGGGCACATTAGAAAACTGCAATCAGTTCAGGGGTTGTCACTGTATGTGACAAGGTGGGCTAAAAACACACACACACACACACATATATATATATATATATATATATATAACTAAACCAGTGTAAAGTATAAAATAATCAATACATCTGCTTATGGTTCCGTATTGTGAGTTTATTTCAGATAATGACTATAAATAGAAAGCTTTCTTGCAAAGACCATTTCACCATGCTTAAAAGGATTTCCGGGCACACAAATTAGGTGGAGTATTCTAGGAACCAAATCCAAGGTCCACACAGTGTAGTTAGCTGCCTTTCCTGTGCATGACTTTCCAAATTACACAGAGTTTCCTTCCCTTCTCTATGTACATTTATAGGAACAGCGCTCACAAGAATCCTATCTATGGGCTATTTTCCAAACTGAAACCGATATTCGTTTAACTGTAGGAAATCCTGCTCTGTTTCTGAAACGCTACTGAAAAGCTGATTTAGACATTCAAAAGGTTTAGAAAGAAACTTTAGGTGTCTCCACAAAACAGAAAATTGTCTGACAACCACTGAGGCATCCTTAGTAAAAACCGCAAACAATGTTTTTCCCAAATTGCAATATTTACATTTGTCATAATGTTCTTTTAACCTCTTAAGGACACATGACATGTGTGACATGTCATGATTCCCTTTTATTCCAGAAGTTTGGTCCTTAAGGGGTTAATAGCTTCTGCATTTTCTCTTACAATAGCTCTTCTGATAAGCGTGTTTGCATTGAATTCTGTAAACATGCAATGCATCCAGGTAACATGAACCATTGTTCTAACCATAAAACACTAAACATTGTACAAGTAATACTAAAGCAGACCAAAAAGCAAACATTTTACTGGACATTTTACCAGTTTTAAGATAGCAGAGGTAGAATCACACCTCACAGCACTAGTTTGGGTGAAAAACTACTTGCAAACGATTTATAATAAAGTCTAGAAATGCTGAAGTTTCCATCATATCTATTATGATAGACAGACCAACTGATGAATGATAGACGGATGGATAGAAAGATGGATACACACAAATATATACCCACAAATAAATCCAGATCATCTAAATCCATGTATACTTAAAGGGTATTCAAATCCTGAATTAGATTTTTTTTTTTTTTTTTTTATAAACAGAAAACTAAAATAGATCTAATTAAATATGGAGATGGTAATATATATATAAAAAAATCAGAATATAAGTACTTAGATATACTTTGTGAATTTCACAATAGTAAGCAATGCACATTTAACATTGAGAGCCTTTTAAGTCAGTTCCTCATAACTTTATTAGACCTACTTGAATCAGCTGAAGTCGTCGTGTCTTTCACCGATCCCTGCGTTATTCCATCCAATTCATTATCATCATCTGGGAACATATGTAAATTAAGGAAAATATATTTATTTTTTCTTCAAATTGTACAATTTTTTTTTTAATTAAGACAGTTAATACATAATAAGTTATTAAAATATGACTTATTTATTAGTCATCTAAACAAATAATACATGCATATTATCATCTATACAAATAATACACGTATAAATATGGGGGAAAAAGTATGTCCTCTTTGAATTCTATGGTTTTATAGATCAGGACATAATAACAATCATCTGTCCTTAGCAGGTCTTAAAATTAGGTAAATACTATCTCAGATGAACAACACATAACATATTACACTGTGTCATATAGTCACCAGAACAAATACTGTGTAATGCATTTGTTCAGGTAACTATAAGCAGTGCCTTCATGCTTTTTGCAGTAAACACTGTCTTTTCAAAAATGCAGTGTTTACATTACAGCCTCCATTGACCACTCCTCAGATGGCTACTAGAGGTGCTTCCTGGGTCAGTGCTGCACAGCACTGACATTCAGTGTCTCCACCCTGCATGGAGACACTGAACTTTACTTATAGAGATGCATTGATTCAATTCATATCTATGAGGAGATGCTGATTGGCTAGGGCTGCATTTGGCTTGTGCTGGCTCTGCCCCTAATCTGACTCCTTGACAGTCTCAGCCAATCCAATAGAAAGCATTGTGATCTGGTTTGATCAACACTTCTGATAACGTCAGCCAAGCAGGCAAATCAGGGACAGAACCAGCAGCAGCAGACTAGAGTAAAGGTAAGAGTTTACTATATTTAGGGGGGCAGTTGGGCTAGCTGGGTGTTTTTAACACCCTAGGGTCAGAAATACATGTTTGTGTTCCTGTGTTTCTTTAACAAAAATAAAGCCAAAATGGAGAAACCATGTGAAAAATTAAGTACACCATTCCTACTTTCTTAGCAATTAAGAGGCTAAGTAGCAGACAGGTACTGCTAATCAAATGCCATTGATTAAGTGACCATTAGCAAGTGTGACCACCTGTACAAAAGTCAAAGTTATAGCAGTTTGCTGGTCTGGAGTATTCATGTGTGTGTTAACACAATGCCAAGAAGGAAAGACATCAGCAATGATTTTAGAATGTAAGCTTGTTTGAGCAGTGCCCTCTGTTCCTGTGTGTCCAGCTTGTCTTGTTGCAAATACATGTCCACCTATTGTACAGCGCTATGGAATTTGTTGGCATTTATAAATAAGAATACTAACAGAGAAGCAGTTGTTGCTGCCCAACAAACTGGGAAGGGTTTTACGGCCAATTCCAAACAATTTAAAGGGACACTATAGTCACAAGAACAACTACAGCTTGTTGTATTTGTTCTAGTGAGTAGAATCATTCCCTTCAGGCTTTTTGCAGTAAACACTGTATTTTCAGATAAAGTGCGTGTTTACATTACAGCCTAGTGAGCTCCAATGGCCACTCCTCAGATGCCTACTAGAGGTGCTTCCTGTGGCAATGCAGCAGACTGTGCAGTACTGCCATTCAGTGTCTCCACCCTCTGCATGCAGACACTGAACTTTCATCATAGAGATGCATTGATTCAATTCATCTCTATGAGGAGATGTTGATTGATCAGGGCTGTGTTTGACTTGTGCTGGCTCTGCCCCTGATCTGCCTCCTTGACAGTTTCAGATAATCCTATTGGAAAGCATTGTGATTGGCTCACATAATCATGTCTGATTATTTCAGCTGTAGGCAGGCAATTCAGGGCCAGAGGCAGCAGCTGCAGGCTATAATACAAGTAAGATCTTACTATATTTAGGGAGGCATGGGGGAGTTAGATGGTCAGGAATGCATGTTTGTGTTCCTAGCCCAATAGTGTTCTTTTAACCCCTTAAGGACACATGACATGTGTGACATGTCATGATTCCCTTTTATTCCAGAAGTTTGGTTCTTAAGGGGTTAAAGTCCATCATTCTACAGTGAGAAAGATTATTCCAAAGTGGAAAACATTCAAGACAGTTGCCAATCTTCCCAGAAGTGGATGTCCCAGCAAATTCACCCCAATGTCAGATTGTGCAATGCTGAGAGAAATTGAAAAAAAAAACACCCAAGAGTTACCTTTCAGATTCTACATGCCTCAGTTTGCATATTAAATGTTAAAGATCATGACAGTACAAATAGAAAAAGACTGAACAAGTTTGGTTTGTATGGTAGGGTTGCCAGGAGAAAGCATCTTCTCTCTAAAAAGAACATATCAGCACGGCCTAGGTTTGCAAAGTATGAACAAACCACAAGACTTCTATAAAAATATCTTTTGGAAAGACGAGACCAAAGTGAAGAAGTTTGGCCATAATGCACAGGTCAACGTTGGGTGAAAACGAAACACAGCATAAGAGTACAAACACCTCATTCTAACTGTAAAGCACAGCGATGGATGGGATGATGATTTGGGGTTGATTTGCAGCCACAAAACCTGGGAATCTTGCAGTCATTGAGTCGACCATGAACTCCTCATTATACCCAAGTATTCTAGAGTAAAATGTGAGGCCATCTGTCCGACATCTAAAGCTTGGCCAAAATTGTGTCATGCAACAGGACAATGACCCCAAGCACACCAGCAAATTTACAACCGAATGACTTAATAAAGGAAAGAATCAAGGTGTTGCAATAGCCTTGTCAAAGTCCTGTGCAGTAACAAATGCCAGCAAACCTCACTGAACTGAAGCAACAGTGTAAAACAGAGTGGACCATAATTCCTCCACAATGATGTGAGAGACTGATCTACTCATATAGAAAATTATTACTTCAAGTTATTGCTGCTAAAGGTGGTTTTACAACCTACTGAATTATAAGGTGTACTTAGCTTCTCCATTTTGGATTTATTTTTAAATAAGTCATGATACAGTGTAATTTGTCAAGTCATAAGATTTTTTTTCTTCCCAAAGAAATCTCACTTTAACAGTTCTTTCACTATTGCAAGGGATTTCTGTGAAAAAAAAACCAAGTCTTATGGCTTTACTGGTGTGTGTATTTGTGTTTAGTAATGTATTAACTATCCACTTACTTCAGGTGGATGGGGTTTTCAAGTAGCCCCAAGCCTCCATTGCAAGCCAGTAACCAACCTCATGCTGATGAGTTGCATTAACAACAAAACGGCTGTCCATGAATCGTTCCCTGGCTTTGCTCCTCTTCCTGAGTTGTGTTTCAAAGCTGTTGTATACAGCAGACACATTCTCCAAGGAACCCATGTATTAAGTAAAATTAAGAGGCAAAAATGTGGTTCTTTGTTGAGCTAATTTGCATACACTTACCCAGAATCCATTGCAGTAGTGAGAGCACGGTAAAGTAAGATTTCTGTGGAAAAATCAAGTCTTATGGCTTGACTGGTGTGTGTATTTATGTTGAGCAATGTAATATATATATATATATATATATATATATACACACACACACACACACACACACACACATATAATATATGAACACACATACACTGTGGGTATAGGTCACATTAAACTAATTGAAAGTGATTTCTGCGGTCTATACTTGGAGTCTTACACTGGATAGAAATGTAATGAGTGCACAGCTACTATTCCCACGGTACACAATCAGAGCCCATATTAACATTCATGCGGTGTTACGCTAAATGCTATTTTTCTTTCAGTTTGCTTTACCCAAATATTTTTAGCAAAACACCCATAAGCAAATATACAGCACAGGAACGCAATGGACCAAGTGCCTGACTTCACTTGAACCATACACCTAATGGCTAAAACTGTTATTTGAAATTAATAAAAGGAACATTCCAAGCATTAAATATTGGTTTAGTGCAGTGGTCATGGTGCAAGGGCTATTTGGATGTATTTTTTTTCTCAATGTGGCTAGACAAAAATAAATAATACAAGGGTTTCATGGCACCCAAAGCTTACTTGTCTTCTTGTCAATGACAAACAGAATTTAAGCCCTGGCAAGGTAATTTCACATTACCCATATAGGAAGGAAGGCAATAAAAAAAAAAAAAAATTAATTAATTGCTGGGATTTCCAGGCACCGAGGCTCTCACACAGATGTTTGCTGTCTAGCTCTCTAGGACATCATAACCAGTGTTCTGCCTGTGACCAACAAAGTTGGCAAAGTGGCTTCAGCAGATTACAGGACAGACATTGGATATCTCTCTCCAGAAGAATGCAGCATTTATTAAGAAAAAAAAAAAAAAGTGTGCAAGAAATGTTTTTTCCCATTGGAAAAATTACTGTTGTGCATCACTTGCATATCTGAAGTTGGAAACCATGTTTCCATATATCCCAGAATGTACAGCTTGCAAATAAGCACAGACAGAGACTATATTTAAAAGAAGAAAAACTACCACAACAAGAGGACATGGTCTTAAATTAGAGGGACAAAGGTTTAAAAATAATATCAGGAAGTATTACTTTACTGAGAGGGTAGTGGATGCATGGAATAGCCTTCCAGCTGAAGTGGTAGAGGTTAACACAGTGAAGGAGTTTAAGCATGCGTGGGATAGGCATAAGGCTATCCTAACTATAAGATAAGGCTAGGGACTAATGAAAGTATATATAAATTTGGGCAGACTAGATGGGCCGAATGGTTCTTATCTGCCGTCACATTCTATGTTTCTATGACAGGCACTGTGTTTCAGACCTTTTTTTAAAACACAGCTTTGTAGAAACAGGATTTCTTGAGTTTCTGTGCCCAAGAGGGACTTTCCATAGCCCATGGTGAGATGTGCAGGTGATGAACAAAAGCAATTTTTCTATTTGCACCATGGGGAGTTTTACGGTGTGTGGTCTTCTAGAGCAGCATTCTGCAAAACTTTGTTTTGTGCAAAACCTATAAAGATTTGAACATGCAACAAAATAGAAGACACCTCATCGCCAAATCAGCATCTCCTCATAGAGATGCATTGAATCAATGCATCTCAATGGCGAATGTTCAGTGACTCCATGCCGAGTATGGAGACGCTGAACGCCAGTGCTGCACAGACTAGGAAGCATCAGGTTTTCCTAAGCAGCAATGTAAACAATGCCTTTTCTCTCAAATGGCACGGTTTAAAGGGGCAGGCTCTAGACACAAGAATGACTACATTAAGCTGTAGTGGTTCTGGTGACTATAGTGTCCCTTTAACAGGGCCGGACTGGCCCACCGGGATACAAGGAAATTTCCCGGTGGGCTGTCGGCACCTGGGGTCGGGCAGCCAGCTGGCTCATCTGCGTCCGCAGAGGGAGCTCCTTTGGCGGCCGCAGGGTTTGCTGGCTGTTCTTGCGGCCGCAGGGGGAGCTGGCTGTTGTGTCTCTGCTTCCCCTCCCAAGCGCGCCGCTTAATGAGACCAGGGCCGGAGTATGACGTCATATTCTGGCCCCGGTCTCATTAAGCGGCGCGCAGGGGAGGGGAAGCAGAGACACAACAGCCAGCTCCCCCTGCGGCCGCAAGAACAGCCAGCAAACCCTGCGGCCGCCAAAGGAGCTCCCTCTGCGGTCGCCAGAAGAGCTCCCCACAGGTAGAAATTGTGTGTGTGTGTGTGTGTGTCTGTGTCATTTGTGTGTGTCTGTCTGTCTGTCATGGTGTGTGCGTCCGTCTGTGCCATGCAATGTGTGTCTATGTCATGGTGTGTGTGTGTCTGTCATGTAATGTGTGTCTGTCTGTGTCACGGTCTGTGTGTGTGTTTGTCTGTGTCATGTAATGTGTGTCTGTCTGTGTCACGGTGTGTGTGTGTCTGTGTCACGGTCTCTCTGTGTCGTGCTGTGTGTGTCACGGTCTGTCTGTGTGTGTCAAGGTGTGTGTGTCTTTTTTAAGGTGTGTGTCTGTCATGGTGTGTGTGTGTGTGTCTGTCTGTGTCATGGTGTGTCTGTCTGAAAAATATTACATAATTATGCACATAGAATTTAAATATAGAATTTAAATATATATATAGTGGCGAAAGTAACCTCGCCACTGTTTTTTGGAGGGGCCTGTTTGCCAGCCTCCTGCCCTGCGACTATGGCCCTGGGATGTATTGCCCTTCTAGGAACTGATGTGGGCATACTTGATTTTATTCTGCTGCTGCTGGCCCTTTAAGAACCATCTGGGAACATACTGTGGAGTTACTGGGTGGCCACCATTTCATGTATCAGAGGCACATGGTGAGAACAATGGATGAAGCACATGGTGAGACAATGGATGGCGGCCATTTTAACTCACAGACACGGTTTGGATTTTTCTACACGGTGCCATCTCGCCGGTATTTGGTGCACAAAGACATCGTTCAGCAGTTTTAAACTACAGAACAGGGGACACATTATACAGTAATTATTTTTCATATAGCCTGTATATGTTTTGCGGAATCTGCATTAAACTGTATCTTCCAAACTACTGAACGGATCTGGGTGAATTTTGGATATGAGGTTCACCCAGATCCCCCGGTTCCGAGGATATACTTTTATGGGGTCCCTGTGATATGTTTTATAATACTGTATTTCTTTGCCTGTGATAATTATATTAACCATTGTGTTCAGTAATCATATCACAGGCAGAGGGGAGGATTTTGTGTGGGAGTGTCTGTGTGTATTGTACGGATTGATTGGTTGTATTTCAAAACCCTGTGGGCAGTACTATGTTTGTGGATTGTGAATAAAAGAGGCTGTATGTGCCAGTACAGTCAGTTCTGCTTGACCTCAAAACGAAGTGTCGTCTCGTTATTGGGGGAATTGCATTGTATGCTGATTGCCAGGAGTGTAAGCTGATTGTATGCTTTTCCTGTTCAGCTGCTTACAGCATTCGGTGGTTGTGGTGTCTGCTGCTGTGCTTGGAGTCCTAAGGAAGCGCTAGAAGCATCCTTCAACGGAGGTACCCAGTCGGGATGCCAGGTGATACGTTACATACATATACATATATATATACACACACACACACACATACACACACATATTAGAAATATAAATAGCACCAAGGGAGCTGCAGTGCTCTGAAAAAATAAACAGCTTATTTATTTTTTTATAGCACAATAGGGGTTGACCTGTATAACTAAGGACAAGGAAACAAAAGCGTTAGGAATGCAAACACCAACGCTTATGCTTTAATATTCATTTAAAGTACAGTAAACATTTCATATATAAAAGTCAGTGCTCTCTAGTGTAGCATTTCACTTGAGAAAAAGAAAAAAACAGGCGCACTTAAACTGTAGATATGCCACTACTACCTTTTGGTAGTAAAGTGGGTTAATATACCTTTCACAATAATTTAATGAGCCGGCACTTTTTGACAGCATTCATATTCTGTCACACTTTATTTCATCGTGATATCTGCTTATGACTAAGTTTCCCCAAGGGTGTGAAATGCTTCAAGCCTTTTTTGGCAGGTCGTCTAGTGGCTTTGATCTCAGCATGTGAGGTTTCTCACATTTATTTGGCTTAAAATAAAAGCAAAATAATATTTTTTTTTGTGTGTTCTCTTGCCAAATGTTACAGTTATAGACAAAAGGGGGAGATGTTTTAAAGTGTTGTGTTCAAAAATTGTGCAATAATGTAAAATGGGAGGAGTCACCATGGGATGTGCCTGCTCAATCCACTGGTCCCTTTAGTGATTGCTCCACTTTTAGAACTGTAGACCACTTTTTAAAACACTTTTATGAATCCCGCAAAAAGTATCTATTGGTATCTACTGAAACATTGGGTGCAGTAGGCACCTCTATTAGAGGCTAGGTATTTAACAATAGTTTTCTTTCTCCTAATGAATTTTTTCATTGCATAATTCTTTAGAAAACAGAATTCAAATTCAAAAATATTGTTTGTAAAGAGTTCTAAACTATTGCTCATATGAGCAATACTTTCTTTCTGAGGGACTAGATCAATAGTATGCATATGTGCAAATGGATAAAGATGCTTTAGACTTGAGATAGAGAGGATCTTGTAATCACGTGTATGTGTGCGTGAGTGTAGAACTACGTGAAGTATCATCTGTTTGATTGGCGTCACCAATCATTTATGGGCACTGCAAAACCTGGTCAATTCAAACACTGTTCAAACAAGTAGCTGGATTTTTTTGTATTAATTTTTCTTCTTCTTATGTGTAGGATTTGCCGATTTCTTCTGGAGTCCTAAAAGAACCAATGCATGGTAACATATATTGAGGTTTGTGTGGTGCTCGTTGAGATTGGCTACATGTATTTTCAACCAATCATATTGAGTGGGAAAGGGCCAAAAAGATAAAGTGAGACACAAGCATAACCACTACAACGTAGTGACTGGATATGCTGCGGGAATGCTATGGGCAGCTGCAGAACAACCGCCAGTGCAGCTGCACTGAGGACGGCACACTCAGTGGCCCCATATTAGGGGCACCCAATGGCAAAATGTTTCCAGGGGCACAGTTATGCACCTCAGCCCTTTAACAGCCCAACCGGGCCCCTGTATACTCCGCTGTGCTGGGAGCAACTGAAAGCCTCTCACTTCCTCCAAGATAACACAGAGCCGCGAAGGAGGAAAAAGCAGAGAGGAGGGGACATGGAATGGGGGAGCCTTTAACTCCCAACAGCCTCCGGCAGCTGACTGAACCCCAGGGAAGTCACCCTCCTGCTCCCAAAAAGTAGGTATCTGTGTGTGCTTGTGTATATGTGTCAGTGTACCTGTATGTCTGTATGTGTATATGTATGTGTGTCAAAGTATGTATCGTGTATCCAGATGTGTGTCAGTGTGTGTGTGTGTGTGGGGCAGTGTATATGTGCATACATCTCGGCATTTAAACTCCAACACTACAGCCCTACTTTAAGCACTACATACAGACACACCCATACATTCAAAGGTAACATAGAATGTGACGGCAGATGAGAACCATTCGGCCCATCTAGTCTGCCCAATTTTCTAAATACTTTCATTAGTCGCTAGCCTTATCTTATAGTTAGGATAGCCTTATGCCTATCCCACGCAGGTAACACTAAATGTAAACCACTACCTTCAAGTGGTAACAGTACATTAAAAACCACACAACATTATACTCAAATATACCTCTACATTCACACACACATACTCCATGCAAAAACATGCTGACATTCAAACACACTAACACTGCTAAGTGCTAAATAAAAACCTGCAAGGATGGGCAAATGGCAGTTCCCAAGCTGGCAAAGCATTGTGGGAATTGAACAAAAGACTGGGATCGACCTTTAACCATACTTGCGATAGGGGAGCCCCCACAAATTCTTGAACTAGGGCCCTCACTATTTTAGATCCACTACTGGATATGGGTGCAGTAGTCTACCAATTTTGAAAACTATTTGAAAAAAATGAAAAAGATTCTCAGCACACAAAGCCCTTTCCATCTGCTGGGGAAAAGAAAATGCTAAAATATTTGTTTGGATGATGTTAAAGGATTAATGGCAAGTCAGTGTGAATTAATTCTCTCCCACTTGTAACACTTATACAATCTTAACTTATCAGAATCATATTATGTAAGCTTATAGTCTGAGAAATGAAATTACCTTTAACATAATTGTTGTATTTAATTAAATCATATTATGTAAATAAATCATCATTTCTGCACGCTACAAGCATTATACCACTGGTTACTAATAAAAAAATAAAAAATAGTGATATTCATCTATGTGAAAAGAAAGTTGTAAACCAAACTAGCTGCCAGTGTTTTTAGGTACAGTAATAAAAAGAACAATTAATTTCTTCCATAACATTCAACACATTGTTTGTAACTAGGAAAAGACGGTACTAACCTTGCTCGGTTTGCAGAGACTCTGATATTCTAAAACAATGCATTTTACTAAAATTTCGTGAGTGCAAGCGAACACAGTTGGGAGGAAGCACCATATCTCGTAGCCTTCCAAAGGTACATTCATGTTTGATGATTATGTAGCAGGAGGCGTGTGCCTAAAAAAATAAAAAAAAATAAAAACACAAAAAAAAAACAAGTATAAATTATATTATAAATCCGAGCTCCTTTTTTAAATTAATACAAACAATGTGCATGAACTATGCAGACAAAGCACATCTTAAATGCATTTTTTATCACTTTTGACTTAAATAGTTATCTGTATTTTCTGTATGCTCACATAGTTTTTGTAAAACAAAAAAATACATGTTAGCATATCGGGGATTTTCTGAGATATTTTAGATGACTTACAATTTATGCATCAAAATGTAATTTAGAATAAAAACAATGTATCTTATTTACACAATCTTATATCTAAACACATTTATTGTAGTTTAAAGACACATAACTGTGTGTATTATTGCTGTGGAGCTATGTAATGCATTTAGACACAGCAACAATGTGGAACTCCTAGAAAAGAGGGACAGAGGGATTTGGTCAAAAATCAGGACTGACCCTACTAAATAGGGACACTTGGGAGGCATGTGTTGGCAGCGTTCTGCACTTTAACCCTGTGCCACCTCCCCACTCTAAAATATTTCATTCTTGCTGGTTACTGTATATGTGTGAATTTCCCTTTTTGTTAAGTTGATATATTTAACAAAGCAAAAAGACTTTTAGATCACATTAGCTCAAATGTGGTATTGAGAGTGTCCAACAATATTGAAAGGTTTTTTATTATTAAAGGGACTCTCCAGTGCCAGGAAAACAATCCCTCCCCCCACCCATCCCCGGTTGCTGAAGGGGGAGACTGATCCCGCCGGCTGAGGAGACCTAATGCGCATGCGCGGCAATGCCGCACATGCGCATTAGAGCTCTCCATAGGAAAGCATTGAAAATGCTTTTCAATGCTTTCCTATTGGGAATTGAGCGATGCTGGAAGTCCTCACACGGCCTGAGGACGTCCAGTGATGCTCGAGCACAGGTGCTATGAAGCAGGAAGTGCCCTCTAGAGGCTGTCTAGTAGACAGCCACTAGAGGAGGAGTTAACCCTGCAAGGTAATTATTGCAGTTTATAAAAAACTGCAATAATTACAGTTGCAGGGTTAAGGGTAGTGGGAGTTGGCACCCAGACCACTCCAATGGGCAGAAGTGGTCTGGGTGCCTGGAGTGTCCCTTTAAGGGCACACCGAAGGTACTATAAATACTTAGTCTTATTGAATTTCTTAAGCGTGCTTGAAGTCACTTGGCACTGTCCTTCTATTCTGTCTGAAAAGATTTTTCAGCCATTTAACATTGAACAAGGGTCCCTGGCCAACCACAGGCCAGTCCGCGCTGGAGGTGTTGCTAAAGAAGAGATTACAAACTTCCTTCTAGCCATACCGATCCACAACTGCGATAGCACTGTGATAGTTTGAAAGCAGTCTGCTGACACTCTCAGTCAATCACAAACAAGCAGACAGCTGAAACTCTCAGCCAGTCCCAAACACCCATTGCTGCTCAGATTAATGCTCCCTCGTTAGTCCAAGCAGCATAGAGGTAATGGGCTGTTGTGGGCTCTTCTTTACCATTAAAAGTGGTTCAAAATACCATTATGAGGCCTCTAAATAGAAATGAATGGTCTGAGTGCAGTGGCCTTGTTGTTTGCCTCCTGTAATGTAATAAAATGTCTGTTTTGTATAGATAGGACAATGTTTTCATTGCAGCCTGACAGCCACTAGAGGGGGTTTCTGCTCCTACAATCAAGTCACTCTATATTCTGTGATGTTCAATGTCCTCGCTTATTGCATGTGAGCGCCAAAGTCTTCTAATGCATATCATAGTGAAGCACTGGATTCACTACTTCACTATGAGAAACCTGTGACTGGTTGTGCAAGCTTAAACTCCAATCCTACATGCTTCTCTGTAAGAAGCATTGGACTGGATGAAAAGACACAGAGGGAAGAGCATCCTAAACCATTCATAAAGATGGCAGTGGATGCATTGAGAGTGTGTCAGCAATGGAGAAAAAAAAAAAAAAGTAAAATGCTTTTTTTTTTTCATTGAATGGGTCCTCAATCTAAATAGGGAGTAGAAATCTATAGTATTTGGAGTACGTTTGTATTCTTAACACTTTAGTCTTTTCTAGGGACTCTAGACACTACAAACGCTTCATTGAGATGAAGCAGTTACATTGCCTACAGTGTCCCTTTAAATCCAAAACAACAATACCTCCCTGCTTTTCTCTCACTGGAAGCCAAAGGCACGCAATGCCACTTATATAGTGATTGATATTGATTTGGACAGATTCTGGAATGTCAATCTGGCAAATTGGGATACTCAAGCAATAGGAGAAAACAGGTGTAAGGAGGCATAGTTGGAGAGCATTAGACACCATGGAAATATACCAAGGGAGTAACCATTCTTTATGAAAGCCAAGCAAGCAAAAATGGATCCAAGAGGAACAAAGTTCATATCCTTTGGCTATTGCTTTTAACGATTTCACTTTCTTAAGTTAAATGTGCATTAAAGTAGCAAATATATTTTCAACAACCAACAAAATATTTTCATATACTTTTTTTCCTCCAACTTCAATACATAAATATATATTTCTTACATCCAATACCTTCATAAACACTGCTTGATGCTAAGAGAGGCATACAGCTCTGTAAAATGAAGACTTAAAGAACCAATCAAGTTTAAAAAAAAAAAAAAAGCATTACCTTTAAAGTTTCTTCAAAACAGTTAGCTAACATTGTTGGGAATACATCAACAGAGAATGATACAAGTCAAACAATGGTGACGGCCTCCATTGTGCGTTTGTATTACACTATGCAAAAAACAAACAAGTGAATCACTAAAAGGAGATCCCTAAATCTAAATTCCCTAAAGGGAAACAAACAAAATAGGTGAATGAAAGGTAGGGAGAGGACAGAGTAGCAGATGACCATTTAAAATCCATGGAGATTATTACCTTGGCTAATGCAGCCTACGTACCATAGATCTATGGAATGGACAAATTTGTACTTCAGTATAAAAATTAAATAAAATTTATTTAAATAGCTGACAAAACCTGTATACTCTATGGCACAAAGAATACCCTACCATAAACACCTATCGGTAGTGTAATAGCCCTAAATACCATTCACCCCCACTGAAACGTATACCCCCTGCAAAAATAGCAGAGTCTGGTAGAACACCAGTGAAAAAGACAAGGTCTATCCAAGGTCACAGCTGTCTGGCCAAGTTACTTGAAGCCTACCATATAACGCTAACTACTAAAGTGATCCCCCAACTAAAACCAAAAATTGGTCCTACGCATGTTTCGGTGCTTATCAAAGAGCATTTTCATCAGAGACCCAGCAGCAAAACTAATTTGCTGGAGGTTTACTGGCTCAGCTATTTTTGCAGGGGGTGGGTTACCGTTCTGGGGTTTTACACCACCGATAGGCGTATATGGGAAGTTATACTTTTTGGATTAGAGGATATGGGTATTTTTGGCTATTTAACCGAGGTAGAGCCTTCTTTCAGAGGAATCTTTAATTTATTGATTTATTGCAGTACAGATTTGACCATTCTATAAAAACGTGGCATGTAGGCTGCATTAACAAAGGTAATCCTACCCTTGGAAAATACAGCATTTGTCCTTGCAGACTCAGCCATGTAAGTAGTAGTTGTTCTGGTTACTATAGTGTCCTTTTAATGTACTGCTACATGGTCAAGGTTACACAGAGGAAAAAAGAATAGATAAAAACATAGCTTTAAAAGTATGTTGTGTTTTCTAAACATTTTAATCTGTAGCATAGAATGATGCTCATAAAAACAACTTCTATATTTAATTTTAAAGGTTAGACTGGTTCTTCAAGGACTGAAGATTCCACAAACATGTTAACAGTTCTTACCTGAATGCCACACCATTCACATCTCATTCCAGAGAGGACCTCTGAAGAACCGCATGTTTTCTTACACACCTCACAACGGGCGCTCGAAGAGAAATTTCCCTCTCGCCAATGATGATGATATGTATCCTAAAGTAAATAAGAGCAGGGGGAAATAACACTGTAAATACATCTACATACTGCTTTTAAATTTCTTAAGGAACTTTCCAATGAACGCTAGGGCTACTGAATAAATATCTGCAGTCTGATCACATTAATATTTGGCTGTCACATTCAGGTTTGGATGTTGGATTCAGCTGTAGGGTTTAGTAAAGCAATTTACAGTATTGATTACATTCTATATTTTTTTCTGTTTGTGGATGTTAATTTTATAAAACAAAATACTATACCACCAGTCATTGTTCACTTAACGACTCAATGTATTATGTAAAAAAAAAAAAAAAAAAACAGTATAAGCAATAATACTATTCACAATTTTATTTCTATTAAAAGATACCTGAGATCTACTAATCTGGTGTCAGTGGTTTAAATGTAAAGCTCTAACTAATTAATACATTTTCTGGCGTAAAGCTTTCAAAAGTAACAACAAGATTAGATACTCCACAATGCCACACCAGAGCCAACTCTAAACTTTGTGAGGCCATAGACCAAAATTGAAGTAGGAATCCCCAATAGTAATTCTCTCATTAGGCCATCTATATTGATAGATTGTTAACAGAAGGTTTCATGACATCCAGCGTTTGTCTAACACTGTCTTGTAGTTATTATTAATGATCAAAAATAAAATATGATTCTACATAGCTCCATTTTCATGTCTTCCATATTTCATGTTCTTTAAAATGCAAGGCACATTGTAGTTGTAAATAAAATATGTTCTCCCATTCCCATAAACATCTGCACAATATTCCCAATTACAATACTTCCATTTCCAATTATATTACCCTGATCCCGATAACCAGCCTTATTTTTGGCGGCCTACTTACAGTCAAAAACGGTCGTATTTTTGGGGGGATAGTTTCCTGGTGTCCCCAAAAGTAGACCACTAAAAGAATAAAGTAAGGCTGGCGAGACCAGACCCAATATTCAGGACTATTGCGGGTCCATGTAATCATAGAAAGGTTGATAATTCTCATGTCTTTTCCATTTTTCAGATTTCTTCTATAAGTTTATTTTAATTCACATTTTTGTTAAAAGTTTTATTTATTTAGTTTTCTCTGTTTTACTAAATTTAGGCACTTTTTGAAGGAACCTAATCTACTTTTTTTCCAGCTACTTACTGTACCTGGCTATTTTGTATACTTTTTTTTTTTTTTTTTTACAAATTCCCTTTAGTTTCTGTTACACTTTATTTTTATGTTTCGTCAGCTGTATCTTCCATTTACTAGAGATTTTTGGAATGCACTCTGCTATTAAGTCGTATGTAGAAACAAGTGTAATTCAAGCCAAAACTGTTCCAATTTAAAATCTAGTCGGAAAATATTTTACAGACAATGAGTGAATGAGACCATTTCAACAGATTTCCCAGCCAGGGATGTCTAGTGTATAATGTGTACGTAGGTGTGTGCGGTTAATATTTAACCCAATTTTAGGCTCTTATTCCAATAATTGCTGTAGTATTCTAGAAACACAGCCAAATCTGGTTGTAAATCATTTTGCGAGCACAGGGCATGTTTCCTAATATTCAGTATAGTGGGTATACATTTTAAATATTATCCCAGAATGCTTTGACATTTAACTTTCAGAAATAAATCTTTGGGCACTATAATTGCATATTCATGATGTTAGGTGAAAAAAAAAAAAAAAGATTTCAAGAAACAAAACAAGTTTCTGGAGAACAGATAATGTATTAATAGAATTTTCATATGCAGTTATGTTAAAACTAATACGTTTGCTTAAGTTATATAGCCTTTAGATTATGTTAAAGCTATAGATTCCTTAAAGCAAGCATGTCAAACCCGCGGCCCACAATGAATATCTTTACAGCCAGGCCAACTGAAATTTTGACATGATTACTGTTAAGGCAGAGTAGGCTCTTCCCACATTGCAGGTGCCTACTCTGCTAAAATTTACCCAGACTGGGGGAGAGGTCGCTGGCGGCAGCGAGGGAGTTCAGTCTATTCTTTCTGCTCCTCACTGCTCGTGCGCACACGCCCTCTGTAGTGATGCCGGGTGCTGGAATATGATGCCATTCTGGCCCAGCACCACTAAACTGTGCGTGTGAGGGAGCAGTGAGGAGCAGGAAGGGAGATCTCCAGAGAGAGGATCCCCACTGGACCGCAGAGAGAGGCCCAAAGGTAGGGAGCAATAAATAAAATGATTTGTGAGTGCGTGCAAGAATGTGTAAATGTGTGTGTCTGTCAGTGTGTGTGTGTCGGTCAGTGTGTCTGTGACTGTGTCTGTCAGTGTGTGTGTGTCGGTCAGTAAATGTGTCTGTCACTGAGTGTGTGTCTGTCAGTTATTATTAATGATCAAAAATAAAAGATGATTCTAAATAGCACTGTTTTCATGTCTTCCATATTTAATGTTTTGTTTTTTTAAATGCAAGGCCTATTACAGCTGTAAATAAAAGATTTAAGGCAAGCATTTCAAACTCGCAGGGTACAACGGGCCAAATAAACGAGGTTTAAGTTTATGTGGTTTCATAGAAACTTAGGTTTATTTTAAAAGTGACAGTGTGTGTGTGTGTGTGTGTGTGTGTCTGTCACTGAGTGACAGTGTGTGTGTGTGTCTGTCACTGACTGACAGTGTGTGTGTGTGTGTGTCACTGACTGACAGTGTGTGTGTGTGTCTGTCACTGACTGACAGTGTGTGTGTGTGTCTGTCACTGACTGACAGTGTGTGTGTGTCTGTCACTGACTGACAGTGTGTGTGTGTCTGTCACTGACTGACAGTGTGTGTGTGTCTGTCACTGACTGACAGTGTGTGTGTGTCTGTCACTGACTGACAGTGTGTGTGTGTCTGTCACTGACTGACAGTGTGTGTGTGTCTGTCACTGACTGAGTGACAGTGTGTTGGTGTGTCTGTCACTGAGTGACAGTGTGTGTGTGGCTGTCTGTCTGTCCCTGTGTGTGTGTCGGTCAGTGTGTGTGTGTGTGTGTGTGTGTCAGTCAGTGTGTGTCTGTCACTGAGTGAGAGTGTGTGTGTGTGTCACTGAATGACAGTGTGTGTGTATCTGTCACTGAGTGACAGTGTGTGTGTATCTGTCACTGATTGACAGTGTGTGTGTATCTGTCACTGAGTGACAGTGTGTGTGTATCTGTCACTGAGTGACAGTGTGTGTGTATCTGTCACTGAGTGACAATGTGTGTGTATCTGTCACTGAGTGACAGTGTGTGTGTCTGTCACTGAGTGACAGTGTGTGTGTCTGTCACTGAGTGACAGTGTGTGTGTCTGTCACTGAGTGACAGTGTGTGTATCTGTCACTGAGTGACAGTGTGTGTATCTGTCACTGAGTGACAGTGTGTGTGTGTGTCTGTCTGTCCCTGTGTGTGTGTGTGTGGGTCAGTGAGTGTGTGTGTGTGCGTCACCACCGGACAGTGTGTGTGTGTGTGTGTGTGTCTGTCACTGACTGGCAGTGTGTGTGTGTGTGTGTGTGTCTGTCACTGACTGGCAGTGTGTGTGTGTCTGTCACTGACTGGCAGTGTGTGTGTCTGTCACTGACTGACAGTGTGTGTGTGTCTGTCACTGACTGACAGTGTGTGTATCTGTCACTGAGTGACTGTGTGTGTGTGGCTGTCTGCCTGTCCCTGTGTGTGTGTCGGTCAGTGTGTGTGTGTGTGTGTGTGTGTGTGTGTGTGTGTCAGTCACTGAGTGAGAGTGTGTGTGTCACTGAGTGACAGAGTGTGTGTGTGTCACTGAGTGAGAGTGTGTGTCGCTGAGTGACAGTGTGTTGGCGTGTCTGTCACTGAGTGACTGTGTGTGTGTGGCTGTCTGCCTGTCCCTGTGTGTGTGTCGGTCAGTGTGTGTGCGTGTGTGTCAGTCAGTGTGTGTGTGTCAGTCAGTGTGTGTGTGTCTGTCACTGAGTGAGAGTGTGGGTGTCACTGAGTGACAGAGTGTGTGTGTGTCAATGAGTGAGAGTGTGTGTGTGTGTCACTGAGTGACAGTGTGTGTGTATCTGTCACTGAGTGACAGTGTGTGTGTATCTGTCACTGAGTGACAGTGTGTGTGTCTGTCACTGAGTGACAGTGTGTGTGTCTGTCACTGAGTGACAGTGTGTGTGTCTGTCACTGAGTGACAGTGTGTGTATCTGTCACTGAGTGACAGTGTGTGTGTGTGTCTGTCTGTCCCTGTGTGTGTGTGTGTGGGTCAGTGAGTGTGTGTGTGTCGGTCAGTGTTGCGTTGGCCACAGCTGGAAAGTGGAGGACTTGGAGTTACACAGAGGCACGCAACGCCACGTTACATTCATACTGGCAGCAACAATGTGAGTGGAGTCTGGTTGTTGGCCTTTTTTTTACGGGGCCAGGGTTTAGTAGAGGGGGTGCTGAGATTTAGTATAGAGGAGTGGACTAGGATTTAGTATAGAGGGGGGAGACTGGGATTTAGTAGAGGAGGTCTTGGGTTTAGAAGAGGGGGATTCTGTTTTATATATATATATATATATATATATATATATATATATATATATATATATTGTGTTATTTATATAGCGCCATCGAATTCCGCAGCGCTTTACAATGGGTGGACGAACAGACATGTAGTTGTAACCAGACAAGTTGGACACACAGGAACAGAGGGGTTGAGGGCCCTGCTCAATGAGCTTACATGCTAGAAGGAGTGGGGTAAAATGACACAAAAAGGTAAGGATAGTATTAGACTAGTGACAGTTGCAGAAGAGGAATCAGTCAGGAGCTATTAACAGTTTAATGGATACGCTTTTATGAAGAAGTGGGTTTTTAAAGATTTTTTGAAGGAGTGGAGACTGGGTGAGCATCTAACGGAGGAGGTAAGCGAGTTCCACAGGAACGGTGCAGCCCTCGAGAAATCTTGAAGGCGAGCATCAGAGGTGGGAGTACGGACAGAAGATAGACGTAAGTCTTCAGCGGATCGTAAGGGCCTAGACGGGACATACTTGTGTATAAGGGTGGAGATAGGTGGGAGCAGCATTATGTAGAGATTTGAAAGCAAGAACCAGAATTTTAAATTGAGCTCTATATTTTATAGGAAGCCAATGTAGGGACTGACAGAAGGGTGAGGCATGGGAGGTGCGGGCGGACAAGAAGATGAGCCTTGCCGCCGCATTCATTATGGACTGTAACGGCGCTAGTTGGGAGCACGTAAGACCAGTATAGTCAAGGCGAGAAAGGACAGTGGAATATATATATATATATATATATATATATATATATATATATATATTGTACTTTTTAAAATAAACCTAAGTTTCTATGAAACCACATGAACTTAAACCTTGTTTATTTGGCCCGTTGTACCCTGCGAGTTTGAAATGCTTGCCTTAAATCTTTTATTTACAGCTGTAATAGGCCTTGCATTTAAAAAAACAAAACATTAAATATGGAAGACATGAAAACAGTGCTATTTAGAATCATCTTTTATTTTTGATCATTAATAATAACTACAAGACAGTGTTAGACAAACAATCAATTATCAATTTGGCCTTGCACGGACAATGTACAACTGTTGTTTTTTTTTTTTTTTTTAAACCACGCTCACAGATCTCTGTATGGATGGTCTTACTCATAAGTAGCATGTGATAAATAGACTTCTAAGGTGTTATATATCCCTGTAACCCCCATAAGTATCACGTGTACACCATGACGAGCTATTTGCAGAGATCTGTGCATACTAAAGAGACACAGACTCTGTTTTCCATTACTCCACTTCCACCAATGACAACAGGTATCTGTTTTGAACCAGGCAGCACAGAACAAGCACATCACAGCATTCAGCAGCATTTTACCAAGGCTGGTGAGATAGCTCAGTGAGCTAATGCATCATCAGTAGTATCTGTTCAACCCTTGGGGGTTGCAGGTTAAAATCACGGCAGGGTTAACTCAGCCCTTCATCCTTCCGAGGTAGATAAAACGAGTACCATTAAATTGGGTAATAGTTACACCCCCTGGATGTTGGGCAAATGTCATACCCATGATTTACTTTGAAACCAGAGTAATCTAATACCCATGATTTACTTTGAAACCGGAGTAATTTAAATCTACCTTTACTGGTTAAATACTTTATTATTCTCCCCTGCTTGATCCTGAAAATTGGCCAGGCAGCCCATTAGTCCCCTTTTTTAAGAATGACCTGCATATTATGGGTGTCAAGTTTCACGTTACTGGTGATGCCGCCTCAGGGGATATCATTTCAGTGCTCATGAACACTTATTCTGGTTGGGATGAAAACCTGCTAAATACACACAGGCAAGTGTACTTACATGATCCTGCTGGCCCCCATGGTGGCACTGCCGACAGTCACTACAAGCAAACAGGACACAATCTGAATGTACATGAAGTTCACAAACTATAAGAGAAGAAGCAAAACATAAATTTAGAAGAAAACAAGGCTATCAATCAATAACTGCAAAGAACACCTTTATTGGCAGGGATAATTATTTTTAGTAATCATTCTGTATTTTACAATTACATTTCATCTATTCATTCTTCTACAAGAAATCCTGGCAAATGAATACATTTTAATTAAAACAAAAAAAGAAAAACAATTGGAAGCAAAACACTCATATAGGGGTTAACCCTTCGAAAACTGCAACTGCAGTAAGTGAAAAAAGAGAGAAAGAGAGTTGAGTGTCCTTTAAAATATAACTTTTACTAATAACATTTAAAATATTACAATACCAATCCTCCTAATAGATATATTCTAAATATAGGAAGGGAGGTCCTGTTCAAAAGTTTTCAGGATCCATCTCTTTTATCATTTGCTAAGAAAATCTTTTGATTTTGCAAATATTGTTAGAAGCAAATGAAAAACAGTACAAAAATTAAATAATAGCAAGAGAAGTAGAGTTAAAAAATATTATAGCTGCTAGGTCGACTTACAAGTGATCAAAAACGATCTCTACTTGTCCAAAAAATGTAACAAATCGATGTAACAGAGAATATATAATGTTTAAAAATTGGTTGACTTCCCCACCTGTCAATCACTCTGCAGCATAGAGGTCCAAGCCAGGATTGAGTGAAAGTGGTGAGTATGAGAATCCTCATACATGCAGTTTTCATGCTTCCCATCATAGTGATATTCTGCCAGCAAGGGTTTACCATGCCTGAAGAGGCAATATAGGGACTTTTAAAGCCAATATGCTGGCACTGAAGCCAGCATGTTGCTTTTCTTAGGGCAAGTTCCAAATCACACAAGAATGGGAACTACAACAGGAGATTACAACAGGAGAGTTAGGTTTGAATAGTGCAACACCCATAAACCTAGGAGAATGGTGATAGTGGACCAAGGGATAGAAGTTAAGAGTATAAAAGCTCCAAAATACATAAATATATCATTTATCATTATGTTCTTAGTAGCCAAATATAACCATGCACAACAACAGGTTCACTTTAAGGTTTTTGGGTTTTATTATTGGCGATAAAGATATAAAAATACTATTGATATTATCTTAGTGCCATATCATACACTTCTCCGGTGCATGTGCAAAACTCCAGTAACATTTCAAATTCAGTGGAACAATCTCAGATTTGCAGTCTGGCCCCAACAACCAATTTGTTTTCTGCTGTTCTCAGCATTTGCAGAGAACGAAGATGCTTAAGCCTTTCATATACAGCTATATAACAAATGGTGGAAGACAAACCATGAAAAAGGTCTATCTGAAATAAGTGATAATATCCATGTACAATACTTGGGCCTTCCACATAATTATCTCTCACTGTACTTAAAAGGAAAACAATTATGTGAATAGGAACTTCCCATATTACAACCAAAGCTATATTTATGTGGTTGAATTATGCATTATTACCTTGCCTCTGAGATTACAAGGTAGAAATGTCCCTACTTTGCAAACACAAGCAGGTACTACACATTAATATATGTTCCCTATTGCTTTTAGTCAGCATGACTCATAGTAAAAACAGGAAGATAACAGAATTAATAAAGCCAATCTCACTCTCTGTTGCACAATCACTTTTCCCATAAGGAAAAAAAAAAATCTTATTCCATATTAAGCAATAGGATAAATATACCTTTCTAATTTATTACATAATACATAGTTTGAAAAGAAGAAAAAAAGGAGGCTGGAAAAGTGTATAGTAAATATTGTGATCATATCCACTCCGAGCTGTCGACTGCCAATAGCTTACTCTGCATATATCTATATGAAACACTTAATCAGTTGTCACCTTCCTATAAATGTGGTAATTGAGAAAGATTTGTGTCTGCAATTTTAAAACTGTAGGAGATGTGTTAAGAAAACAACATTATGGATAAAAGATTAAAAAAATTAAATGAAGTCACTAGAGATAAGGGGTGTTAAAAAGATGCTTTTAGTGAACTTTGTAACAATTCATAAAACCTGAGTGAATTTATTTACACCTCACAGTGGTCAAGAGTTCAGATTACAAAGCGTAAACAGCGTGTCTTTGAAGGAATTATATAAGGTAACCATAACAATAAAACAAATAGTTCATAGATTAACCGGTTATGTGAGTCATTCTGTAAGGAAAAGATATGGGTTGTTATGTTTTTTTTTTTCTTTCAAAGCAGTAATCATTTTTTAAGGAGGTTTTTAAGGGGTTTACTTCTTAAATTGTGAATTTAAAGAGACACTGATCTGCGGGGGAGCAGATACACAGCACAGAGAGTCCAGACAGCAGCTCCCAGCCTGCAGCTCAGGGAAGTGAAGGATGGGGTATAGGCTGCAGGGAAACATGGGGACACTGAGACATGGAGACACAGGGAGACCTTTGGGGACGCTGAGACACGGGGACACAGACACACATGGAGACTCTGGGAGACATGGGGACACTGATACTAGAGACACAATGTGTGTGTCCTCATGTCTCCCAATGTCCCCATGTCTCAGTGTCCCCAAGTGAGTGGGTGGGTGGAGAGCAGAAAGAATAGGTCTATTCTCCTCTCCATGTCTCTCAATTTCTCGACACGGAGTGTCTGCTGAGGAAGTAAGAGACAGATGGGAGATAACCCTGTTTTTAAAAAGGTTTTTCTCCCAATCTGTACATTTGCTAGCAAAACTACTAGCACAATCTATAGATTGAATTGCAAGCTACCTATGACAGGATCCCTCTAATCCACGGCTGCCCAACAGGTAGATCCCCAGATGTTGTAGAACTACAACTCCCATGGTGCTTTGTCATTCTAAAGGCATCATGGGAGTTTTAGTTCCACAACATCTGGGGATCTACCTGTTGGGCAGCTCTGCTCTAGTCAATGGTTAGAAGTTGCCCTCACAGTGACTGGCTCCTAGAGTGATCAGGGAGCTTGGGGACCAATCAATCACTACTGACTCGACTGTAGTCCATTGATAAGTGAGTGAAAGCCGATTCCAGCATGTACTGTTGCAGCCTGGTACTGGCAGTCACCTACAGCAATATCTCTCAGTGACCGTATGTCACAATGATTCCACATAGTGTACATAGTTTCATCGACGTTATAAGCCATTACTACCGGTAGAAGTCTTAAATGGTGAGACTTACAATAATATGATTGTGGCAATCACAAGCTTATACCGTTAAAGTTGGAGTTCCCCGGGATCACTGCCCTTTATGAAAGCATGTGATTGCTGGGTTTGTCTGCCCTGGTGAAAGCATGCCTGTGGGGAAATTCCAAAATGTTATTTCTCTAACACTACACTTGTGAAATGCATAACCCCCAACATTAGCGTCCTGAAAAGCAAGTATGCATGTCTGGCTGCCTGCCAATCAAGCAAGCCCACCCACTGAGGGGGAACCATGCAGAGCACACTGTTTCAGTGCTACACTTCTTAGTAACAGTTCCCTTGTATACCCAAAGGCCAAGGTTAAGAAGGCTAGGTCTACCTTTAATTCAGTGCTTCCTGCCTACCACTGCGCACTGCCATACATTACCAAATATTTAGATAAATGGAAAAAAGTGTGAAGTACCGTAAATTTAATGTAATTTTTTTTTTATCCTGCAATAGGTTGAAGTGGTTATGGTGCTTAGAGTGCCCCTTTAAAAAGTCAGTACAGGTAATATGGCCAATACAACATGGGGCACCATCTAGAGACTCTAGTCGTTTTGTTGCTAACTTCCCATTTTTAAGGGACCTTCCAGGCACCAATATATTTTAATGCATTTAATAGATTTTGGCCTCATTAATTTGCAGTATATTTTGCTTGTTACAATTTTTCACAAAATTTCTTTTTTTTTTTTTTTCCTTTTTCCTGCACCATAAGCCTGTCTCCTTACCCATGCCCCTCATGCCATAAAAATGTTCTTTTTAAAATGATCACTGAGTGAACTCCTTTTAATTTTAACCTAGCTGCAGAAAATGAGAGAAACTATAAACAGGTAGTGATATCCGTACTATACTTCTCCCTGGGTGCCGCCTTCTTCTAATACACGCTTCTTTGTAACTCGGAACATTCAGTACTGTCAATGGATAAGCTGTGTGCATACATTTGATAAGGAAGTTTTTTTCTGGAGTGAGGGGGTGTGGCTAAAGAGGCAGGCTTGTGGTTCAGCATTCTGCAAAACATTAATCCAAATGCATTGAAGTTGTGTTGGTGCAAAGAGTGTTCCACTACATTGCAAAAGAACCTGTAATATTATCACCTGACCGTAACAGTTTGAACCCCTGTTATGGATTATTGCATTAATGTGCTGCCTAGACTTTCAGTGTATGTACTCTGACAATGTGATGTGTATGGTAGTCGACATTCTTTACAGATCACCTTCGATCAGATATTGCTCCCAAGCAGATCTTATCAATTTAGTTATTACAGGGAAGGTTAAAGCTCTAAAGCCCTCAGGAAAGACTTCATAATTGGCCAACATTAGATAGGGCAAAAAAAGGTGTATTCTGTAATATGCTGCTAAAATGATCCATAGGAGATAATTGAAAAGGTAAAATGATTTGAATTATAACACAAAGAAACAAAAAGAAGGAAACCTAAAAAACTATATTCTGCTTGTGCCTGGGAAGTCATCATATATTAGTTGCTTTAAATTCCACAGAACTAATGGACAAACCCTTTGAGAGTTATAACTGCTGCATTGGATGTTTTACTAGAATACAAAGCACTGAAAAGCATAATATCTCCTGCATGCCTGTCTCATGCTATCTCTTTACATGCTTTGTTACCTCTAGTTAAATAAAATATTATATATGCGTGCAGAAACCAATTAGCATGTTTTCAATGGCAACTGAGTCTTCACATGTCCACAATAGTTTGACTTATCCTTTGTCACTTGAAATTTTAACATTATGACTTTCATGTCTACTTTGCAATTATTACATCTGAATCTTTTTTTTTTCTTTTTTTTTATTCTTTCTTTTTTGCTGTGCAAGAAGTAACAAGTATGCTTGCAGTGCCACGACGGCAGTTACAGGCAATTGAATATAAACATAGTTAAACATTTGCGTGGCATTCGTGAACTAGGCACAATTTTTTGGTATTTATATTGCAAGCTGAATACAAGCTAGAAGGTAACTTACGTCTAATGTGGTAGGTCACGTTAGGAGACATTAAGCCTATGGTTAGTGTTGTATGCGTAAGAGTAGACATTCAAACATGTATGAGTGCACTTAGCTTAGAGGATCAGGTCGCTTAGTTGTACAGGATTAACTGTGAAATCCTATGGAACTGGAACGTAGTGTGGGTGCGCAGTCTAGCTATGCTATTCATTATACTCAAGTGAGTAAACATGTCTGATTAAGTTAAGGTGAGACAATAGGTTAATCCCCTTAAGGGGGTCCTGGCTATCTAGGTGCAATTTCCCTCCACCAACATATGAACATTGTCAGTCTATGCCTTTCAGTGGCAGCGTAAATAAACATGCCAGTTTTAACTAAATAAAACAGTAGTGCTTGCACTGGAGGCTGACATAGTTAAGGATAATGCGAAATGGGCATTGTAAGTTTTCTCTAAGAGTGCGAGTGCACCCGTGAAGCCCTAACTATAGGCGGGCAGGGACCCCAGACAGCTTGGGTGGCAGATTAGAAGCGATATTTCGACAGAAAAAAGGAAACAGAAAAAACATAAGTCAGTCAGGTAAAACTTAATAACTACAAATATGAAAGTGCCTGGGCTGGGGTGCGACCAACATCTGGAGGTTCTGTCCATCCTCATCCTATGCCCCTCTGAGGGAGGCCATAGCCTTGCCGCAGCTGCGATATAATCAAGTTAAATGTCCCTCTCGGAGGTCGTCGTCACCAACTACTGGTGCACCGGAGTGGGGTGAGTGGCTGCTGCATTTGCCCCTTTAATGCTGCAGAGTAAGGTCGCCTTGCGTGGAGGAGTGGGTGCTCCCGATCATCACTCTGAGACTCCGTGCCCGGATCCGCAGTGGCCGTAGATGTCTGCCTAGGGGGCGTAATCGGCTGTGGAGGTGAGTGTGTTTGCGCTTGCACTGGGGCGGATTTCCTCCTGTCCTCTAACTTCTGCCAGAAATCATTAAGAATTTTGTCGAGCCTATAACTCGGGTCACTCAGCTTTGCTCTGGAGTTAGGATGCCACGTGTCTGCCGCCATGCTTAAAGAGGCACTTGCTGCATTACACGTGGGGTGCTTCTTCTGCCGCCTGTTTTTTAGGGTTTGTAGCTTGGTGTCGAGAGTGATTCCCAGGATAACCACCACCGAGGGTGGGGGGGGAATAGTAGCCCCAGGCAGGCACTGCGGTTCCGGTAGATTTGGTGGGATCGGCCGCCTCCCACACGCTGCTTTTGGTAGGCCGCAGTTCCGCCACGGGTGAGGACCGCCAAGTTCGGCTTCAGTGGTGGCTAGTCTGGAGCCCACAGGAGTACCGGGTCTCAGCCAGTCGTAGTGGGTCACAATAATTAGAGTTAGGTCGCTTAATTCCAATGCCCTCAGAGCTCAGTTGAGATGCATTCGATCGGCTTGGAGGTCAGGCCCCACCCCACATCTGAATCTTTTAATTAAAGTTATATAATAAGAAATTTAATTTTTTTTAAAAAACCTTCTGTTCTTTTCACTTGCTCAGAACGAAATATTCTTAAAGTTGCTTTCTGCAGACACTCAGTGACATCGAACCCCCTTTTATAAATTAACTAGTAAACAATTGGGACAAAAAAATCTTTTGTTTTGCTGCACAAACCCTTTAAAAGTGCATTTTTTTTAATGCAGACCAAAAGCATGAATTTTTAAATATTGTTTGAATAAAACCTTTAAATTTACATATAATATGCTATTTTTGAAAACACAAGTGGGCAGAAGTCTTAAGTTTAAGTACAGCACAAAAGGCCTCTCATATTTGATCTTTCCCCAAAATAAATCAAAACCTTAAAGGGACACCCTAAAGCCCAAATACAAAAATAAATATATAAATAACTATTTAGCAGAGTTACAGCCAATGAAAACATGCATGCATTTAAGAATGCATTTTTCGTAATTGGGGGCAACCTTTGCAAGCTCTCCCCTTCTAACCCAACCCAGTCTTTAAGCATCACAAACATTCCACTGCAGCTCAGTGAGAAATCTTTGTAAGGCAGGTACTCTGGGCAATTTCCTGCTTCGTGAGTTTAAGTCCACTAAGCTTAAAAAAACAAGAAGTAACAGGACCGGTTATCTGACAGCTCGGGGGTGTAACAAGGTTAATATATATAGGTGCCAAATTCTTTTGAAATCTATTAAAAAAAAAACATTTTAGCAAGCTATAGTGCTTTGGGTTTGTGGAGTGTTCCTAAAGGGAACCTGCCAAGTCCCTATTGATTTTAGCTCTTTTTAAAAAGCTTACAGTTCCATCTATACACTGTGCGAGCAAAGTTATTGAATTGTGGGAAGGGGAAATATTTAATTACAGTTTCTTCACCCACCGTTTTTCCCTGAAAATAAGACATCCCCAAAAATAAGCCCAATTTATTTTTGGGGATGCTCGTAACATAAGCCCTAGTCGCTAGTTCCCTAATCTATGATCGGGAAAGTTTCCCCGAACATAGATTCATGGGATTACATGCCTAGTGCACTGGTGTATGTACGAGCGAATTCCCCCAAATGTTGACCTGCTTTCTTGCACAAGCTTGTTACCGTTTTCCCCCAAACAATTAAGAGATCCACCGAAAATAAGACCTAGTGCGTTTTTCGTGGGGAGGGGGGGGGAAACAAAATTAATACAAGACCCGGTCCTTTTTTCGGGGGGAAATGGTCTCTCAATTTCTTGGCAGACACTCAATGCCAAAGAATCGAGAGCCAGGGAAAGTAGAGAAGACCTTCCTCCACCCATAGCAACCACAGTGCATGCTATGATAGCACCGGCTAGAGAGCATAGGAACAGAGTGACATCATGGAGGAGGCATGCCATGTTTGGGGAAGAGTACCCAAGCAGTTCAAATGAGCAAAGAGCAGAGTAGGGGGAGCAGTGGTGGGTGTTACTGAAGTGTTTAATGAGATTGTGGCAGGGAAGGGAGAGGGTCAGGTAAGTCATGACAGTTTCCCTTTAGTGTCAGAGTAATATTGGCTTTCAAGTTCAGTAAATGGATGTAGGAGAAACTAAAGAATATAATGGCCAATACATTTAGAAAACTCAGATAGGGGAGATACCCATTTAAAATATAGAAACCTAGTTATGTTTCTAAAGTGTAAAACACTTTACTGCCCATTTAAGTGCAGCGCACAAACTAATTTTTGTCCCTTGTCTAACCAGGAAGACTACATTGAGATTTCACTAATTTTCTGGAGTCCTGGAGAGTACAAACAACACTGAATACAATTACAATGTTATATATTCACATGAAATACATGCAGTATTCTCCCACCCCGTTGTGCATTCTACTTTATCTAGCACTTTAATTAAATAGATTTATTATGAATTTTACTCAACCATTAAATGGTTTGTTTTTCTTTGGTACAGATAAAAGCTTCATTAAAATTAATAAGAAAATCCATGGTTGCATAAATATTCTCCCCCCTTGTATGAAACAACTAAAAATGTATTGGTGCAGCCATTTGCCATCAAAACTCACATAATTAGTTGAATAAAGTCTACTTGACTAGTGCATTAAAGGGACACTAGAGTCACTGAAACAACAAAACTGCGTCATTACCCTGAAGTTGTTTTGGTGACTATTGTGTCCCTTTAATGCTTTTTAGCTAGAACAAATGAATCAAATTTATTTTAATCAACGCCCATACGAAACAATCTCTCTGGAATTTACCTGTGGAGTCTTATTCAGTGGACAATACTCCTCAGGTAAATCCAAGATGGATCAATTAGGGTGTAGTTTGAAAGATTTGATTCATTTGTACTAGCTAAAAGCTTCAATGCACAAGTCTAAAGTCTACCTGCGTGTAATTAGAGGATTGTGTTCACAAAAAAACCCACCTGTTTCTTTGGAGACAGCATATCTAAACAAATAGCATCATGAAGACCAAGGAGATAATATAGCAAATATGTGATACCAGGTCTCTAGTATAAAAAAAAAATTAAAACTTGTGGATCCTAGTGCAAATTACTATGGGTGCTACATAACCAACACTGCTATGATCACCACCCAGTGAATAACATTTTATCTATAATGTAAAAGTTTACTTCCTGACAATTCACACAGTAATGAGCAGCCCTGTTCAAATTCTGTACGTTTTGTTTTATTGTAGGTTACCGTGTCACTTGGTTAACTGTGTATACATAAAAGTTAGGATAAACAGAAGAGGCTCAAACATGGTAATTCTTTGGACTCCACATCTAACCTGAGTGGAAGAGAAGCATTGTTCACACTAGACATATATTTGATTCTCGGATACATTTTAACAAAACTAGTTTCCTTTAGTGAACAAGAAGCTATATATAATGGGTTATTGCGGATTTAATGTGCTGCCTTGATTTTCAGTGTGTATGTTCTCTGACTGTCGATTAGATTGCACGTAGATGGGAGAGGTCTCCCAATCATTTTTAGATATCTTGTCAATTTAGTTATTACAGGGCAGAGTAAAACTCTAAAGCCCTTATAATGGGCAAATGGTCATATTCTGTAATATGCAAACATAATCCATAGGAGATAATTAAGAAAGTAATTGTTGTTTATTATAACACAAATAAACAGGAAATACGAAACTTGAAAAATTATGTACTACATATACCCCAGAAGAGTCATGCGATATTAGTTGCTTTAAATTAAATAGAACCTACAGCCAGACCTTTTTGAAAGTTATAACTGCGGCATCAGATGTTTTACCCCAATACAAAGCCATGAAACGTGTTCTATCTCCCGCTCTCATGCTATTTCTTTACAAGCTTTGTTGCCTCTAGTTAAATAAGATACACGTGTGCAGAAACCAATTATCACCTTTTCAATGCCTACTATATTCTCAAATGTCCACATTTGTTTGAATTAACATTTCAAGAGTCACAAAGGATAACATTATGACTTTCATGTCTTTTTTTGTAGTTATTACATCTAAGTTTTCAATAATCAAAGACCTGATAACTTTGCTCTTGTCCATGATGCCTTAAACAGAAGGATGCTTTAAAATCAGTTATCTATTTACCATACCTGTTTAGCTATCAGTTATCTATTTATATTTGTGTAGCGGTTGCAGGGGTCGCAGCTGCGAATTGGCCAGTCACTCCAAGGGGCCCGGCCACCCTGTTCCCCCTGCAATCATGGGCACACAGGCATAACTTCAGGGCCGGTGCACAGTCGCACCGATCTGGGGTGCAGGTTTGCCGGGTGACAGACAGGAGGGAAGCGCACAGCACAAAGGTCCCTTACTGCTGGTCAGTGTATGTAGCATGGTCAAGCGGACCGCGGGTTTCCCTCTACCCAGTCTTACAGGAAGTGCTCACTGAGAGAGCACCAACTGTCAGACTGGGTAAAGCGGTCCGCTCGGCCACGCTACATATGGAAGGAATGGGGGATGGGGGGGAATTGACACACGTGGAAAGGACTGGAAACGAATTGAGACATATGAAAGCGCCCGAGAGGGGTGTTTGAGACACATGGAAGGGACTGGGGGGGGTGAGACATGTGGAGTGCCTGGAGAGATTAGACACATGCAGGGGCTGGGAGGGATGTGACACATGGAGGGGCTGCTGGGGAGGATGTATGACACATGGTGGGACTGGGGTGGGAGAAAGACACATGGAATGGCTGGGGTGGGAGAAAGACACATGGAAGGGCTTGGGTGGCTGAATGAGACACGTGGAAGGGCTTGGGTGGGAGAATGAGACACATGGAAGGGCTGGGGTGGGAGCAAGACACATGGAAGGGCTGGGGTGGGAGAATGAGACACGTGGAAGGGCTCGGGTGGGGAGAATGAGACACCGGAAGGGCCGGGTGGGGAGAATGAGACATCGCGGAAGGGCTTGGGTGGGAGAATGAGACACGGAAGGGCTTGAAGTGGGAGAATGAGACACTGGAAGGGCTTTAGTGGAGAATGACACGGAAGGGCTGGTGGGGAGAACAAGACACGGAAGGGCTCTGGGTGGGAGTAAATGAGACACGGAAGAGCTGGGTGGGAGAATGAGACACGGAAGGGCCCGTGGGAGAATGAGACACGGAAGGGGTTGGGGTGGGGAGAATCAGGACATGGAAGCTGGGCTCTGGGAGAATGAGAGACACGTGGAAGAGCTGGGTGGAGAATGAGACACGCGGAATGGGCCCAGTGGAGAATGAGACGGAAGGAAACAGGGGAGAATGGAGAGACGGAAGCCCGGTGAGAATGAGACACTGGAAGGGCTGGGGTGGGGAGAATGAGACACACCTGGAAGGGCCTGGCAGTGGGGAGAACACCGAGACACCAGTGGAAGGGCCTCGGTGGGAGAACAAACGGGAGACACACTGGAGGCCTGCTGGGTGGGAGAATGAGCATTGACCGGAAGGAAGCCCCGGTGGGGAGAAATGAGACATCAAAGTGGAAGGCTCGGTGGAGAGAATGAGAAGAGGCGATAATGATGATAAAGAAGGCTATTAGGGCCACCGAAGGCCCGGTGGAGAATGAGACACGTGGAAGGGTTGGGGTGGGAGAATTAGACATGTGGAAGGGCTTGGGTGGGAGAATGAGACACGTGGAAGAGCTGGGGTGGGAGAATGAGACACGTGGAAGGGCTCGGGTGGGAGAATGAGACACGTGGAAGGGTTGGGGTGGGAGAATTAGACATGTGGAAGGGCTTGGGTGGGAGAATGAGACACGTGGAAGAGCTGGGGTGGGAGAATGAGACACGTGGAAGGGCTCGGGTGGGAGAATGAGACACGTGGAAGGGCTCGGGTGGGAGAATGAGACACGTGGAAGGGGCTGGAGGGGAGAATGAGACACATGGAAGGGGCTGGAGGGGAGATGAGACACATGGAAGGGGCTGGAGGAGAGATGAGACACATGGGGGGGTGGGGTATTTTGGCTCCAGGGCACAGTGGTTTCTATGTACGCCTCTGTCAATTTAGCATATCTAGCTAGTTACCATAAACAAAAACATTACACACTGCAGATCATACTCTGGGGATGCTATGCTTGTGTGGGTTCCTGCATATACAACTGGCTACTGATACCTCCATGAACATATGGTGACAACATAGTTACATAGGCTGAAAAAAAAGACTTGTGTCCATCAAATTCAGCCTTTCGCACATCTGTTTTTGCTGTTCGTCCAAAAGAAGGAAAACAAAAAGAAATTAAAAAAAACAACAAAAAACACAATTTGAAGTGCTTTACAATTTTACAGCAAACTAGAAAAACATTCTACATGACCCTAGAATGGCAGTCAGATCTCTCCTTGATAAAGAAGCTGTTATTCCAGATATTAAAAATGATATCCCTAAATATTATGTTTTTTGCAAGAATTCATGCAGTTGCTGTTTAAATGGTGTTGATATTAAGGACACGTGATGTTTTACTAGCCACTATGAGTTAATTTAGATTAAGTGTTTTGATATGTAAAATATAATTAAGTCTGGTTATTTATAAGCTCTTGGCTCTTTTTACATGGCTTTATACAGTTACTCAAATAACAAATACCACTGACACGAGACGCACACTTAAAATATTTCCTCAAAGAAATTGTGCAGAAATATATTTAAAACACAAATATATTTCAATAAGAATCTCAAAACAAGACATAGCCATGAAATATCAATGCAATAACTTGTATTTTACGTGTTATCAATGTCTTTCAAAGTGCATTTGTTACAAGGAGAAAAGTAAGGCAGTAAGGCATCTGCCGTGTTTGCGTGCACTCCATGATGGAGCAAGTAGTTTTTTCCAGATACCAAAGTTCAAAATTTGGGGGAATTCTTACAGTTACAATATTATAGCTGGCTTACTCGGTCATCCTCAGGATTTGTGTAGGATAGGTCTAGCTTAGAATAAGTATGAACAATTAATGTAGATCAAATAAAGTAGATTTTTTTACCTTCACATCGTAAAGCCAAGCTGTCTTCTAAGTGTTTTCTACACACAGCACAGAATTTCTTCTTGTAATGTCCAGGTGATCGGAAGCAATGTGATACCGGGACCTACAAACAAAGAAAAAAATTTATGTCAACTGTAAAGCAAGAAGAATAAAATAAATATGAGAGTATAAAGACGCTTTTAATGATACACAAAAGGAAATTGTTAAATAACACAAACCTTTATTCCTAACGCTATAGTGTTTTCCTATTTATTTAGAATCAGTTCACCAAATCTACCCTCTCGTAACAACATGTCGATGCTTCTAAATGTCCAATTCAATGTTCCCCACAGAGGGGACAAAAAGTGCATGCGTGGCAGCATTGTGTTGCTGTTGGAGTTTAGCTGTGAGTTTGACTCTGTTCCCACAGCAAAAGTGCCTCTAGTGGCTGTCAGCAAGACCGTAACTAAAAGCATAATAAACCATCCAGTGTAAGCATCATGCTGCATCTACTAAAAACACCAATGCAGGGCTTCATCTAAAGAACCATCATTGCCTTGAAAGGCAAATGATCATTAATGAGATTTTTGCCAAACAAAAATTAGCTTATAGGTTTCCAGAATTTTTGGCAGTTAATTTTTTAATTTGCATGGCATTATTTTTCCCAATTCTTTTTTATAGGGGGGCGTAAGTGTGTGTGGGGAGGGGATTGCAGGGGGGTGTGGGGGTGAAGGGTTGTGGAGAGTTACTACATATTGTTTGATTAGATAAACCATGGGTAGTCAGCAAGGTCCCTACTGCCCACTAGTGGGCAGTTTGGGATTTCAGGTGGGCAGTGGTGGGTTCTACAGAAAACGCTCGGTGGGCCTCGACTGCCATGGACCAAGGCCGGTAGGGGAGATCCTTTCATCCCCCTTGCCAGCCCATGCAGGGAAAGTCTTGCTGTAAGCCCTCTCAGGTTGGTGACACTTCGTTCCAGCAGAGGGAGGGAAGGGCCTGGGAGGCTCTGTGTTCCTCCCGCGAGCAGGCTGGTTGGAGCGTTGCCGCGCATTACCATGGTAATGCTGTGCTGGCAAGAGGACAGGAGAGTTAGCCGGCAGGCTAAAGTGAACATGCCAGATAGATTTTCACATCTCACCCAGCAACACACAGCATAGACTCTATGCACCCTTCACACACACACAGACTGCCCCCATGACACAATCTGCACCTTTTTCACACACTGTACCCTACACACACACACTACCTCACAGACAAACAAGTAGAATAGAAAAAAGGGGAATGATAAATTTAAGTACCTATTTCTTTTTTAAAAACCCTCCTTTCTAAAAATAAATAATCAATCGCACTTGCTCTATAAAATGAGTTACTGTGGCAGTGGTGGGCAGTAAATTTTACTATCTACAAAGATACAAAAGTGGGCAGTAGGTATTAAAAGGTTAACTACCGCTGAGGTAAACCAACAATTTAGTGGAAAAGGTAGCTAGGTCAAGGGAAGGCAACCTTCAGCCCTTCAGATGTTGTGGACTACAAGTCCCATAATGCTCTTACAGTCATGTCAGAGGTTGCCTACCCATGGTCTAGGTCATCCGAACAATCTGGTTCCAAAATTAACCTACTCTGGCATGGAATGTTACACTCAACTGGACTCTATTGAGAAGTCAATGGCTTTGCCATGTCTGAACTGGATTTGGAGGTCATTTGCTAAATCTTTTAAATGAATTTAAGAGAAAGTGACAGTTCCCCTTTAATGTTTAGATGTTAGAACAACACGTGAAATTCTCTTGGTGAACTATACCTCCTGGAAGTGCAGTAAACATGTGACGCATACCTATTGCTAAACAAAATCAGGATGCAAGCTGCTGCCTGCTTCCCCTAAAGTCAAAAACACCACCTTGGTTAACAAAATGACTATTTATGGTGCATGTTTCAAACGGAATTTAAATTCACTGGCATATGTACAACACACAAGCACATGTCCTCTTCTCTATGGGGACTTTCAGATATTTCTGCAAGTTCTTTTCAAGCAAAACAAGAGGAATACAAAACAAACTTTACAATTATTAATAATTAGTCCTGAGCGCCAACATATTTCAATGCAAATTGGTAACGTTAAAACAAACAGTTTGCAAAATCTGAATTTTATTAGATGACAGGAGGCTTCCGATTTTGCATTAACTCTCTTTACTAAACTCCACAGCAGTAAAGAAAAACGTAAAGAGTAACACAGACAGGGTTATTCACTAAACTGAGAATTCAAGGTGAATTCAAAATGAATTTCACATTTAAGGCAAGAGTAGCTGAACTGAAAGCATAGCTGAATAAATTTGAGACTGAAGTGTTTATATTGCTGAACAGGGATATTTAGATGAAAAAACAGTCCCTTAAAGGACCACTATAGTGCCAGGAAAACATACTTTTCTCCTTTTCGGAGTCATCGGCTGAATGCGCATGCGCGGCAAGAGCCGTGCGCGCATTCAGCCAGTCCATAGGAAAGCATTCTCAATGCTTCCCTATGGACACTGGCGTCTTCTCACTGTGAAAATGACAGTGAGAAGCGCGGAAGAGCCTCTAACGGTTGTCAATGAGACAGCCACTAGAGGCTGGATTAACCCATAGGTAAACATAGCAGTTTCTCTGAAGGGCAAAAAGGGTTAAACCTAGCTGGACCTGGCACCCAGACCACTTCATTAAACTGAAGTGGTCTGGGTGCCTATAGTGGTCCGTTAAGTCACAGATAATTAGGCTTAGTCATCTGTTTATTTTTACATTCATTTAGTTTGCAATGAGTTAACCAGGTACAAACCTGGTCATTGCCAAGGTAGCTAGAGCATTTATTGTATTGTATTTAATAATGGGGGTACAACTATCTACAACCTCTGACACACCCACACACCTCTTGTAGATTGAAGTAGCTCTCCAATGATAATGATAAAGGCAGGTTTCAGTTTCCACTGAACTACATTATTTTAGTTGATGCTAGGACAAGACTCCTTATGATGCTTCCACAGATTATTAGGCCTGTAGAACTGACAGACACAGGCTGCTGCAGACCACTGTGTGATGTCTGAGGCATAAGTGGGCACATAAATTGGTTCATACTAACACCAGCAACCATTTATGTAGTCAACCAGGATTGCATCCAGACTAGTAGGAAAGGAAGTTGTTACTAAATATCTGATTGTTGCGCGCTAATCAAAGCCATATTTTTTTTTTATATCTCTGCAAGATATGACACTGAACCTTACTGCTGACTTGAAGGAAGTGGCAGCTCATTCGTAAGGCAGTGACCAGTGACAGAGATTCCCTTGAGATTTAGTTTGGAAGAGAGATGGGGGTTTATTTTCTGCATTGCGCCACTTCTGGAACATACTGACTAGAAGTCTGCAACGTTTCTATGAAAGTTTGTAAAAGAAAAAAATGATCTTGGACTGTTTAAGTGAGTGAAAGTGTTTTTGGGATAGGAGGATGTTCAATTGGTGTCTTGCCATCACTCAGTCATTGTAGTCAGTCAGAGAGTCAGAGAATGGAATAGTTTCTAGAGAAAACAGAGATGTTAGCTCCGCTCTATGTGCATCCAGCGGTTATTTCCGGTGTGTGTCGACCCTGATAAAAATGTCCGTTGGTACTTCCAGACCACTGGACTTTGGATCTCTGGGGTCTTGTTCTCCAGAGAACATAATTCTAACAGGCTGACCCACTAGAGTGAGTATTGTGGGCAGAGCAGGATTAAACATAAGGCAACTGTAGCTGGCCACCTCAGGCCCACCTGCTAGACAGGGCCCCCAGAACCATGCATTTTCTTGGCCCCATTTACCATCTGTATGTGAAGAATAAAGGGGGACAATATGGGTAACCTGCCAACGGCCCCATGGGTTTTTAAATTAATCTTGGATAGTGGGGAATTCAAAATGAATTTAAATTTTAGACCCAAATAGCCAATCTAGAAACATTTTCCAACACCGTTATGCTTGTATGTTTTTAAGTGCAATAAGTTGTGTTATGGGGCTGTCGCATGCAACCAATCAAAAGATTTTCCAGGACATACGCAGCTTAAATTAAAACGTGTGCACCACTTTAAAGCACTGTGGGAGAGGGACCTGGGTGAAAGGTTAGATGACGCTTCCTGGAAAAATAGCTATGCAAATTGTACTTTTTAGATTTGTACTTCTATGAAGGAAATGGTGGTACGTGTATTTCTAGATCATATCCTGACCCAGTTAGAGTAGTATTTTCCCAACCCTCTATCGCTTCTGCTCTCGTGGTTTTACCTTCTTTCACATGTGGTGAGAATGTGAAAGTTGAATATCATCAGCATAGAACCTTTTATATATATCTTTGAACCCAGATCAAATATTGGACTTTTTCTATGAAGCTCCTTTTGTACCAAAATGTTGAAAACAATGGTAAAATTGTCTTTTAAAATCTCTACACCTACCAGTATCTGCATTGTTTAAAAAGTGGAGAGAGTTTGTGCCTACTCTCACAACACTGCTGCAGAAAGATGGATGGGTGGGTGGATGGATAGGCCAAAATATTGGGAAGACTTCCTGGACACAATGCTATATCAACTAAGTCCTGCAAGTTGCAAGGTGGCACCCCCCAGGAATTGGATTTGTTGTTCCAGAACATCCCACAAATTTTCAATTGGATTGAGATTTCGTGAATTTGGAGATCAAGGCAACACCTTGAACTCTTTGTCATGTTCCACAAAAAATTCCTGAACAATTTTTGCAGAGTGTCAAGATGCATTATGCTGCTGAAAGATGCCACTGCCATCAGGTAACACCACTGCAATGAAGGGGTATACTCTAGGTTGGTGGTACATGTCAAAATAACATCCACATGAATGCCAAGACCCGAGGTTTCCCAGCAGAACATTGCCAAGAGCATAACACTGCCTTCTTCTCATATTGCATCATGCTGCAATCTCTTCCCCTGGAAAATGATGCATATACACCTGGCCATCCACTTGATCTAAAAGAAAATATGTTACTCATCAGACCAGGCAACCTTCTTCCATTGCTCCATGGTCCAGTTCTGATGCTCACATCCCCACTGAAGGCACACTGACCAGTCTGCAACTATGCAACAAACTATGCCATTGGAACGTAATATTAAACGCTATTCACTGCACATGTCTGTGGTTTTTATGTTGTGGCTGATCAATGTATATTTATATTTTTTTTTTTGTGCGAGGGAGGGGCATGCAAGCCAACCTAGCAAGATGCATGTTCATGGAGCTCAGGGTCTGACCTTTAATATTAAGTTTATTATTCAAGCTCAGGACCGGCGCATCCTATAGGCGACTTAGGCAGTGAGCACTTCCTTTCAGTCCGGCTGGGTACAGGAAACAGAAGCTCCTGTACCGCGGTCCGTGACGACCAGCCATGCTACAAAGAGGTAGGAGGCACTCGGGGGCGGGGCGGGGGGTAAAGAGGGGAGGGGAACGACGACTTATGTGCATTCCCAAAGCTGGTTCCGCATGCACATAAGTACAGGCACCTACACAGGACCCCCCTACACCCTTTACATAGGCCTTCCTACACCCCGCCCCCCACTGCACAGAACCCCCCAAACCCACACAGGACCCCTCTACACCCTTCCCCCCACGACCTCCAACACTGCCCCCCTACACCCTGCTCCCCACTACACAGGACACCCCTACATCCTGCTCCCCACTACACAGGACCCCTCTACACCCTGCTCCCCACTACACAGGACCCCCAAAATCTGCCCCCCACTATGCAGGACCCCTCTACACCTTGCCCTTACTGCACATGACCCCTCCCCCGCACTACACAGGACCCACTTAAACCCTACCACCCGCTGCAGAGGACCCCTCTTCACAGACCCTACTACCCACTGCCCAGGACCCCCAAAGCACTGTGTTTAATTGCACAGAAGCCCAACAGGCACACTACCCCCTACACCCTGACACTTTACTGCTAGAATTCACCCACTCTACTGCACTATTTCCAGCAGTGGAACAGTCTCCTCAACACCCCACTATATTCAGCAATGTGAGAGATACCTCCCACCCCAACTGCACCCATCTATGGGCTGACTCTACAGCTATTTTGTCAGCTTAAGAACAGATTACACCTCACACTCGTTACACCCAGCACAGGGACTGAGCTACTCCCCTCAGCCATTATTCCCAGCCCTGGGGCAAAAACCTTTACCCACTATACCCAGACTTGTGCCATGCCACTGTATACAGCATTGGGACATATCTCTCCTAAGCATACAGGGCATGTTGAATGACTTTAGCAAGAAATAAGGTAGATACCCCCAGCACATTTGAAAGGGTGACAGATCATTCCTATAATTCTGAGTAGTAAAGGCGTATCACTATTCATAGGTTGGGCACATATTCGTTTTAATGGAGGATATATTTTCCAGGATAACAGGACTGATTTAATATCACACACAAGCACACACTGCTTCTCCTACACACACACAGAAACACAATGCATTTTACACACACTCAATGCACCCCTTACAGACACACACACACTGCATTACATACATACACAGAAACACACACCTTGCATCCCTTACACATACAACAAAAGATTCACACAATGCATCCCTTACACACACACACACACACACACACACACACAGAAACACACAATGCATGCCCTATACACACAAACTCACACTGCATGCCCTATACACACACACTACACCCCTTACACAAACTGGTATCCCTATATACTACATTCCATAAGAACACACACACATTACATCCTCTACAATAACACATAACACATCCCCTACACACATACACTTCACTCCCTGTGAGTTAACTCATGGGTGGGCCTTGAAGGCATAAGGTTTATGGGCGGGCCTTGTAGTTATACTCACGGTCAGGCCCTGTAAGGGGCCCAAAAAAATGGAGCTGGTTCATGTTCGTTGATTTTTTGTGAGCACTGTCTCTAGAGAGCCTGTTTTAACACAGACCAGTGGAACCAAACTGCAGCCTGAGCCCATCATCCTCTTGTCCTTATCTGGTGGTAAGTAGGCAATCCAGTATATTATTAGTGCTAAATTAGCACTAATCTCTAATTTACCTCACATTAAAGGGCCACTATAGTCACCAGAACCACTAGAGCTTAATGGAGTGGCTCTGAGGTCTATAGCCTGTCCCCGCAAGCTTTTTAATGTAAACACACTGCCTTTTTTTTTTTGAGAAAAGACACTGTGTGCAGCACTGGCGTTGGCTCATATGGCAGATCATATAGGTGGGGCATTGTGATGTCACATGGTGGGCAGAGCATATGGGGGGCAGCAAATTTTTGTTTGCTTAGGGCGGCAAAATTTCTTGCACCAGCCCTGTTCAAAATTTACAGCAAAAGTTTGCAGTTATACTCACCTTGGTTATCCAGGGGCTAGTCTACCTTCATTTGAGACAGAGTTTCTGCGCATCCACTGGGTGTATGTAACAACTCTGTCTGAGCCCTGCTTGCATGGTACAGGTGGGGAAGGCAGCAGACTCTCCACCTCCGAATGGCTACTGCTATTTTGCCAGACCCTTCGGACTCGAGGGGGTTATCCTGGTCCACACTAAAGTAATCTCTGGTTGCTGCATGAGAGACTTTCTGCTGAGTTGTGTGCGGATGGTGACTGCATCACATTTGGTTCAAAGCAAGGGCTCATTCCTCCAGGCCTTTGATGACCTGTGCAGGTGATTCTTGGTGAAACTTGCTCTTAGGGTCTCCAGCAGAGCATTACAGGAACTTATGGAAGTGATCCCCATGTTGTCCTGTTATCAAGTAGTCCAATGCTTTGCAGCCACCCATCCCTGTAGAGAACCCCTTCATACACTCAGACAGTCCCAGGATGGCACTGCTGAGTGTACACCATGTCAATCCCAAAACCACTAGTTGGGCACTAGCAGTTGCTGTCTCAGTGAGGACTTGGGATGACTCAAAACATCACTTGGAATGTGGCACCTTTTGTCTTGGCATGCTGGGACCATGATTCTTAGTGGCGGTGACTTGATTTCAGCCAGAGTGGGTTGAATTCACACTAATAGGTGGGGCCTACGTTTGATGGACTGCATCCACTATGTGTAAGGAACAGGCTGCCTGTCATGTAAGACACATGTGGGGGACTATCATCTTAAGCGGTTTCATTTATTAATTTCAGCAACTTTATTGTTTCAGCAATGTTATATTCTTCCTGTCTGGCACCCTTATATTTGTGGCCTAGTGGCTACTCCAGCGGTTTAGTTTTAGACTGTTTATGCGAATGCTAACTATTGTTATCTCTTTATTACCCAAAAAGAGTGGTTTTGTAACAAGTGCAATTACTGTAATACTCTATTACTTTACAAGATTAAATGTTCTTACGCATGCAAGTTCTGCCTATGATTTTATTTGTGAATGGTGTTTTCTTTTACTACATGACAGTTACATGTTGGTATTGCAACTGTTGTCTATTACCATCTCAATGAAAAAAATAAATATATAAATAAATAAATAACACAAACTTTGATCAAAACCACAGATTCAAGTGCTTACATGAATTTGAAAATCATATATTACCTGTGCAGTAGTTATGCAGTTTGTGCAATAGATTGCAATTTCCTCCTTAAATTTGCTAAATCTTACTATGCTTTCACACTAGTGTAACTTTCCACCTAGAGCTTGTACCAACCTGCTCAGTTTATTGATTAAGATAACAAACATGCTTTTACAACACAGCCCTCAAGGTGAATGTGCAAGTCAATGAGCAAACCAGTAACTTTCACCAATCAAGGTATATTGTACAGACAAACATGTTCATCTAGAAATGTGATCAGAATGTTTTTGCCATCAATGATGAATCACATGACAACTATTAAGTTGATAGGTGAAGGGGTAAAGGGAAGAACCAGTATGGAATTTGTAATTACTTGCAGACCTGTTAACCTTGCCAGGTCTGATATCACTAGAGGAAGGGGCAGAGCCAGATTTTCATCATGAGAGCCTGTAGGCACAGAAATCTGATGTGCCTACTAATTGCCCCCTTCCAAATTAATTTTTCAAAAAGAGTTGTCTAAAAAATGTTGTATATACACACACATCTATATGTAGTGTGTGCGCTTGTGTAGCAGAATATGTTGTAAATGTCTGAGTGCATGTTTGTGCGTACAGCCTGGGTTGCTGTATGTGTATCTGAGTTTGTAGTCTTCATTTCTGAGTTGGCCTTTCTGGCTACAGCTTGTCCCTTCTCTTGGCCAATCATATAACCTTTCCCTCCAGGAGGTCCTGTGTTCAGTCTGAGGGGACATGGCCATGCACAGATCAGATTTCCTCAGACTGAATACGGTGATCTCAGAATCCTGCAGCCAGCAGGCACGTTATAGGGAGGGACATTTAACAGGCAGAGTAGGCATCCCCATTACGCATGTGCCTATAGGTAGGTGCCTACACTGGCTAATTGGAAAAATACAGACCTGGGAAAGATTGGCCAAAAAAGGATGGGGCGTGTCACAATGGCGCACAAACACACCAAAATGACAGGATCTCAGACAGAGCAGCCAGTCAGGGCTGCCCAGACCTACATATTCATTAAAACTCATGCAGCGCTGTGCCTTAGCCACCCTAACACTGGGTGACCGAGATGGGCTTTCAGGTGATTGGAAAAACTCAAAATTGTGTGTCACATGAAGTGATTGTGTGACTTGGTAGGTCAGTGCTTCGGTAAACTGAACTCTCTCTTTAGAACAGACACATTTGGATAATACATAAAGAGTAATTCTGGAAGTGAGAAATATCAATCAAAGTGTAGAAATCACCAGGGTCTTTCTTTTTGTAGTGATTGTTACATAGGCATTCCACGTACAAAGCACTGGTTTATGAGAATAGCAATGTCAGTGCAAAACCGCATCGTGGCACTCTGCTTGGGAATACAATTTAGGTTGCATTTGAATAAGTGAATGCTAATTGAATTTCCTCTCCTTAATAAATTGCATTATATTATTGGTTTGGTTTTCATTGTTAATTACAAATATATAAAAATCTATTCATGGTTTTTTGTTTTTTTCTGGTATGCAACATTATTTTAACCTATAGGATCAGTTCACAAAAACAGGAAGAGTCATGTTTCAGTTGTGTGTGTGCTTTTTCGCACACTGTCTTGTGAGCTGCTTTTTTAGATTTACTTGTACAAAGTCACAGCTATATCTAGTTCCCCATTTATCGTCCTGGAGAATCTGGTGGAAGTTTGCAAATATATTATTATTACTTTTATTAAGAAAACTGCAAAATATTCTGCAGCCCTGTACAGTGGGTAAATATATAAGTCAACAAAATGGACATGAGCTTAAAATGTAACAAATCTAATATGCTTAGCAATAGGACACAAGCTTACAATCTAATGGAAATAGAAAAAGTTTATTTATTTATGCATCATAAAATTTAAAAAAAGGTACATAGTACCATACCAAGGACAGTTTTAATTTTGCAGCCACACAGCTTCTTTATTTATTCAATAAAATAAAATTAGCATTCAAACTGAACTTAGTTGGTATTAAAGGATAACAGCAAATATTAAATTGTATATATGTTTTTTTTCTTTTCCACTACTAGAAAAGTAATTTTGACATTGCAGTCTGCCTAGTGTACTACTTTGGTTATACCTCTTAAGATATACCATGCTTTATACTACCAGCAACTGTTTAGCCGGTGCCAACCATGGCTGTCAGAGCAGTAACGGTCACCAACCACAGTGAGACAGCTTCATTTTTGTATGAAACTGATACCAGTATGGATCCCCTTTATTGGTTCCATTTAAGAAATCACCCACTGCAGGAAGCACAGTATGACTGTCTGCAAAGTGTAAAGGCAGGGAATATAAAGCATTTAAAAAAATTCAGAATATAGACCATTTTATTATCAAGCTTGGTAGTATGAAGCAAACATAAAAACAAAGTTTAATGCAGATTTAATAGAGGGATAGACATATTAAGCTATAGATTCTAGTACATAAGGTCATTGATACTTTTACTATGATTCATAGCTTGGAAAAACAAAGCATTATTAAGGTCAATGTGGACTCCTTTTAAGCACATGACCTGACCAAACACCTACATTTAAGATAACACAAAATTAGTCTTCATTTAATTCATTGTGATCTCATTTCACCAGTTGCCAAGATTTAAAAGCACCGTAACCACTATAGCGGACGGTGCCAGTTATGATACCAGGAATTCCCTGGCACCCCCATTGTAAATAGTCAAACTGTATTAGAACAGTCTGTCAAGCTCGTTTCTACATCCACTACTGCCTATTGAAAGTTAAACATTCCAAAACAGGAGCTTCTGTTAGCTCTACTGAGCTAAGCCCTGCATCATTTTCTGCCAGTGAGCCATGCCTTGCACCACGAGAGAGAGAGCATTCAGCTATTCATAGGAGGTACAGGAGGTGGGCGACAGCACTTGGTAAGAAGAGGTCAAACATTCTAAAAGAGTTTAACTAATCTAAATTGGAGGGAGGCTCCGTGCCACTCCTGGCACAATAACTACTACAGCGCTACAGCAAGAAAAACTAAATTGTATGAATACTAGCGCACATTATTATTAGAAGTCAACTGGTAAGGCAATAACACTATAGAACGCATTAATACAAATACTACAGTGTTAACTCTAACTAGATGCATTCCTTTATTTTATATACATTTCTGGTTGTTCTTCGAAATAACCAAACCACCAGTATTTATGGAGAGGAATCTATTTTTAAAATTGGATCATTTATATACAGTATATTTTTTGCCTTATGTGACTTCTTCAGGTATTTTTTTTTGTTCTCACACTAATAGTTTCATGTGCACATGCAAAACTAATGGACTAATATGTTTTCCCCACTTACACCACAGCTTAGATCAATGCTGAATGACATAGCAGCTTTATATTGGCTACAATCCCAAGATATAGGCATTAAAGAGACAGATGTGTGTTGTCAGTGTAGTCATTTTCCTGTATGTATCAATCCCAACAAGTCCTAATTCCGTCCTCACTCCAATACACACAGGATACTTAGTAATGAGGAAACAAATACACATCTGAAGTAATTGTGTCAAAATTAAGTGTTGGGTCCACTATTAATCAGTATCCATAGCAGTTAAAGGTGCTCAATATTCATGGGGTCATTCAATAAAGTGTGAATTGTTAGCTTCACATAAATTGATTTTTACCCTTTTATACACCTATTTTAGTTGATTCTTACAATTTAGGGCTGGCATATTTTATTTTATTTTTTTAACCACCCAGGGCCCATCTACCAACAAGCACATCATAGATGGCAGGTAAACAGATGTGTGATTTAATCTTTTTCCCGGTCTTTTTTTTTTTTTATTGAAATAAAGATAAGAGTCAAGCTGGTTATCTAAGATCTGTTTATGTATTAAAGGGACACTATAGTCACCATAACAACTACAGCTTAATGTAGTTGTACTGGTGAGTATAGTAGCTCCCTTCAGGCATTTTCAGAGAAAAGGCAGTGTTTACATTGTCCCTAGGGACACCTCCAAGTGGCCACTCCTCAGATGGCCACTGGAGGGGTTTCCTTGCTCAGGGTTGCACAGTAAGCAGCCCTGACGTTCAGCGTCCCCACGCTCTTTTCCTCATAGAGATGCATTGATTCAATGCATCTCTATGAGGAGATCATGATTGGCCAAAACTGCATTTGGCCCCACCCCGTACCGATTTTAGTCAATTGGCTAAAAATCGTCCACTTTGATGTCACAAAGGGGGCGGAGTCAGCGCCGGCGAACCCGCGCAGCGCTAGAAATAAGGTGAGTTTTAAACTTTTATAGGGGGGCAAGCCAACTAAATGGTGGGTTTGGCACTATAGGGTCAGGAATACGTGTTTGTGTGCTTGCTTCTTTCACTTAAAGGAGTTTATTTTCCAATTTCAAATTCTCTATATTTATAACATGGAACTGTAGTGAAAACAAAATGTTTAAAATACTGGTAAAAAGTTGGGTTCATTTTATTTTCCAATTCAGTTATATTTACATCATTGTTAAATTTAGAAATTTGGTTTATTGTTCACAGAATAAAATTCAAAATGTAACATGCAATGTGGTGTATTATTTTGATTACACAATGAAAAACCCTCTAAATATGTTTCAAAAGAAGTATAGAGAAAATGAGGGCGATTTCCTGTAACTTCGGTAACACAAACTTTGGGTTTTCGAAGGCTTTCAGACGTTGAAAAAAAATCTCTCTAACAGTTAACTGCCACAAACATCATTGACCACATCCCTTCCTAGTATATGCCTATCTTCATTTTACTCACATTATACATAACTATGTCGCACAGCCCAGAGTTTCAAAATAAACCATTAATCCTTTGTGGTACACTATCACCGATATAGGTTTGCTGCACTGCAATACGCCCCACTAATCTTGTGTGCTTTAACTACCTACACTCCCCCTTATACTTCCCAGGGTTTTCAGTTCCAAAATAGAATGAACTACAAATAAAAAATAAAGGTCTGTATTTATGAGTTTTTTTGCGTTTACAGAAATATTCATACACAAACATTTCTGTCAAATTTATTGAAGATATTTGTCTTCTGAAGATAAATCCCACATATACACAGTGAGGGTTGCAAACACATTGCCTAAAACCAAACTATGACAAAACTTTTGTGTTTGTTTACATGATGTGAAACTGACAGTAACTTTTTTCACAGGAAGTACTAATTGAAAATAAGTTAGATCACAGGAAGAATATTGGAATTGCTATTTAAACACCAAATGCTTACACTTTCCCTGAACTATCCCTTTCCTGTATTATCGCACACTTTCTACTATTTTTTCCTTCTCTATCCTGCATGCTCTCCAATTTAAGTGGTAGGTAAAAAAAAAAATATACCCCTTATTTTTTCTAGAAATACAATTCCCATAATGCTTATCCTCAAGGCTAGCAGAGCATCATTGGAGGTATTGGTCAGGCTGTTAGTTACTTCTCTGGTAGTTTGTTTTTTCCAACATTTCCATTTGTTTTCTCTGAAATTACCTGATCATTAAAGTGTTTCTTTAATGAAAAGTCAGTTTTTCCATAAAACACTGGTTTTTGGCTTTAGGTGGAGTAACCCTTTCTGAGCTAGTCCACCCTACCACAAACTAAACATTAAATATTCACCTAGTGCTACTGCCGGAGTCCAAGTTTTCCCCTCAGTTCAGTCCTCCTTGGCTGACATCACACCCCAGAGATTGAGGGAAGTCAGAGGATGGATTGAGGGAAGGACAGGGATGCCATTAGCTGGCAATTTTTGATAGGACTGAGACAACGTGAAACTTTGTCTGAGCTACCCTTAGGGCCTGCGCATCCATAAGGTGGCACAGGTGGCCGCCTTAGGGTGCCAGAGCAGGGGGGCGCAAAAATCTGAAACTCCTGCCTCTGGCAGGGGTCTCTGATTTTTCAACTTACCTTTCTCCCTGCTGCCAGCACACAGGAGCAGGGCAGTGAAGTCAGCCCCTCTGCCCCCCTCTATTTCACTCTACTGCCCCTGTTCCCATTAAACTGCCTCTGCCCCCCTCTACAGCCCCTCTATTTCCCTATACAGCCCCTCTCCCCACTATACTGCTCCTGCCCCTGTGCTATCCTCTTCAGCTCCTACCCCCCTTTGTTTTTGTTCCCCCCTCTTCAGCCCCGGTGCCCCCTCTATTTTCCTCTACAGGCTCTGTCCCCTTTCTACAGCCCCTGCCCCCCCCTCTACTGCCCATTTATCCCACCATACTGTCCCTTTGACACCACTATTTTGCCCTAGTGTCCTCCTCCACAGCCTGTTTCCCACCATACTGCCCCTGTGCCCCCCACCACAGCCCCCAACTCCCCTACTTCACATTCCTTCCACTACAGCCTCTATTCCCCCACGTGCAGCCCCAACCCCATTTTACACCCACTAACTCCACTACTGCCCCTCTCCCCCTTTTACACCCCATACCTCCACTACAGCCCCTCTCCCCCAAACTACAGACCCTATCCCCACTTGCAGCCATCAACCTACTTCAGTCCCTAACCCCCCTACAACAGCCCCTATCCCCCACTACATTTCCTAAGCCCCCAGTTACAGCCCCTATCACCCCACTACAACTCACTACCAGTCCCCCTTCCAAGATTAGTTTCTGGATCTGCCCTTGCTCTGCATACCTGTGTATGTATGTCTCTGTATGACTATTAGTGATGTCCTGAACGGTTTGCCGCGGACTCATCATTGAGTAAACTTTGACCCTGTACCTCACAGTCAGCAGACACATTCCAGCCAATCAGCAGCAAATCCTCCCTCCCAGATCCTCCCACCTCCTGGACAGCTCATTAAGAATGCAGCTTCAAAATGGATGCTGTCCAGGAGGTGGGAGGGCCTGGGAGGGAGGGTCTGCTGCTGATTGGCTGGAATGTGTTTGCTGACTGTGAGGTACAGGGTCAAAGTTTACTCAATGATGAGTCCGTGGCGAACCGTTTGGCGAACCGTTCGGTACATCACTAATGACTATATGTCGGAGTATGACTGTGTATGTATGCCTGTGTGTTTTTGTCTCTATATGACTGTGTCTATAACTTTCTGTATGTCTGTATGACTGTATCCATATGTCTCCGTATGCCTTGTTCTGTATATCTTTGTGTGACTAGGTCTGTGTATATATGTCCCTGCATGCCTGTGTAGGCATGCCTGTATGTATCTGTATGCCTTGTTCTGTATGTCTCTGTATGCCTGCATCTTTATGTCTCTGTATGACTGTATGTCTGTGTTTTCATCTTTGCCTGTTTAGCCTTTACCCTTCAAATTCCTATAGAACATTTTAACATATCAAGTAAAAATTTTGATAAATAGTATTTTTTTTTGTAAGTTTTATGGTTTTCTGAAATCATGTATCGGTTTCCAAATGAAATAAGGTTAAAAGGAAATTATTTATGTGTAAGAATGTCCCTACACTGTAGATTCAGCCCTTCTCATTTATAGTTATTAAACTTGCTTAGTCTCATAACAAGGGAGATCCTCATGGTGACGGATCTTGGCTCAATACAATGCAATCGCCAATCCAATTTTTTTCATACAGAAGCACTGAATTCAATGCTTCTCTATGAAACATTGACTAATTTGTGTCATCATGCTGTGTATCAAGTCGAATCTGAAAAGATTTAATTTTCAAAGGTCTCAAGGAAGAAAATCTGCTAGTGGCTATAAGTATCTGACAAATATAAACATTTATGAATTTTAGAAACATCAATGCTTTACATGACCATAGACGGATTACTTTAAGATGTAGTGGTTTTGGTGCTTAGAGTGTCCCTGAGCTTCTGTAAATCTTGCAAGTTGTGGAACAATAACTTAACCATGTTCTTGAACGTTAAAGGGATAACACCATGACCACTTCAGTGATTTGAAGGAGTCTCAAGTCTATATGTACAGTGTTCACAATGAAAGGCTGCACAGAAACAATTCAAATCTTTTGCTGCAAGAGTTTTAACTCCTCCTGCAATATCTTTAGGGCATCATTAGCCATTCACTGGCTGAGAGTGATTAGCGGACGCTCTCAGCTAATCAATGAACAGGATAAGCATTATGGGTAGGGGTCATGGAAGATAGACATGGCTATATGACTGAATGCGTTACATTGCGCTGCTAAGTCAACACTACCTCAGCAGCCTTGCAGAAACCAGATGTCATTAATCCAGCTTCACAGCAAACATTGCATTAAGCGAAAGCCAGCTAAAGGAGAAAACCATTGCGCAACAGTTTACACCATTACAGGGAAACAGGGCTATGGTACTCTGTATATTATACAGAGGTTGTAGCAAATTAAATGCTTGGAGTAACCAGTAATGAGTGATTTACTGGTTATCACTAATCCGGTCAATAAATCACTCATCCACTAGAGTTCCAGTATCGCCATACGTCCTCTACAGACTAAACACTCAACAGGATCCAGCACCTAAAAATGTTTTAAGTAACACTATAGCATTCTACTCCCCATTTAGAGTCAGGGCCCCCTAAATTTAATCTAAAAGGGTTTTATTTACCCCTTTTCCAGTGCCAAGGCACATTCTGAGCAGTGTGTAATTCTCACTTATGTCATTATGTAAACTAATTTAACACATTGTATTTTTAACATGTGTTAATCAGACGAGAAAGGAAAGAAAACATTTTTTTACAAACTAATTGTAACTTCCTGACGTTGCTTTTGAATGGGGAAGCAGTGAACCTCAACCACTGTCTGCCAATGAAATAAAAAAAATTAAAAAAACCTAAAACCAAGTAAAGCAGAGAGTTTTTGTAGTGTGCACATGATATGTTACCTATTTACCAAGGACGGAAATACTCACCCACCAACAAAGTAAATCTACTGCCTACATTTTATAACTACCGCAGCACAAATAAACACTGCCTGGTTCTGTAGAGTCAAACGCTAGTGGTTTTATTAGTGCTCTGTGAAGTCTAGTACAGGAGAAACCTAGGAAGCTAAAATAGTACGGTAAGTGATATCTACGGTTCAATTAATTATTATTTTTTTAATGTTAAAGGAACACTATAGGGTCAGGAACACAAACATGTATTTCTTACTCTGTAGTGTTAAAACCACCAACTAGGTGACTTACCCCGCCCCCCCTCCTCCCAGGCCCGCTTAGAATAGGTGAAAACTCACCTTATCTCCAGCGCCCGCCAGGTCTGGAGATGCATCTCTGTGAGGAAAATTCAGCATCTGCCAATGCATCTCTGTGAGGAAAATTCAGAGTCTCCATGCAGAGCGGGGAGATGCTGAACGGCAATACTGCTACTGTGTACCACTGTCCCAGGAAAGGCCATGGTTGAATGAAAATACCCAAAGGGAATGAGTATACTCACCAGAACAACTACATTAAGCTGTAATTGTTCTGGTGACTATAGTGTCCCTTTAACTTGACAGGCTCCAACCCATGTGAAGATCAGATACTAAGTTTACTTTAAATGCTTTAACTATACAGGGACTAAAAAAAATTATTACTGGTGATGTTGAATTTTGAAAACGGTGTGCATAATTTACCACCATTCATGGTTTAGTGATTATTTATTCTAAACACTGATATCTCTATAAATATAAATAAATACTGGGAAAATCCTTGCACACAGGCTCCAATGCTATATACTGCCAGATTGTAAAAGAAACGGCAGCACTCACGGTCTTTACTTAAATTCTTCTTTTATTTGCAAGATTAAAACATAGATCAACGTTTCAGTCCCTATGTGTGTGTATATATATATATATGTAGAGAAGTGGCAGCACTCACAGTCTTCCATAAAAGCAATTCTTTATTCTAGCAAGATTAAAAGTGGGATCAACGTTTCAGTCCTTTCCCAGGACTTTCCTCAGGATCAGTTTATTGAAAGGACTGAAACGTTGATCCCACTTTTAATCTTGCCATAATAAAGAATTGATTTTATGGAAGACCCTGAGTGCTGCCATTGCTCTACCTATATGGATATTTAAAGTCTCAGGCTTAGCACCCGGCAAATTATTGGATACTTCAGCCAGTGTGCAAGGATTTACTGTGAGATAATATATATATATATATATATGTTATGGTGGGGAAAAATTGTGATTGAAAACCCCTTCCACCTGAAGTATGTGGATAGTTAATACAATGCTAAACAAAAATCTGCACACCAGTCAAGCCATAAGACTTGACTGGTGTGCAGATTTTTGTTTAGCATTGTATTAACTATCCACATACTTCAGGTGGAAGGGGTTTTCAATCACAATTTTTCCCCACCATAACCTATTTGGATTTTGCTTCCCAAGCACTACCAAGCCTCAATAAGCAAACCAGTAACCAACCTCATGCTGAAGAGTTGCATTAACAACGAAACAGCTGTCCATGAGTGGTTCACTGGTTTTGCATCTTATCCTAAATTGTGTTCCAAGCAGTTGTATACTGCAAACACAAATTAAAAGGAATCCATGTTTAAAATGGAATGAGGCAAAAATGTGATTCTTTGTTAAACTAATTTGCATATGCCCACCCAGAATCCTTTGCGGTTGTAACATCACTGCTGATTTGGGATTTCTGTGGGAAAAGCAAGTCTTATGGCTTGACTGGTGTGCAGATTTTTGTTTAGCATTGTTATATATATATATATATATATATATATATATATATATATATATATATATATATATATATATTTATTATTTTTTTTTATTTTTTTTTAAACACACCACCTGCTTTTTTCCTCCCACTACTTCCTGATTTGTGCATCTCTAACAACCTCCTTGTGCCTCCATGTGTGTTTGGACTTCACTGAAGAGATCAAGTATAGGAAAATACATAAAATCTTGTTTACTACACCCTTAACACACAGGGGCTGGAGGCTGTTGATGGTATAGTTTGCTATCCCCCTTTACGAAGAGCAGTGGCGTACACACAACCCATGGGGCCTCGGTGCGAAAACTGAGCATTGGGCCCCCCAGCGCGCTTACTCTGTGTGGGCTGGGGCCGCAACCCATGGGTCTTGCCACGCATGAGCATTCGGAGCTGAGAGGCACGATTGGGGCGTAGAGATCACCAGCGGCAAGGGAGTCCAGTGCTGGAGAAAGGTAAGTGCTTAAGACACACACACTCTCACGAACAGACGCATACACACTAGCTTACAGACACACACACACTCACAAACAGACACATACACACTAGCTAACAGACACACATTTACTGACAGACATACATACACACTCACTTACAAAACACACACTCACTAACAGACATACACAGTAACACACTCACTGACACACTAACACACACACACACACACACAAGTTTAAAAAAAAATAAAAATTTTTTATATCTCTATAAATATAAATAAATACTGGGAAAATCCTTGCACACAGGCTCCAATGCTATATACTTGCCGGGTGCTTAAGCCTTGGACTTTAGTATCCAGATTGTAAAAGAAACGGCAGCACTCACGGTCTTTACTTAAATTCTTCTTTTATTTGCAAGATTAAAACATAGATCGTAGAGATAGAGATAGAGAGGTGGCAGCACTCACGGTCTTCCATAAAATCAATTCTTTATTCTAGCAAGATTAAAAGTGGGATCAATGTTTCAGTCCTTTCCCAGGACTTTCCTCAGGATCAATTTATTGAAAGGACTGAAACGTTGATCCCACTTTTAATCTTGCCACAATAAAGCATTGATTTTATGGAAGACCCTGAGTGCTGCCATTGCTCTACCTATATGGATATTTAAAGTCTCAGGCTTAGCACCCGGCAAATTATTGGATACTTCAGCCAGTGTGCAAGGATTTACTTGAGATAAAATATATATATATATATATATTTATTTTTATTTATTTTTTTAAAAACACACCACCTGCGTTTTTCCTCCCACTACTTCCTGATTTGTGCATCTCTAACAACCTCCTTGTGCCTCCATGTGTGTTTGGACTTCACTGAAGAGATCAGGTATAGGAAAATACATAAAATCTTGTTTACTACACCCTTAACACACAGGGGCTGGGGGCTGTTGATGGTATAGTTTGCTATCCCCCTTTACGAAGAGCAGTGGCGTACACACAACCCATGGGGCCTCGGTGCGAAAACTGATCCGTGGGCCCCCCGTGCGCTTACTCTGTGTGGGCTGGGGCCGCAACCCATGGGTCTTGCCACGCATGAGCATTCGGAGCTGAGAGGCACGATTGGGGCGTAGAGATCCCCAGCGCCAAGGGAGTCCAGCGCTGGAGAAAGGTAGGTGCTTAAGACACACACACACACTCTCACGAACAGACGCATACACACTAGCTTACAGACACACACTCACAAACAGACACATACACACTAGCTAACAGACACACATTTACTGACAGACATACATACACACTCACAAAACACACACTCACTAACAAGACATACACAGTAACACACTCACTGACACACTAACACACACACACATACACACACACTCTAACACTAACTCCAACACACACACACAAGTTTAAAAAAAAAATTTAATCCCCCAGCCTCCCTACCTTTGGGAGTGCTGAGGGGATTCCTTGGGGTCCAGTGGTGTCACCAGGTGGGCAGGCAGGCGGGCGCGCGCACGCGCGCGCAAGGGAGCACTCTCCCCTGAGTGCTTCCTGTTCAGCTCCCTCGCGCGACGCGTACTGATGCCGGAGCCGGAAGATGATGTCATCTTCCGGCTCCGGCATCAGTGCGGTGCGCGAGGGAGCTGAAGAGGGAGCACTCAGGGGAGAGTGCTCCCTCGCGCGAGCGCGCCCACCTGGTGATACCAGGGCCCCCCCCCAGGAGAAGAGACTGGCCACACTGGCATATATACCGGTGTCGCAGGGTCAAATTCAATAGCTGAAAGTTTTAACATTAACATTAAAGTATACCTGCCAGCACTATTTTCACTTATGCATAAAATTCATTTTACAAAAAGTGCAGATTTCAACAGAAATTGGCACATTTATAAATTAACCTAGGCTGTAACCCACCCGGCTGGTAGTTAAACTCTGTTTAACTAAGCTCAAGAGGCAGGCGACTGCCCGGAGCACCTGCCTTGCACAGACTTCTTTATTGAGCTGAATTGGGAAGTCTGTGATTGGACAGCCACAGAAAGTCTGTGCTGGGGATGAAGGGGATGGCTTGAAAAGACTGCAAACAAGAGATATGCAGCTTTTGAAAGCTGTTTGTTATGCTTTCCAATGGAAAAAAATAAATAAATAGTAGGTTTTTTTGTTTGTTTTTGGGGCTGCGGAGTGTCCTTTTTCTGGTTGGATTGATTCAGGGCTACAGGGTTCTGATACTTAATATGTTGATGGGCCTAAGGAGGGAAGTTGAATTTACAATCCTATTGTCACAGTTGCTTTTATGGACTTAGATATGGGACATAAGGCAATCATGTTACTTGCCTCTGGATTTGCTCTACTGTGAAATTACGTTTCAGATATGGCTTTAAGGTGACCTTATACCGTACAGGCTGAGATCTAAGCAGTCATTAAGAAGCTATTAAAATGTCAGTCTAAGTCAGTCTTTAACTTAATGAAGTAGTTTTGGTGCATAGATCATGTCCCGGTAGTCTCAATGCTCCATTCTTTGTTAGGAATTAAATTCCTTTATTTCTGAGGCCCTACTTACACCTCCCTTGGCTGTAAATGACATGTTGTTTAGAGAAGTTGTCTACATTGATGTAGGTGCCTCGATATCCATTGTAATTAGTTTGCCATGCATCTCTTGCCTGACTTCTGCATCCTTTAAGATGGCAGGCATCTTTCTGACATCACGATTGGATGCACACATATCGCAGGCATGTGTCATGACGACAGCAAACTCACCTTCGTTTACGAACTCAGGTGACCCATCTCCCACAGATAGTCCCACAGCCCCTCCCATGATTAGGCGGCACCTAAAATTCAAAGCATGCACCCATAGCAGTGCAATGTTATTCTGACTCTAAGACCTCAGAGATACAGTGCTGTGTTGCTCCTATTCCCTCTCCATGACCCTTCATTGTTACTTGTGGACATCCTAGATTTTCACTTCAGACCTGTCTCAATGCTTGGGCTCCATTACTGCCTGCCCTAACCCTCCGACCACCGGACTATGCATTCTGCTTTTGCAGAAGCTCCTGCATGGAGCTGCCGTTAGTTCTTATGAGCTAAGCCCTCCCATGCGGGCCAGCTGTTAACAGTAGTTTCGTAATATATACTGGCAAAACAAGTTAACGCTATTTCATCTTTAAATGACCAGTACAAGAGAATTGCAAAGTGATCTTACCTAATTAAAGATTTTCGCAAAACTGCTTTTAAAATAATAATCTCATTAAATTGTTTAGCAGTGAGTATGGTGACATCATCTTTCTGAGCCGTTGGAATAGTACCATATGTGCAAAATATGAGTCACTTGGATCGCTAGCATATCCACACAAGCAATCATCAGACCAAATAAGTCACAATAGTTGGCTCCACATAACATACTAATAATATACTGTGGTTTACAGGGATCGATATTTTTTTTTTTTTTTTTTACCAAATATAAATATGTCTCAGTGTAGAAAAGAAGCTCACAACAAACATTTTTAGTTGAGACTGCATTACCAACTCATATCTGTAATAGCTATTGATAGTATGGATTAATTTCTCTTATAGGAAATAAAGTTAAATCTGCTAATGCAATAGCTCCTTTTCCATTGATATTTATGGTCAACTTGCAATTTAATTGTGTTTCTCGCATTCCTCTTTTCTGGTACAATTTATTCATGTGTGGCATAAGCTATCATTAGGTTCGAGACTTCCTCTTTACATAATATTGCAGTTTCTATGACCCATGCCCCTGTACACTTGTCAAAAGTAGAGGGTGTCAATTCACATCATTAGCAATGACCCTGTCCTGTTAATGTTCTCTTCATGCTTAAGTGCCAGAATTACATGCTGCCTAGTAAGACAGTCAAACAGGGCTACCCACACACGGACCGTTCATTAACTACTTACATTAGGGCTCAAATGCCTTAAAATTCAGTCTAGCAATCTCACGAGGTCATAGTGTCTGGAGTCCCCTGGTACCATCCTTTAATCGAGTTTTTAACGCTTTAACGTTAAATGAGAGTCTCCAACAGACCATCCCCTCTGTGCTGCTTGGGCTAATGAGCCTGTCAGCCTCTCACAGGCGCCATTGCTGAAATCAACCAGTATGGCTAAAAGGAAGTATGCAATCTCTGCCTTAGCCATAGCTACAGTAGTAGCTGGTATGTGGGTGGCTGTCGACCTTTATTCAGTGTTAAATTGACCCAAAACAGATTAACACTTCACTGAAAGACGACAGGATCCAGAGAAAACACTCAATACAGAGAGACAAGAATCCCATATTTGGAACAGTCCTATCATATTTTAGGCTGTTAGAAAGTAGGCACCTTAATCATTTGACCTTGTTGGATTTGTAAATTGCCTCATGTTACTTTGGAAAGTCAAAGTGCTAATGGCCAAATGTTTTTTATTGTTGACACAAACTGCTTACCGGAAGTAATATGACTCACTTTTACAGTTGTATCTAAAATTTTGTTACTTCAATATTAGACTTCTTTTTCATATGGTGTTTTGGCTATTCCACCCACCACCTGTATATGCTTATCCATCCTGTGAAGTATTTTGGATAGATTGGCAAACAACCATAATAGCAATTCCAGGCAAGATAGAAGAAACACATGTATCTTTTTAAAATATCATACTACATTGTATCTGTATGTTTAAAAGCCCTAAAGATGTAATTTGGAAAACACCAGGCTAAAATGGCTCTTGGATAATAATGGTTCTAGAACATAAAATACGGATTTGTCTGTTGTAACAGAACAAATTACTGATAATTATATAGAAATATATTATACTATTTATATATATATAGCTAAGCAATTAGTCACATATGTACTGGCTTAAAATAGAATAGCCATTTTAACTAATGAGAAGATGGGTTTTACAGTTGTGCAATGGGAAGTCAGACAAGGATAAATGACTAGTAATGGTTTGTTACTCACCCTTACTAGGCTGGAGGCCATACAAGCACAGAGAGTCTTCACATGCTTCAGGCACTTCTCATGAGACATAAAATTGCAAACTGTAAAATAAGAGAAAGGGACGATGAAAGATTAAGCACACCTAGTGTGATATCGGTTTACGTATACAGTTGCTCATTCAAGTTATTTTGTTACATGTAGGAAAATGAATACATGAAGGAAAAAGTTTTAAAAAAAAAACCCACTTGTTAGGGAAAATAAATAAAAGGATTTAAAAAATGATATTTTTTTCATTGTGACATGCAACAGCTCATTATAATATAGGTCACCCAACAAAATAGTACATTTTCTAAAACGACAAAACAAATGTATTTATAATAGGAGTGTTTTGGACAGATGCTTAATTAATTAATTGTTATACGCGTCTGTTTCCGCAGAGTTAAAAAAAAAAATAATCCCGAATAAAATGTATAAAAATAAATAGGGCTCAATGAGAGGTCAGCAAATCGATGAGAGACACCACAGTAAACTTATTGCATTGTCAAAAAGCTTTAACTAATTAAACCCTAGGATCCTGATGATCTATCATTGTGGTCTGATGAGATTGAAGCAATTCAAAAAGCCAAATTAACATTTCTACTAAATGTGATCAAATGACACTCAGAAACATTTACAATTAAAAGTGATGCATCCACCCACTAAGACAAACCATTGGTGGCGTTGCTATTAGTCACTTCTTTGACCTACCTCCATTTACAATAAATGCATTTTATATGTATATAATTAGCCATTGCTAAGTTATATGTATATAAATTTTGATTCGTTTTCCCAAGTGGCTTTGCACTGCGAATAATGTTTATAGCATTTATTACTTGGTGCTTAATAACACTTCATACATAGATTAATATCATACCAGCACTCTGGGAACCCAATAAAATATTTCTTCTTTATTGTAACAAAATTCCATATGTCAACGTTTCTGTTCCTATACAGAATTTTCTTCAGGGACAAACATCCCATATATACAAATAATTTTCTAAGCCATAACAATTTACCTTTCAGAAAAAAACAATGGAGTACCAATTTGCAGTCCAAAGCTCCTTATTTGGATGGGTGGTTTTGTTAATATATTTTAGGTTTTATTTTAGTAATAGAGTGGAGTGTCTGCCTAGACAGTTATTTTTGCACCATAACCATTTCAGTAAGATGAAGTGGTAGAGGTGCTTAGATGAACCCTATAATGCTTCAGCTAAATTCCTCAACTTACTCCCTAGTAACGCATCATCTTCTAATAATATATATATATATATATATATATATATATATATATATATATATATACACACACACACACACACACACATTATATTAGTTAAACAGAAGATTAAGGTTTCTAGTTTTGAACATGACTGCCTTAATAAAAATTAGTGTATATTGTTTTACAAAAATCTGAATAAATGCAAACACCCCGTCTATCCTTAAAGGGATAGAATTCTCACACAGATTAATTTTAAGATATGTGTTATTATAAAAACAAATTGATTTCCAACTGTTTTTTTTTTATTATGCAAGATTACTCTAAGAAAAGCCTGATTTCCATTTTAGAGATTTATAGAAACAAAAAGTCTCAGATTTGCAGTAACAATACAATATTTGTTTAAATAGTTTAAAGAGCCATGATACATAGTATGATACTTGATAAGGTGAAAAGTATTCTCCCTGTTTATCACCCTCCTTTTTGTTGTTTATAACAAGAGCAACAATTATAAAATGACATCACAAATGGAGTTAAAGGCAAGGTTAGAAAAGTTACAAAATGGCTTCAATTACTTTACTCAGCAGTTCAGTAATATATTAAAGGACCACTACAGTGCCAGGAAAACATACTTGTTTTCCTGAGGGTGCCCCCACCCTCAGGGTCCCCCTCCCGCCAGGCTGGATACCTCTTTCTCCAGCGCCGGGCGGGGAGCTTTCCTCCTCCTCTCTGCCTCCTCGGCTGAATGCGCATGCGCGGCAAGAGCCGCACGCGCATTCAGCCAGTCTCATAGGAAAGCATTTCCTATGGACGTTGGCGTCTTCTCACTGTGAAAATCACAGTGAGAAGCACGCAAGCGCCTCTAGCGGCTGTCAATGAGACAGCCACAAGAGGCTGGATTAACCCATAGGTAAACATAGCAGTTTCTATGAAACTACTATGTTTATAGAAAAAAGGGTTAACCCTAGCTGGACCTGGCACCCAGGCCACTTCATTAAGCTGAAATGGTCTGGGTGCCTATAGTGGTCCTTTAACCAACAAAATTGCTGCACAGGGCTGAAATAAATGCCTGCCCTCTCAAAATCATTTTTATTACACTTGGAAATGATGGTTTTAGCATTATCAGACTAGGTAAAGCATTACATGAGTACATGGCCACATAAAGGAGAAAAGATAGACTGTGGAAAAGGGCATGTTATGGTTAGGCGTCTGTGATAAGTCCCTGATGTCTAATAACTAAAATGACTGATCTAAATCACAAAAATGGAAGACACCCAACAGTAACATTGCCGATAGTGGTCCAGAGACCGTGGGGTGGAAAAGGAAGGTAAATTTTACTTACCTGAACTTGTCCCTCGTGTGAACCTGCAATCTTCCTCCATCCGGTCCTCTTCTGTTGCCAGGATGCGACATCAGCACTGTACTATATACAGCAATGTTAAGCTACAGTAGATGTTATACAGTTTACATCAGTTAATTCTGATCCTACACCTCTTGCAAGGCATTTCCTGTTTGATAGGTTGATAGTGGGCAGATGCAAAGTGATCCTTTCCACTTCCTCTACAGCCTCCCACATGGACCCTATAGGAGATGGAACAGCACTGTGTTTTACAACCTTTATAACCATTTCTGCCGCTCTGCCGTTAAATATAGGAGCTGGACTGGACTACTGAGGACACTGGCCAAGACTCCTGGTACTTGTGTCTCCCTATCAGACCTCTTAAGCTCCAAAAAAGGTACATAAGTGCTGTATAAAGGTGCCACCTACAGGACAGGTACCTGTAGATAAGTGCTTACTCTGCTTAACAGGAAATCCACCCTATTTTGAAACCTCAATACGCAGGGGCCTGTGCAGTGTAAGTTCCTGGATGAGGACTGAGCTAAACACCAAGGTTTTACCAGACCTCTGTGCCTGCTATTGCAGGGTTTCCTAAATCGATCCTAAACACCAACAGTCCAGTCAGTATATCCATTGGAATAAACCTAGGAAATACATAAATCCTGGATTGTTGGAGGGCCAGGAGGACTGTGCTGTGATTATTCATGGGAGCCTGTACTGCAAGATTTCCTTGGCACATATTTTAAATGTTGTTGTTTTGTTGTTCTTTTTGCATTACTCTGGTGTCAGTTCACGGACTTGGTGGATTATTATGAGGAAAACTGCACAAATTGCTTAGCGAATGTGTGAAGTTAGCTTTTCATCTCTTTAATGTTCTTTCTCTGGCCTAGATGTGGCTTTGTATACCTTTCTATCATTACACATTGTAGAACCCCAGCAGTCTTTAAGACACCCTTTTGTTCATTTAATTCATAGGCTCTTATTGTTTCCCACATACTGAAACCACAAAAAAAATACTATTATATTGTATTCTGTATAATTTGCTTTTAGTGTCTTTGCCTTGTTCCTTGTGGAACGGTCAATTAAAGAAGCACAGGATGATTAATTTGATCTGGACTTAGAAATGGAAAAAGCATGGCAGACTTAAGACACATATTTAACTACAAAAAGGACCTGATATCGTTCTAACATTTTATCTTGCAACAAATCAACATATATGCTTCCTAAAAAGACTGATTATGTTGTCATGACCCCGATGGTCACCAACCCTATATAGCTGAATGATCTGGAACAGTACAATTTCACTGCTTTGAAAGATACATTCTATGTATTGTAACATGCCATGTTACAGGTATCTATAAACAGCAGATGGAAGGGATGAGCAGCATTTGTCTGGGAAGAAATCCATTATTATAACAGATAACCATGAATTCTATTCTAACACAAGGCTAATGAAGATATAGGAATCTGTGCACATTGCTACTAGTTGACACAGGCACATTCAATCAAATCTGACATCCCCAAGCATCACCAATATATCAACAAAGTCTATTGTTAGAGGACCCGTGTTTGAATGCACCAGTCGTGCAATATCCCAGACTGTTATTTTTCTCTGTTAGAGAGATGGAAAGGAAAATGGATGATGGCAAAATTACAAACAGCACATATCGCCATGAAACTTCAACTCATCTTGAAGCTTTCATCTATTAAATAAAAAAATAAGAATGTCATTTGAATTTTCTGTATAGAAACACAATGATGGCTTAGTTTTAATGTGTTTGTTATACATGACATAAGGGTGTTGCCACCAGGACCTAGACGTCATACTACTTGTTCGCACATGTTCATGTAAGTAGATCCTATAGATGGTAGAGTCATCAGATTCCTGGAGAGGGAGATTTTAACCCGTGACTGACAAAGTTCTCCTCTGTTAAATACACTGGCACAGTGTGTGAAGAATTGTTACGGCCGTAAATAAATCTTTCATGCTTTACATGTGCTTTCTTTCATTTCAGTAATTTTAACTTTTTTCATGTTAAGTGCCAGGAAGGGCTCAAGATTTCAACTGGCAAGTGAATACTGTACCCTTTTGAGTAGAAATTCACCCAAAGTGAATACGTAATGGACCCTCCAGCCTGGCAGTGGCATAAAATTGCAAAATTTTCATTAAATTTACCCTTCATCTCAAAGCAGTAATCTGGGTGATGTGCCCATGTCATTCTAGCACTGCAATCTAAAACGTTGTTGCCGTTAAACACCATTTTCCAAGTCAGACTCTGCGCTCACACATCAGCTCCTCTAAATGCTTCTCATAGAGCGCATTAGATTGGAAGAGCGTGACACCATTTGTGCTTTGCATCCCAAATGCTTTTCTATGACAAGCATTGGATTGGACAAGATGATGAAGAAGCAGTGGCTGCGTGATTTTGTTGTGGAATGAGGAGCAGGAGATGCACCATGTGAATCTCGGTAGTGGAAAGAAGCCAACTAAAAATCTACCCCCCTTTTTTAAATTGGCTGAATCTAAATAGGTAATACAGCTTTAGGAATATGTGTTTGTATCCTAACACTGCAGTTTCCCTTTAAACCCTGAATAACAGGACTTGGTTGCACTGCAAACTTTTTGCAAACATCCCTGTCTAGGAGGACTTAAACCTTAAATGAACACTATAAGGTCAGGAACACAAACCTGTATTCCTGACCCTGCAGTGTTAAAAACACTATCTAGACTCACTAGCCCTCCCTTGCCCCTCTAAATATAGCAAATTCTTACCTTTATTCCAGACTGCTGGTGCTGGTTCTGCCCCTGATCTGCCTCCTTGGCTTACATCATCAGAATTGACGATCTCAGCCAACCACAATGCTTTCCATACGAGGGAGGAGACACTGAAAGGCAGTGTTGTGCAGCACTGCCCCAGGAAGCACCTCTAGTAGCCATCTGAGGAGTGGTCAGTGTAGGTATATATCCCTAGACTGTAATGTAAACACTGCCTTTTCTCTGAAAAGACAGTTTTTATTTCAAAATGTCTGCAGGAACAGACTATACTCATTAAAACAAATACATAAAGACGTAGTTGTTCTGGTGAGTATAGTGTCCCTTTAAAGAAAGAAGAAACTAGTATCTTATATGAATTAATGGAAATGTGTTTTAAAATGTGCAAAAACAGCTCTTTCTTATTTTCCTGTTTTACTTTTAAGGCCTGTAACACAGGCTATATAAATATTCAACATAAATAATACTGCATAGCATACTTATATACAGTTAATGCAAAACATTTCATTCAGCTTTATGTTCCATCGTGTTAAAACATAATTTCATTTTGCATGTGTTCCGTTGACTTAATGAAGTAAACAATCAGACTGCAAAAGTAGAAAGAAAAAAAAAAAAAAGGATCAAAAACACTTCACTACAAAAAAATAAAAAATAAAATTGGAAAGAAAAAAAATTGTATTAGGACTTTCCTAAGTTCCCTTTGAAGAGCTCCAGTGATGACAAGAAATGATTAATGTATTAAACACAGGCCTCCTTTAAGTGTGCTGCAATTTTTATCGACATGTTTAAATCATGAGTACATTTTCGTCATCAAGTCCTAGACAGTAACTTTGAGATCGACATTCTTTACTGCTATCATTACAGGCAAACTGTTTTGACTAACATATAACAACATGACATCAGCAATTTATTTATTTATGATTCATGGGAAGGGATTTATTGTAATCATGAGTGCAAGCAAATATTTGGTAAGAAAGAGATATTTGTAAGTTGATGAGTCACTAAAAGAGCATGCGTGAATAAATCAGGATTTAAATAACACAAGATGCTTTAATGACTATACAGCTTCAGTCATATAAGTTATAATTACAAACCAGCCCGGTTTTAATTAGAAGCAGTATTTAAGTTTTTATTATTAAAAGTGTCATTGATTTTCATAGTTTAAAAGAAACTATGGGTACAGAAAAAGGAACTTCATCACTGTCACTTGACAGAGGTTTTTTTTATTTTTCTACAAAAAAGACCTACTTTTTCTTAAAGGGACACTCCATGCACCCAGACCACTTCTGCCCATCTGGGTGCCAACTCCCACTACCCTTAACCCTGCAGCTGTAAATATTGCAGTTTTCATAAACTGCAATAATTACATTGCAGGTTTAACTCCTAGAGGGCACTTCCTGGTTTCTAGCACAGGTTTTCTGTGCTAGAGTGTCACTGGACGTCCTCACGTCCTCCAGCGTTGCTCAATTCCCCATACGAAAGCATTGAAAGCATTTTCAATGCTTTCCTATGGAGATGGCTAATGCGCACGGGGCATTGCCACGCATGCGCATTAGGTCTCCCCTGCCTGCGGCCGCGCATGCGCGACCGGTCTCCCCCGCCGGATGACATAGGCGGGGGAGGAGCGTGGGCAGGCCCGAAACCACTGCCGAGGGACATCGGTGGGGGTCTCAGGTAAGTCACTGAGGGGGTTTTCTCCCATTCAGCAACATGGAATGGGTGGTGGGAGGGAGAGGGTACCTGCAGTGCCAGGAAAATGGTTTGTTTTCCTGGCACTGGAGAGCACAATCTTTGGTAATGGTTGAGACTTGAAGTGACACTGTAGTCACAATAAACAGTTCAACACTAAATAAGGATCCCTGGCCACACACAGTCTGTCCCCTACTGAAGGTGGGGCTGAGGCAAATTTTACACTTTCTTGTAGTCATACTCATGCATACCAGCAATGGATGCTCTGATGAGCTAAAATCAGTCAGCTGACATGCTAAGCCAATCCCAGCTGTTCATTGCTGCTTAGACTAATACTTCATAATCAGTCCAAGCAGCATCCAAGAGGATGGGCTGCTGGGTACTTTCACTTAGCTATAAAACATTTTAAAAAATATTGAAAGTGGGGCGGGGGGGCCGGAGCGCCATGCTGACCGGTGGCATGCAGGAGAGGCTCCGGAGGAAACTTGCAGTTCATACACTAAGATTGAGTCTTTGATATTCACATGGCTGTGGGAACAGTAGCAAACTCCTAAATCGGGAGTTTTGGATCCTCTCAGGGAGGCACAAAGCTTCGGAGGTTGCGGCCTACTTGGGAGGGAAGCAGGGTGGACGTCAGCCGCCCTGCTTTCCTTCCCAGCTACCACACATCGGCATATAGTGCTCCAGAGAAAAGCAAAATGATGATGCCTGGATATTGATACATGGTAAAGGAATAAAATACTTAATATAAATAAAAGCAAGGGCGAGGCGGCAGGGTGGCATAATCATTAAGCTACAAGGGGCATTAAGAAAGAAAGAAAGAAAAATGACAGTTTCACTTTTTTATTTTAAAAAAATGACTCTTTTTAAGGATATATTTCTTATCAAGTGTAGTTTTATTAATTATTAAAAAAATGAAAATGCATTTTGTGCTATGGGATTTAGGGACTGTACACTGTATTGGAAGATTAACATGTTAGATTTTGATATTGGGAATCCCAGACCAGTAAATCACTATCTCATAGGTTTTGATAACCGTTTTCTCCATGAAGGGTGGAATTCATTTTGTAGGGATTATATATCTAGATAAAATTTAAATAGTGCGTTAAACTCTAATGTTTGCATACAAGAGCAGAGTTCTGGGATTATAAAGTTTAACGTACTGTAATATTGATAATATTTAGTACATTTGCTAAAAATGTTTGTATAGACACAAAGATTGCACAATCCTAACTGGTATCCATGATGTCTTGCTGGGTCTGGCTTCAGAGTATCAGTTTCAGATACCAGTCAAATGTCCTGATTTTTGGCCCAAATACCTCTGTCCCTCTTTTCTAATCTAGTGCCCCTATTTTCTAGGAACTCCATATTGTTGGTGTGCGAGTGTATGGTAGAGTTCCACAACTGCAATGCTCACAGTAATATGACTGAACTACAATAAAAGTATGTAGAAATTAGTCTGTGCAAATAAAAACATAAACGTTTCTTCTAAATTACATTTTAGTTGCAGAAATTGTTATTTGTAAATCACCAAAAATTTCTAATTTCAGCCCCACCCCTGTCTGCACCCTTACTCATACCTCTAAAATTAAAGTGTCCCTCTTTGTCCATTTGAAATGTTGGGAGGTATGTGTTAGACAAGACTATCAGCGTATAGACTTACTATGATGGCGTAAAGATGGATAAGGCAAAGGTGAAAAAAAATCTTAAACAATAACACTCCAGATATCCTGCAATATTTAAAAATGCAGCCATGTTATTTTAAAGTCGCTGTATTAGATTTTCTTTTTTTTTTTTCTTACAAAAATAAAAGTAAACTAAGCACTTTCTTGGGTGTGAATTGTAGGAATGTGAACTTAAACAGCTAGAATTCTTCATATTGCATAATCCTGCTCTTCAGTTTAAAATTATACAAAATACCGTCTAGTTATCTAGACAAGAGGAAATTGTAGGAGAAATGTAACTGGTAATCTATTAAGTGAGGTCATACAGAATCTTTTTATATTGCAAATACTTCTGCCTACGAAACCATGAATCCTTTGGAATTCCAAAGAGAAAATGGTGATTGTGCAAGTTTGAAGTGAAAGAAGCTTCCTAGTATGTATTATGTGTCACAAAAGAGCTGTGCTGGGACATTCAACCTAAAATAACTTAACATAAATAAATGAAAAAAAACACACAAAAAAAAAAACACAAAACTTTAGAGATTTCACATAAATGTTATCCCTTCCCGTAGAGACTCCAGAAAGCAGTGCGCGTCAGCAATCCAGTCAACAGTGTGAAGCATTACTGTTCACTGGATTGCTGATGCGCACTGCTTTCTGCTAATGCTTCTATGCAATCAGCATGGGGACCCCAACCATGGAATTGATTTAATATTTTTGGATACATCTCTAAAGTTATTTAATGTATTGAAAAATATTTTAATATATTAACATATTTTTATGACATTTTTGATATTTAATATTTTGAAAAAATGTTTTTAAAAGTTTTTTCCAAATTCATTTGAAAAGCTTATCCAAAAATATGAAATCAAGGCGTACTACGTTAGCTGCCCAGACCTCATTTAAAAAATGATCGTTTCTAATTCTGAGAAACAAACCTGGTGTTGCGGGGCGGGGCTTAGCTCATTGGCAGAGTGATTAGCGAATACTCTCAACTAAACTAGCCATACAATACATGGTTTAGCTCAAGAGTACCAAAACAGAATTTCATAAGCAGGAGCTTCCTGCTCACTACTGGAAGTAGGGTACTGTAGTAGGTCTGGTGCTTTGAGTGTCCCTTGATAACTAACTCTTTTTCGACCAACTATCAGACCATTGCTATGGCCTTTGGACAACAACAAGGTGGTCTATCCTTTATTCACTTTTTACAAATGTCAGAGTTTTATGGTGTCCCATTTGGAAATGTGGAGAAACAGTGAGAAATTCTCTTGGTGGATAGACAAATACCTGTGTCCTTGTTGGTATTCTACTTTGGAGAAGGTTGAATCTCATTATGGAAAATTTTAATGAACAAAATGCCTTGCTGGATGGAGATGACCACATACTTAGGAATTTGCAGGCTCTTATAGTAATGTTTAGTCAGAGCTGTTATAGCAGCACGAGGGGGACCTACACAGTATTAGGCAGGTGGTTTTAATGTTGTGGATGATCAGTGTATAACGGTCCTAAATACTTTGTACCCTGTATCCTGAGCTTATTTTACCAACTATTCATGACAAATATATAGTGCATACAAAACATAGTCCACTCCAGCCTATAGTGTCCCTAAAATGAAAGAAAAGCAGAAAAAAGGAAAATTACAGCAGGAGTCTTGGCAGCTAAAACAGGATATGAGATCTCTTGTTAAAATCAACAGTCAAACACACTTGAAAATGAAGATTTAGAGGTAATATTTAAAGTGAAATACAATCTCTGTTATTGCAATATTATACCGTTTTATACACTTCTGCCTCAAAAGCATTTGTATGAGCCAAGCTTTTAGAGAATAAGTTTGGACATATGATTGTATATGCATTGTTTTTGTAAGCATCTTGTTTTACCTAAAAATGCAAAACACTAAATGTGTTAAATGCCATCTTTAGTAAAAGGCATACCAAAATAAAATTAAACAAAACACCTTTTGATAATTGTGATTTATCGATTATATATATATATATATATATAAATAAAACTTCACAATTGTGAATTGCAAAACAATACAATGCTAATTGTATTGTCCAGTGTGTATAAAAGGTATGGATCTGAGGACAAACATCCAATTGGAATAGACAACATCCTAAAGAACAGACAATAGAACAGAATTTAAGTTAACAAAATATTTTTGTAAAGCTACTGTGTCAGTAAACTAGGACTAGAAACATCCACTACCTGAAGCAACTACAATCTAGAGCTTCGATGTTAGACAAAGAGAGAAAAGAGAAAAGATGGAGCCTTTAATGACTGCTACCTCCGTATGGGGGATAACCCCTGTATAAAGTAGAATATTCAACTACAATCTAGAAGCTGATCACAGAGGCCATCCGTCGTCCTGCTCATACATCCTCTTTTGAGAAAGATCCATATCTTTCCAGCTTGGTAGGCACAGGGGTTTCAGTAATACTCTGTGAAGAGTCTACTGCCCTCAGTGGGTCGGTCTGGCCAGAGAGATAGTTAAGCAATTACATGTGCTTAACTCCACAAAGACACATCTCTTCTAGGTAGATCTTTGATGTGTCATGAAAGAATTTTTCTTCATTTTACATTTTCACTATTTAGATGCCAAGGCGGCTGCCCATTTTTCACCTGTATATCTTCTGTCCCAAATACTTGGCACTTGACTGACAGATTGATTTAAAACCCTTCTGCACAAAATAAAATGATCTGATATTCCTTAATGCCTTAATATAGAGAATATAGTTAAAATGAACACTATAGGATCAGGAACACAAACATGTATTCCTGATCTTATAGTGTTAAAGCCGCCATCTAACCTCCCTGCCCCCCCTTCCTCACCCCTAAGTATAGCAAAATCTTACATTTATTCCAGTCTGCTGCTGCTGGCTCTGCCCCTGATATGCCTCCTTGGCCGACTTCATCCGAAGTTAAGATCTCAGCCAATCACAATGCTCTCCCATAGGAAAGCATTGGATTGGCTGAGCATGTCAAGTCGGCAGATTAGGGGCAGAGCCAGCACATGTGATATGTGCACCTGGATGGGCACAGTTTATTTCTTACTCATTAAGCACCCTGCACTTTCATGGCTGCATGTTGCACATTTTAATCCACAGCTGTAGAGCGCTATCTATACTTTATAAGTATATGCAGAGCCAGCACAAGCCAAACACATCCTTGGCCAATCAGCATCTTTTTGAATCAATGCATCTCTATGAGGAAAGTTAAATGTCTCCATGCAGAATGTGGAGACACTGAATGGCAGTGCTGCACAATGTGCACCACTTCCCCAGGAAGCACCTATATTAGCCATCTGAGGAGTGGCCAGTGGAAGTATCCCTAGGCTGTAATGTAAACACTGCATTTTCTCTGAAAAGACAGTGTTTATTGCAAAAAGACGGAAGGGAATGATTATACTCACCAGAACAAATACAATAAGCTGTAGTTGTTCTGGTAACTATTGTGTCCCTTTAGAGAAAAATAGCCTCGAGATAGGAGAGTAAAGAATGGAAATACCCAATAGACATTGCGTATCTCTGTCTACTATTCACTATTAGATCATCCTCTTACATTTCAAATGGTAATAACCTGAATAACATGAAGTGACTGAGCTCAGATCTACCCATCTCTTCTGCATCACCTTACGAACAATATGAGTGAGATGTTAGACGTTAGTTAGAATACAAGTAAAGTAGATGTTCATCTAGCAACAAAAATATTTTTATTCTCAGATGTAGTGTAGATGACCGATGATACCTGTATATCGGTGGAGAATGGCCATCCAGTGATGTGTGCAAGACTATTTTTAATATCATAACCCCATGTGTACACTGTACAAGTCCCAACGAATATATCCCTTATGATAATGGATCTTAACTTTAAATTATTGCCTCGATTTAATATTGTTGCATAAACTTTCGACATAGTTTTATATTTTTGGCTAAAACCGTTAAAATTATTTTTTCAAAAACTTAGATCATCAAAAAATAATATATAAACACTAATACATGAAAACATCAGAATATTTTAAATGTATATATTTGTCATAATAAATAATTTTAAAACTTCATGAAAATATGAAACCATTTGGAAAGCTAATCCTATCATTAGAGATGTCGCGAACTGTCTGCCGAACTGTTCGCGAACTGTCCGCCGGCGAACAATAGCGTGTTCGCGTTGGCGAACATATCCGATTTCCGGTCCGCCCTCTATACGTCATCATTGAGTAAACTTTGACCCGGAACCTCACAGTCAGCAGACACTTCCTGGGAGGGAGGGTCTGCTGCTGATTGGGTGGACTGTGTCTGCTGGCTGTGAGGTTCCGGGTCAAAGTTTACTCAATGATGACGTATAGGGGGCGGACCGGAAATCAGATATGTTAGCCCAACGCGAACATGCTATTGTTCGCCGGCGGACAGTTCGCGACATCTCTACTTACCATATTTGAGATCCAAGTCATCCTGCAAAGGAGAGCCCCCTCTCTGCATTTGCAGGCTGGTTCACATATAAGGATTCCAGATCTCATATTAAATGGTCTTTCGAAGGCCCCCCAACAACTTGATATCATTGAGAAGGTTATGGTGCAGAGTGTACCTGGAGTCGAGTCTTAAAATTTATCTCATTCTCCAAAAAGTGCTGCTGCTTTATGGCTGCCTTCCCCTGAACTTTGAATCAGTGACATAAAAGCAGGAATTTTACTTCCTCCTTTACTGTCCAAGATCTTTCCAACTTGCGAGTGTACATGAATCATGAACAACTTGGGTGGACTGGTATAGACAGTGTCCAAGCCCTACATTCATGTGTGGTTGGCAGTTCAGGAGGATGCTGCAAACAGCCTTTTTTTACAAAACCATGACACTGGCTATGTAATATTCACAATATCAATATAGGATCTGGAGTTGATCCATGGAAGCCAGTAGGTGCAAAACTAGACCATGAGCCAGCACCAGCCCAACAGTAGTGATACCAATAATAGAGAAGAGGCCCAGGCACTCCAACTCAGGGAACACCGCAATGTTTCAATCCAGAATTGCTCTTTGTCAAGCTTTTTTCTTGGCACTGACTAATAAGTACAAATATGTGGGGTTTTTTTTTTTTTTATACAACAATGAATTACAAGAAAAAAAAAACTCTAGAGGTGCTCATGTGTAAGATACAGCTCAATATAGAGGTTTGGATTTCTACATTTAATTTTTGCACAAACACATATTTGCTTAAATAAAGGTTATAAGAAAACCTAAAATTAAAAAAAAAAATTAAAATGTATGTACTTTATACCAGAAAGTCTTTGTCATTATAATGTACACAACGTATAAAATATATTAAAAGTAAAATCGGCTTGGAATGTATACATAGGAAATAATTTTCAATGTTTTTTTTACACAAAAGAACTTGATACAAGTATGTATGGTAATATTTTAAAACACACCAACAATTCATAAACATATTTCTTGTTTGCATTTGTTATGTAAATATTCTATATTAAAAGTTTGCTTAAACATAGTAAGTCAAGCACAGCTTAATTTTGCTACAGGGTTTCAGAGAGCCGTATCTGTCCCAGTTATGCACACAATGTAAATTTCTCCAGAAAAATCTGCATTGAAGTAACATATCTTCTCTGTTTAGGCAATTGGAGACAATACATTAAAGTAAACGGCTCAACACACAAAAACACCCAGTGTCTCATTTCATATAATGCGTATCCCAGGCTATCTCACAGATGAAGAGAGTAGCAGATTTATGATCATAAGAAATACCTCAATTTTGTTCCCAAGCATATAGACCAGTGCTTTCCAAACGGTGTGTCATGGCATGTTAGTGTGTCAGATGAAGTGTGCAAGTGTGTCGCACAAGTGAAACCGTCTTATGCAGGTGACAATTAGTATGCAGTGCATACCAATTGTCACCTGCATAAGACGGTCGGGCTCGCGATGCTCTATTCAGTACCTATTAGTATGCACTGTGGTCGAGGGATCATACTGCATATTGGACAGTGGAAGTGGGGCGTCATAACATGGTCACGCATGCATGGTGCACTCTGTGTAGACAGCAGGTTGTGGAGAGAAGCTTAGAAACTGTGCTGCTTCCTGAACAGCCTTACAAGCGTGAGAAGTCTTATTAGTGTGATCCTATCAACCTCATACATCGCAATAACATGGTAAGTAGTTACTGGTTTTATTCAATTAAATTTTTTAATTCTTACACATATTAACATATTGTTACTCATAAATGACAACAGTCTTGAAATGTCTGTTAGGTTACAAAATATAGACTAAGCTCATTTGAGCAGGGTCCTCTTCAACCTATCGTTCCTGTAAGTTTTCTTGTAATTGTCCTATTTATAGTAAAATCCCCCCTCTCATAATATTGTAAAGCGCTACGGAATCTGTTGGCGCTATATAAATGGCAATAATAATAATAATAATAATAAAATAATAGATTTTTAAAAATATACATGAAATTGTTTTTGTGAGATATGTATGTTATCACGATTTATGTATGTGCACCTATCTCTTGTAAGGGGTTAGTAGTAGTTTAACATTCAGTTTGCTAGTAAATCTGATTCACCATGTCACGTTAGTGTCTAAAAAGTGTGTCACCAAAAAGTTTGGAAAGCACTGATATAGATTGGTGAATTTTAAAATAAATACAAAAATACACTAGCAGATTAATAAACATACGAGGGAAACGCATCTCAGTAAAAACAAATCAAGTATACTATTCAAGCATATGTAATATAAAATGAACAAAAACATTTTCTATAAACAATAATTGAGATTTTATAATCAACTAGTAACACTGTGTCCAGATATTTTCTGTTTGACTGCTCCAGCTCACTGCACCTAGTAAAAAAATTTAAATAAGCATATTTTGGTATTGCTTATTTTGATTTGTTCAGTGCATAAAAGAAATTATACATAAAATATAGAATAATAATAATGACATTTAAAGAGCCAAACTGTTCATCTATTTAACTAGGTAAACAAATTGATATCACACATAAATACAATATGTATTCATCATACATACAATGTAAAAATGTTACACACCACAACTAAAACAGAAAATCATGCTTAGGTCTACCATTATGACAGCCAATAATTTACTTGCATTGAGAAAAAAAAGGAGGGGGGGGGGGTGTATCAGTTAATTCTGGGATGACCACGGAATAATAAAAAGGCCAACAGGAATGGGAAATGTGTGACATACCACCACCACTTCCAAAACTACCACTTTCACAAGGAAGTTAAAATAAATATTTTTTATTTTTTGAGAGGAGGAACATTTAACCTGAATTTTATTTTTACTCATGAAAACAAAAACTCTAGGTTCAAACAACCTTACAGTAATCCAATCGAGAATAATTAATGGTGTCAAAGATATTTGCAAATAGTACTTAAATTATCAAAAGCATAAAAATGCAAGAATGAAAATAGTGTGTTCACACTGGGCAGATACAGGGAACACTGACATAGGTAAGAAAGGAATTGAGGGAGAATACAATCTGTATTTCAATAAAAGTATGTGTGTCACTCCTATTTATGTACCAACAAACGTAACACAGGGGGTATCTGGGACAAAGTTCTAAAAGAACAGTAATTTACAGAAACATTCCAGTGTTTCCATGGTGATTGAGCCATTATATAAGATACCCATTTTAACTGTGAGAACCAATGTTTCACCATTTCATTTTTTAAATTTTTTTTTACTAATAAACAATAGATTTGCCATTAATTTAGTTACTCTGTGAGTTACAAAAGAGCCCCATGGTAAGGGCAAGCTCCCATAAAGGTTCGCTAACTCAGCAGTATATTTCTAATAATTTATAAAGGCACTGAGGTGTGTATAATATATATATATATATATATATATATATATATATATATATATATATATATATATATATATATATATATATATATACATATATACACACACACACACACACACACACACACACACACACACACAAATTTTCACTCTCCATTAGACATTGCCAATAAAAATGTAGCCCAAATGAGCTGGAATTCACCCCTAGTACGTGTGTGCCATGGACTAGAAGTGTATGACTTAAAATTTTAGGCCAAGAGTCTGTATACACACAAATTGTGCCTTTAATGAAACCAGAAACAATTATGAGCAAGGTACTTATTATGACAAATGCATATATCACACATAATTACAATACTTTTTGAAGTGAATTTCTATAATAAGATATTACGTTGCAAAACATTAAAAATTACATTTTTTTTTTTTTTTAATTTCAACAGTAATTATTACCGGTGTTATGAAATGCATTTTTGCATATATGTAGAAATACATATATACCTACATTATGTGTAGTATGTTTAGAAATGGTTATATATACAGAAACAAACAAACAAAAACTCCAGCAACCGGCAGCCTTAACTTATTTTCTGTACTATAAATTTAAAGAAGCTCCTTCACTTCAAACTTACCTTTGTCCATAGTTTCCTCTTCTCGTCTTATTTCAGAATCTATTCTTTTCTTCATTTCTGATCTATTTCTCTTTAGAACATAAGACAAAGTAGGGGCTACTTTGACTTATGTATTTTTCCTACAGGCATGCTTTAACCTTTGTTAGCGTGACAGTAGAAGTGATGCTTGCCTTAAGCTCCAACCTTTTGTCACATTTGTCAAGTGTAGGAAAAAAACAAAAGACAAAAGTAGCCCCTAAACTGGTCTTTTAAAGAGAAATTGAAAACTTGGTTTTAAAAACGTGGTTTTAAAGAGAAATATACCATATATGGAAAAAAAGAACAGATTCTAAAAGAGGAAGATAAGAGGAAACAACAGGAGAAAGGCAAGTTTGAGGCGACAAAGCCACTTTAAAAATACAATACCATATTTGCTTAATAGCAACCTTGCAGCAAATCTGCCTCTTCTAAAGTCTCCCTCAATAGTTAAAGCAACTTTGTCACCAAAAATAAACTTTAACTAATCTTTAAAGCTCTGTGTCTGAACCTTTTAATTTTTTTTCCTGAGAGCTTTAGTTTTCCTAACATACATTACATAAGGAAAAGTAAGGTCTAAGGAATAGCAGTTCAGTTGACAACAAACTTGACAATAGGCAGAGCTTAAAGGACCACTATAGTGCCAGGAAAACATACTCGTTTTCCTGGCACTATAGTGCCCTGAGGGTGCCCCCATCCTCAGGGACCCCCTCCCGCCGGGCTCTGGAGAGAGGAAGGGGCTAAAATCTTACCTTTCTCCAGTGCCGGGCGGGGAGCTCTCCTCCTCATCTCCTCGGCTGAATGCGTATGCGCGGCAGGAGCTGCGCGCGCATTCAGCCAGTCTCATAGGAAAGCATTTACAATGCTTTCCTATGGACGCTGGCGTCTTCTCACCGTGATTTTCACAGTGAGAAGCACGCAAACGCCTCTAGCGGCTGTCAATGAGACAGCCACTAGAGGCTTTAGAGGCTGGATTAACCCATTTATAAACATAGCAGTTTCTCTGAAACTGCTATGTTTATAAAAAAATGGGTTAACCCTAGCTGGACCTGGCACCCAGACCACTTCATTAAGCTGAAGTGGTCTGGGTGCCTAGAGTGGTCCTTTAATGAATGTTTGTTTCAGTTGCCAATCAAATTTACCTTCAGCCCATAAGTAAAATCAGTCCCACGGGAGGGCAAACAACCGACATCATGAGCAGAAGAGAACAAAATGGCTGTGCACTTATATTGAGATTCAGCACAAGAAAGAAAAGATAATAAATATAAATAAGGAAAGTGTCAAGGGGGAGAGAATAATCATAAAGATACAGGACACAAGGAAAGGTAAAGCAAATAATAAAAAATATGGCAGGGTCGCTTTAATGTTTGGTGCCAAACTTGGCCATCTCTGATCTCTTGCTGGAAGCAACAGGAGCTGCACCTCTAAAGCTTCCATAGTTTTCAATGAGGAAGCAACAGACAACCTTAAAGGGACACTATAGTCACCAGAACAACTATAGCTTATTGTATTTGTCCTGGTGAGTATAATCATTCCCTTCAGGCTTTTTGCAGTAAACACTGACTTTTCAGAGAAAATGCAATGTTTACATTACAGCCTAGAGATTCATCCATTCAATGCATTTCTATGAGGAGATGCTGATTTGCCAGGGCTGTGTTTGGCTTGTGCTGGCTCTGCCCCTGATCTGCCTCCTTGACAGTCGCAGCCAATACAATGAGAAAGCATTGTGATTAGCTCAGAACACCATTTTTGATGAGGTCAACCAAGCAGGCAGATCAGGGCAGAACCAGCAGCAGCAGACTGGAATAAAAGTAAGATTTTGCTATATTTAGTGGGGCAAGGAGAGGTCAGGGGGGCTAGAGAGTAGCTTTAACACCTCAGGGTCAGGAATACATGTTTGTGTTCCTGACTCTTTAGTGTTCCTTTAATACAATATGCTGTAACCTACTGAGCATGTAGGGTAATTCATTACTGAAATAAATAGGAGCAATGCATGCAGAGTGCAGCTCCAAATGGTTTTAATAGTATTTGAGGGATTGGCTAGGATGGAACAGCAATATCTGGATTGTGACAGATGTCACAGGAGGCAACGTTTTTTGTTTTGTTTTCTTACAGCCGAGTTATTGCATTAAGTGGAAACTTCATTTTTATTTAGTTAATTAAATTAAGTTAAACCATCCTTAAGTGTGTGTTTTAAGGAATCAGAAAAGAGGGGAAAAGTCTTTGTTGAACTTTTTAAATAAGAATTACATGGCACAGGATTATTTGAAAGTATTTAAACTTGAACAAAGAAAAAAATAGTTCAAGGTTTTTTGCTCATTGCAATATCTAACTTTAAGTGACACTAGATATTTTCATTTTTAAAGTTTAGTCACAACACTAGCACAAAATGTCTCTTTAGATATGTGAATTATTGAAAAAGTATGCAGTAATTGGGGAATTACTCTAAGTAATCACACAGAGCTTTTTGTAAAGGAATTTTTTTTTCTGCTATTTGTTTTGAAGAAACAAACCTGCTCTCTTTTTATGGTCATATTTAGCTGCATTGATTGTGATTAAAGTCTTGGAACACTGATGATAGTTAAAACATTTAAACAGCAGTTTTCTCCTGTTCCTTTTTTTAGTTAGCATTGTCAAAATAGATTAGGGCAACCCAGTGTGGGTGTCACATGAAAGATGCTTTTTGCAGTTCTTCAATTTTAGTATTTTTTACTCTGGATTTTTATAAGTGAGTAATAAAGAGCTACTAAGCTTCTTGTTGTTGTTAACCTTAAGTTATTCAAAAAAAATGTTTTATCATTTCCATTTATTTAAGACATGAAATGGAAAAAAAATAAAAGAGGACATGTATTACAGATGCGCGCGCACACTAATATATATTAGTATATATTATGGTTGGTTTGTCTAAGTGTATATCGGAGCTCCACAGTAATAATACTCATAGAAATGTGTCTGTAAGCTAAAACAAATGTGTTTAAAAATCAATCTGTTTGAATAAGATACACTGATCTTGTTTTAAATGACATTCTGAAATAACCATTAGCAAATCGCTTACAAGTTCTCAGTACAGCTCTGCCCAGAGGGGGCAACCCAGAAGGGGTTAAAACTCTATATTATTTTTTTCACACTTGGATTAAACTCATAACATTTTCTAATTCCTGAGGCTGAATCTTATTGTTAAGCTTTAAATACACACACACACACATATATTTATTATTAATATATTTAGACACACCTGCTAACACATACATATACAAATAGACACAATCATATTTCTGCTAACAGATCCCTTTTAAACAGGACTCTGTGGTAGTCCAATGACAAATAAGAGTACTATTTTTCATGTTTTATGTAGACTGTTACCTATCTGGATAAAGAATGCAAGTCAGCCCAAAAAAAAAAAAAAATATTACAAATCATATGTTTTAAAATAGTAAAAATAGAGTAAAAAGAAGGATATTAAGCACACATACTCTTTATGTGGAAATGCTGCAATTTACAGAACGAAAATGCAGCAACATTTAAGCAAAAGGGATGCAAACCAGCAGCACAAACACATAGCAGAAGCTCTTTGTTGACACTGACCGTTCTATTTTTGGTTATTATATCAACAAAGGCAAACAGCTGGAAGCAACAAATGAGTTTCATTGCAATGTATGGCATTAGCCTTACACTGAGCACAACCATAGGAAGAACAAATTCAAAATTGGATTTTCCTTATCGTAAAAAAAATAAAGTACATGAAAAATATATACGGAGTACATACATAACCCGTATAATTTCCTTTTTAAAGACTGTAGTTACATCAATTTCTAGTCTTGGATCTACAGGCGCTGAGCCTCTACAAAGGGAGATAGGGTTAGTCTGTTGTTTATCTGTCAGTGCAGCTACTCTGTATGTCAAAAAACAGATGGGTAACCACATTGATTAAGTGTACGCCCCACCTATGTAAAGATACACAGCATTGACAGTGTTGTGTAACTATACATACAAAACAATATATGGAATTTCTGGCAAAACTACACAATTAAACCTGTTTTAATTAATTCATTAATAGCTCCATGAATAAGTGCATTACAATGATATCATGCAATATATAACACAGCCCTAGAACATAGACAATGATACACACACACACACACACACACATACACGTATTATCTACAAAAAAAAACAAAACACAAAAGATGCTCATTCTAAACCAAAGTTTCCCCTTTGTGCCCTTGGGACCATGGAAGCAAGCATTTTGAGGCTCTGTTTTGTTGGTGTACTACCATGGCTGAAGGTTAGAAAGTGGCATTGTCTAGTCACAATTTGGCATTCTTCCTGGAAGCGATTCTGGAGTTCTAATAGCCAAAGCACTATATTGGTGGGTTACTACAGGTTGAAACAAGAACTACATATTCCCCAATACAGCTATCTACAATTAATTGTTTAACATTGCAGAACTGCCTTCTACTTAGTTCAATCTAGATCCTTCTGATCATGTAGATCTGTAGAATTAATTGTGTTACATATAACCAGGGATTAGAAGAATGTATCAGAATGAGTCAATTTTAATGCCATGTACATGAACACCAGACACTATATTCAGCTGTATAACTTAGTAGTTAGGGGACAGAGTGTTTCTGATCTATTCCTGTCAAAACTGGAAATAATCATTGTTTTACAAGCTCATACAGATATAAATTTGCTTCCAAGCAAAAGGATGAAGTTATGTATTTTGACAGTCCACTTGTATGATCTGACAGATAGTATATGATACAATACTTGAAGCAAACCGTCTTAAGGGACATGCAATTGCCACATTCAAGGACTTCTGCATTGTTAAGTGACAGTCCAAGTCTAACATGACCATAGGCAAATGAGATTAATTCAAAAGATACGGCATATTGATAAAATTATATTTGGTTTGGGAAAGAAAATGTGCCACATAAAATTCCTTTTGTAGACTATTATTCCAGGCAAACCAATGTTTTTTTAAATTAAGTTTAACTATTTGACCTAACATTCAATGATTTTAGTTGTTAATTTGGAATGGTAGCGTTTTCAAACATTTTTTTTTTTTTTAGTTACTGTCTAAGGATGTACCAATATTAATCACATTTCTGTTTTCCTTTATTTTCTTTCACTTATTCACTGATTATCTTTGTTCTTTGGTATGAAATTATATTTTATTATTTTTCTATAAAAGAAAAAAAAAAGCTATATAGTTTAAGAGTTTATGACTTTGTAACACGTAGTTAAAACTATAATAAAGAATTGTAAACAGATCATGTAGTGCCTTAAAGTTTACGGATTAGGCAAAGAAAATGCATAATAAAAATTTAAAAGGGACTACAAGCACTTCATCTCACTGAACCAGTCTGGGTGCAGTGCCCCTCTCCCCTTAACCCAGGAACTGAAAACATTGCAGTTTTGGAAAAACTATAATGTTTATATTGCAGGGCTAAAAATGCCTCCAGTAGCCGTCTACCAGACAGCCACTAGAGGCGCTTCCGGCTGTTTCACAGAGTTTGAATCCATGAAACAATGCTGGATGCCCTCCCGCTTTGCATTAGGATGCCCAACATCTTCTAAATCCCCATAGGAAAGAAGTGATTCAATGCTTTCCTACAGGGAAGGCCTAATGTGCATGTGGCACTCACAAAGCATGTGCATTAGGTTCCCCCAGCGAAGACATTGGAGGAGGAATAGTAAAATCGCATCCTATATGGGGTGATCTACTTCTGCAGTCATGTAATACCTTAGTGGATCAATGTTAACAAACATTTAAAAATGGTGTGCATGTGTTATCAAATTAACACAATAAATATAATTATATACACAGTGGGTCCTCTGTTTACGAATTTAATGCGTTCTCCTGAACATTTCTTATTGCGAAAAACTTGTAAACCGAAATGCGGTTTCCCATAGGAACGCACTGAAAACAAATTAATCCGTTCTGGATGTCAGAAAAAAGTCAAAATGAGCTGGCATGGAAACCAACCCACAATGCAGAACACACAAAAAAGGCATGCAAACGACGAAGCTCAGCTCCCTACCTTTCCACAGCTTGAGAAATGCACCAAAAAGTCCCAAAACAACTGCAAACAATTTCCAGAATGGCTCCAAAACTCAATGCAAAAGCCGCTCCAACACCTCCACACTCGATGCCACGTGCTACCCACAGGCTCCAGCGTGCAGGGAGCAGCGCTATAAACCTCCCAGGTGCAATGCATCCTGGGAAAATTTGCTTTGTATTGCAAAAAAAAATTCTAAACCGAGGCATTATTTTCAATGGATTTTCATTTGTAAACCGAAAATTATGTTAACCGAGTGGTTTGCAAACCGAGGTCCCACTGTATATATATTTCTTTAAAGGAGCACTACAGTGTTAGAATACAAAGCCACCAATTGCCGATTCCAATCCCAACTATCACCTTTTCACATAATCGGAATGTTGTTCAGGTGACTTGGAAGGGAACCAAGGGAAATCAAGCAGTCTCTTGAGAAAACACAAACCTCCTCCTTCTGCAACTAATTACCTTAATGAAACACTGAAGCGGATTGGACTATAGTTAATATATTTATATGTGCTGATTTTATTGGGACACTATGCCAACTGAGGAAGCATCATTGCGAAGAGGTAAAACGCTTATTGGCTTATTGTTTAGACTCTTATCTTATAGTTTTTTTAAATTATTTTAATAAATGTTTTGGAGCTTATTACTTGTGACGCACACTTTGTATTTAAGAGGTTTTTTGAGGTTATGCCAACCATTTATAACCCCCTTGTCTGGCTCAGAATCATGTGAGTTTGATTCTCAGTCTTACCATGTTCATTACATATAAAGGAAGGTTGCGCTATTGTATTTTTGCTTTCTTTTCCTGTGTTTCACACTGGAATACCCTGAAGGACATCTTGTAGCCATGGATGAATCCTTGAGGTTGCTGGCTGGCCCTATAAAGACCTATATGCACATACACTTAGAACCTGGTTTTATTGGCTCCTTACTTGTGAGTGTACACCCCTGATAGTGTTATTTCTCAATACTACACAAGCTATGGTTAACTAAATGTATGTTCATATCCTACATTATTTACAATGAGTTCAGACACTAATTAACATGCTTTACATCCAAGTGGAGGCCAAGTTCTCCATTAGGATTAACGTACCCCCAAAATCCCAGGTCCTGAGCCATGTCTGGTTTCTTTTCAACCAAGGATACAAATCACCTCACTCAGCCCATTAGCCTGAGTCAACACAGACTACAACTACCAGCATGTGTCCCAGTTTCACGCCTCTGTGTCATGACGTCACTATAACCACCACGCCATTTTTAACACCTAGTCATTCGCAATTAAAACTCCACAAACTTTATTTCACACTTCCAATAACTCAGAACCACATTTAGAATATTAGAGAAATGTAAAATTAACTCTTTACTGAAAACTAAAATGTTTCTTCTTTAAAATAACGTGCAACGTTTCATGTATATATATATATATATATATATATATTATATAAATATATATATAAAAATAAATAAAACAATAATAAAAAAAATGTTTTATGAACCCTAGTATGTGTTTATATATCACACACACAAACACTAACAAACTACAGAGGTTTATTCACTAAATTCTGAATTTTAGCAACTTGGAATTCAAATTGTAAAATATACACTAAATTAAATCAAGCTGTGATTTTTCTTTGGAGAATTTTTCTAGCTGAGCTATCTTGGTCTAAACTTTTTCAATTGGAAATTTATCAGTTTTCAATCTTTACGGGTGAGAACAAGAATGGCATTTATTTCTTTTTTTTTTTTTGCTTGCTTTAGGTCTTACAGATGATCGTCTTGAAATGGTCCAAATATGAACAGACAAATGTTGATTATTTACAATGAAAACCAGTATTTTCTACATTGTTATGGGAGATCTCTCATTCCTGGCAGTTCATTAGAAGATCCTACTTTCTTTACATCTCTTGGAATCCAAGCAGATGTTTATTAAATTGTCTTCCAGTAAATATTTGTATTTCCTTCTCTTTTTAAATCGAATCTTCCACAGCCCCCATCACTCCAATAATGTACTTTACACTTATCAAGTATGTTGCTAAATATTACTTATGTATGGTTAAACTTTCATGAACAACATTAAAAAAAAAAAAAAAATAAAAAAAAAAAAAAATCTCGCAGTTACAATGAAGGCTTGTGTTTCCACTTAGCTCACATAATGTGTTATTGGTAAGTAAAAGTACAAATTAAAAAAACAACAACAAAAAAAAACATATCCGCTAGATTTGAAACCTGAACATGCTGTAAGGCTCTGATAGCACAAAAAAAGGTTATGAAAAAAAATAGAGCCAAATATCATCTACAATGTGACACTAGTGTTCCATTGGTTTAGCTTGTACCAGTGGTGGCTGGTGAAGTTTAAAAATGGTAAGGTACAACTCCCTAGTTTGTTGGGCTCTACCCAATTAACCCGATGAATGCGGTGCCATGTTCCAGCAGTATTTCCAGTCATCAATGACAAGGAAAAAGGTAAACAGACACTTATCAGTAATCCTAACAATGCCAATAGATTTTAATCTTCTGGGGGGGGGGGGGGGGGGGGGGGGGTTTGTAAGAAAAACTGGCGGGTCTCACCTGCCTCTATGGACCAGCCTTCGTTGGCCGGTACACATATAGACACATTAAGCAAGGGGTCCATGTTTTTTTCCCCTTCCTTATAATCGGTGAAGTTTACCTGAGAAGTTCATTATAAATAAAATAAAAAAAAGAAACTATTTCCATTCTTGATAAACATCTTGAAAACACATTTGGACATGATGGACGCAAGTCTCTTTTCAGCTATGTAACTATGTAACATTTGGTTACCTGCATGTTCATATATTATAAAAGGGAAGTCAACTGTGGAGAAGTCTTGCTTTCTAAAGTGATCTCAAACACGAATACATTAAGCCAGTGCAATCAGCAGGCACATACAATTTGTTATTCCTCCTATTTTACATGTTTATAACAGAACACTATTAAATCTCTCCCAATGTCTCTGGAATGATCTCATCCATATCTCAATCACGAGGCCTATGAGAGGAAACGTTATTTAGGGTTGATGGGTCTCTCATTCAGGGAGGTTTTACCTGCCATTTGGAGTATGGATTTCCTTAACATAGGTGCCTCCTGGTAAAATATTAAGTTGACAATTCTATGTTAAGTGTTATCCATTGGACAAGGATCACAAATTGATTGCAGTTGGCCATTCCTACATTTTATTTTTACATCAGAGGGCCTCACAGAGAAGATAGATCTTTGGACTTCAAATAGTTAAGTCTATTTAGAATAGATGAGAAGCACAGCTTTGCAGGGCTGATTATACTGCGGATCGGTTATATCATACTCAAATCAACATTTTATATTTTTTAGCTGCGGTCTTAAAGGCGTCTACACAATTAACATTCTCTGCATAATGCTACAGATATAAGCAAATACTACGAATTGGATAACCACAATAAAAATAACATGTCGGTTGGAGTTGGACCCTTTGTTTTAATGTTGGTTACGCACCTTAATAGTAAGCTGAGCTAGTCAGAGGAGATGGATACTTTATTGAATGTAGACATCATGCAGGCAGAGGAAGAATTGTCAGTCATCCATCAGTTGGCATAAAGCTGCAGCAATTTATTTTCTATCACTGCAGTGAAATTACAGGGGGCCTCCTTGCACCATAACCTATGCAAGTAGCATAAGTTGTCATTGTGAAAATATTTAACTTTGAGAGAGTTATTGGTTTTCGCTATACTTAAGTGCCTAACTTCTTTAAGTGTTTGGAAAGCATATGTTCAAATTAATTAAATATCACAGACGAACTAAAATCCTTGAGCACGCAATTTGCCATCAAGGCCACCAATTTTAAAGCCATATATTTTAAAATAATTTTGACTATTGCCCAAAAATGTTGCAAGAAAAAGTGAAAAGATGTTACTCTGGGTGCATTTAAAAGCATTATTACAAGACCAGGCTAAAATCTTCTATCTTAAAACAGGAGGGTCATTCATTTTTATCAAATCTTCTTCACTAAAGAACTGACATTTCGGAGGTAAATGTGGCCTCTGCCAAGTCTCCCAGACCTAGACAGCTCCTTTAAACAGTACACACAAATTATGGAACTGAATAACGCTCCTGGTGACGGCTGCTCTTTAGCGTAATCATGCTGGTTGAGCAATTAATTACAATCTGTACAGGGTCAATTTCTCTGCAATCTGCGCTCTTGTTTTCAAGGCTAAGATATGAGCAGTGAGCAAATTATGATCCAAGTACTAAAATGGAACTAAGCGAAAACATGTCAATATGTTTAGTCTATTCTTGATTTATTAAGAATCAAATCATAAGTCTAAACAAAATTGTTTTAGATAGCTTGTTGGCATTGATCCCATGGCCCATAATTTTGTTGTTTTAAAAAAAAAAAAATCCAAATATCTATTTTCTCTGTTTTTAAATGGTTAGCGTGTGCTGCATATTTAAAAATAAAAAAGGTGTCATAGTCAATAACCACTTCTGAAAACACCAATTATGTAGATACAATGCTTTATGGTAAAAGTGATAAGTCAAGAAAAAGAATATTTAAATGAATAAGACATATCTTCTCAAATATGTAATAAACCAAAATAGTAAAAATGTATATAATCCATCATTACTCTCTTAAGGAAAGATTGCCAAATCAAACTCATTCATTGTTATAGCCTATTTGTGGGATATTAATTATGCAATGCTGGTTCAAATTGTATTGAATGAGCAGCTACAATAAACACTTCAAAACCAGAAGAATGTTAGACAGATAAGAATGATCTGATTACACACAAAAGGAATAGCAGATTTAACACCATATGTTTTACTACATTGTTTAACTGCTATCGATTCTAAAATAAACAAATGTAGAAGTAGGAATGACCTGCACTGTCTATAGTAGCAAAATCTCAATGCACACAATTAGTCAGGAAATCAAAGAAGTAACTCGTGCCTAGTATAAAATAGATCGAATTATACACACACAGAAACATTTTTGCCAATAGATACATATAGTACTATAAACCAGATTGTATATAGATGCATTATATACATATACGTACACATTCTCTTATTACCATTCGTTTCTAAGCCCTACAAAATGAGAAGGGTCTATTTTTTAATTGATTCTCCTCTTATACGCCACAAATAAAGGCCATTGCACAATATTTTCATGTCACATATAAAATGTAACCAATTTGTTTTTATTAATACAGTTTTTCCTTTCTTTACACTCCTATCCATTAAAACATTTAGGTGCCTTTTTTTTTCCTTTTTAAGGACCAGACATACTGTCAGGAATAAGATAGTCCCTTCTCCACATCAATTATACTGCCAATTCAGTGATCTTCCCTGGTGATAACAGTGTAATCCCTTACCTGCCTGCCATTCCCTGTCATCTGACACAAACCTCATTTATTATATCATGTATCAATTAGACTCAAAAACAACCACATAATAATGAAAATAATAATAATAAAACGCCAACATAAACTTGTTGGAGAGCTGTGTACAGTAAGGAAAATCCCTGATTACTAAAATAAATGAATCACTGACATCTCCCAACGTTGATAAGGGATTCCGTCCAGGCAGTGCTGTTTTAATGATAAGATACCATGCTAAGGCTCCATCACACAATCTGAGCATTCTGATCTCTGGATACATTGTCATTAATTACCTTCACACTGGAAGCCTCCCAGACCCCAGATAAAATCCGTGCAGTGGTGGCAGAAGGTGGGCTTGGTGAGGGTGACTTTTTTGAAGCTATGCCCAGGGGAGGAAGTGGCTTGTTTCAGCTGCTGGTGTTTGGTCCCAGGTGAAGAGGAGGCATTGGTTTGTCTCTGCTGCTGTGGTGGGGTCCTGTTCTTCCCCCCTCCAAGCTTTGGACTGGAAGATGGGCTACTGTTACTGCTTCCTCCACCACGCTGGCCCAGATTGCCAAACCTGGATCTAGCTCCGTCTGCAGCCATCTCTCTCCTTCATGCAAAATACAGAGAGAGAGAAAAACACACACAGGCAGAGAGGAGGTCCCTGGGATGTCTTGCTTTTTTTTTTTTTAAATCAGGAAAAGAAACGCCAGGCAGACGAGGAAACGTGCAAGGAAGGGGGTTTGTCCAACACTCACACACTCTGTCTGGCAACAGTATCAGATGGAGAGACAGAGGGGAATCAGTCCTCCGGGGTTCCCACGGTGATCAGATGGGCTGGCTGAAAACAATATTCACACTCGTAAAAACAGGACATCTTCCTCCTAAAATGCAGCAGACTGAGCAAGGACTAGAGGAGGCAAGACAGTCTATGCTCTGGGCTGACCTTGCTGGGCTGGGACTCCAGGCTCCGCCTGCACCGTCAGTCAGAGACTCTGTCATTCCCACCCCTTACTCACACCAACATTCTACCTGATCACTCACACTCACCCAGGGCTGTGTGTACTAAGGTAGCAAGCCACACTTACTGCGGGTTTACTGGGGTGACAATGAAGGATGTAATGTAGTGTGACACTATTAGGCAGGAGCAATTTAATGTCAACTTTATGAGCTACAAAAATAGCTTAGTCAAATCTACGAGAGAGAGAGTGAGTGTGTTTGTTTTGACTCATGGTTGACTACTGGATAGTTACTATTACGTCAAAACTACCCAAATACAATGCTGTAACCCGTAATAACATTTACTGTCTGTAAACTCTTATTGTGCAGTCAATTATCTCAATACCTGGGTGCTGTGTGAAAATATCTTGCAAGATGCTCTGATGCCCCCTTTGGTAAGGCCTAAGGTATGCATGAGGATTGGTTCCTTATTTTACACTCACTCTGTGTTAGTTTCTAATAGTACATAGTCAGTGGCGTACACATGACCCATGGGGCCCCGGTGCGAAAATTGATCCGTGAGCCCCCCCGCACGCGGGCCGGGCCGCAACACATGGCGGTGGGCACCTGGTCGCAGGGGTTACAGGGCTGCGACCCCTGCGACCGCGGTATGTACGCCAGTGCATGCAGATGCACACACACTTAAAGGACCCCTACAGACACCCAGATCACATCAGCTCAATGAAGTTGTCTGGGTGCCAGGTCCCTCTAGTTTTAACCCTGCAGCTGAAAACATAGCTGTTTCAGAGAAACTGCTATGTTTCACTGAGGGTTAATCCAGCCTCTAGTGGCTGTCTCACTGACAGCCGTTAGAGGAACACACTGAACGTCCATAGGAAAGCATTGAGTAATGCTTTCCCATGGGCGGTTTGAATGCGTGCGCGGTCTCATTCGGAGCTGAGAGGCTGAGGGTTCCTCAGCGCCAAGGGAGTCCGGCGCTGGAGAAAGGTAAGTGCTGAAGACACACACACTCTCACGAACAGACGCATACACACTAGCTAACAGACACACACATTTACTGACAGAGACACACTCAGCGACATACATACATACACACTCACAAAACATACACTCTCATTGACAAACACACACTCACTAACAGACATCAAACAGACTCACTAACACACACAGTAACACTCACTGACACTCACTAGCAGACACATACACTAACACTCACACACACTCTAACACTAACACATGTTTTTTTTTTTTTATGTAATCCCCTAGCCTCCTTACCTTTTGGAGTGCTGGGGGGATTCCCTGGGGTCCAGTGGTAGTGCTGGGCTCCTGGGCGGGTGGCCGGTCGGGCAGGCGGGCGCGCGAGGGAGCACTCAGTGCTTCCTCTTCAGCTCCCTCGCGTGCCGCGTAGGGATGCCGGCACCGGAAGATGACGTCATCTTCTGGCTCCGGTATCAGTGCAGTGCGCGAGGGAGCTGAAGAGGAAGCACTGAGTGCTCCCTCGCGCGCCCCCCTGCCGGGTGCCAAAAGGGCCAGCCTCGGGGGGCCCTGGGGTGGTCGGCTCCTGGGTCCCCCAGGGGAAGAGGCTGGCCCTGTGGGTACATACCGGGTCGCAGGGGCGGCCGGTCTCCCTGGTGGGCCGGGCCCTGTCGCAGCCGCGACCCCTGCGACCCTGGTATGTACGCCACTGTACAGAGTTACATAGTTACATAGCTGAAAAGAGAAATGCATCCATCAAGTTCAGGCTTTCTCACATCTGTCTTTGCTGTTGATCCAAAAGAAGGCAAAAAAACAACAATTTGAAGCACTTCCCATTTTGCAACAAATTAGGAGGGGAATCCTTCTTGACCAAAGAATGGCAGTCAGATTTATCATTGGATCTAATATTCAGCCTTTTGCATATCCCTGTTTTCATATGTTTAAAAATCTGCACAGATTTTGAAAAAATTAAATTAAAATAAAAAATATATATATTCAATCCATGCATACAGTTAACCCAAAGTAGTGGATAGCGCTAAACGTTTTTGGTAAAAAGTGTAGCACTTATGATAATAGAGATCTTAGAAATCAGCAGCAATCACCAAATATGTGTAAATCCATGCATACACTCATACCCTGGGAGTCTTGTATTCACAATTTTTAATATTACAAAGGAAATAGTATTTTTAGTATTATTTGCAATTTGTCTTATTTCAGGTCCCATCCAGACAGATTATAATGGTAGCGCTGGCTCTGTTGTGACCCTTAGTAGCTGCACAGGCAGGGCCGGATTAACATAGGGGCTGATGGAGCTGCAGCCCCAGGCCCAGGCCCATGGAATAGGCCCATTAAAAAAAAAAAAAAAAAATATATATATTTTTTTTTTTTACACATTACTCTTAGGTTTGCCACCTGACTGGTATTTTAATGGCACAGACGGTATTTGATGCTGCCTGGCCATGCCGGTATTGCAGTAATACCAGCAATACAAATGCAGGTAATTTTCTCAGAATAAATGTAAATTACTCTGCAATACCAGCACCGGCCAGTTGGGGTCACTGTGTGTGGAGAGAGGCAGGTATAGGAAGTTACAGAATATCCCTGCCTCTCCGTGGGGGAGCAGCTACACAGCACAGAGAGTCCAGACAGCAGCCCTACAGCTCAGGTAAGTGAGGGATGGGGGAAAGGCAGCAGGGACACATGGGGACACTGAGACACTAGGGGACACAGACACTAGGGGACACATGATGACACATACACTAGGGGACACTGAGACACAGACACTGGAAGACCTGGGAACACAGACACTTGGGGACACTGGAAAACATGGGGACACTGAGACACTTGGGGACATATGGGGACACTGAGACACTAGGGCACATGGGGACACATGGGGACACTAGGGGACACTGAGACACTAGGACACATGGGGACACAGACACTGGGAGACCTGGGGACACTAGGGGACACTGAGACACATGGGGTGACGCTGTGAGACATAGGGACATTGGGAGACACTGAGACATTGGGACACGGAGACACTATGTCCCCCAGCCAGTGTCCCTAGTGTCTCAGTATCCCCAAGTCTCCCAGTGTCTGTGGCCCATGTCTCTCAGTGTGCCTAGTGTCCCCATGTGTCCCAGTGTCCCCATGTCTATGTCCACAACTGTCTCCCAGCCAGTGTCCCTTAGTCTCCCAGTATCCCTTAGTCTCCCAGTGTCCCCTAGTCTCCCAGTGTCTGTGTCCCTAGTATCTTAGTGTCCCTAAATGTTTCAGTGTCTCCATGTCTCCCTGTGTCTGTGTTCCTAGTGTCTCAGTGTGCCTGGTGTCCCAATGTCTCCCAGTGTCCCTATATGTCCCAGTGTCCACATGTCTATGTCCACAACTGTACCCATGTCTCCCAGTGTCCCCAAGTGTCTGTCTCCCAGGCAGTGTCCCCTAGTCTCCCAGTGTCCCCTAGTCTCCCAGTGTCTGTGTTCCCATGTCTGTGTCCCTAGTGTCTTAGTGTCCCCAAATGTTTAAGTGTCCCCATGTCTCCCAGTGTCTGTGTCCCTAGTGTCTCAGTGTCCCCATTTCTCCCAGTTTCCCTAAATGTCTCAGTGTCCTCATGTCTCCCAGTGTCCCCATGTCTCTGTGTCTCCGGGTCTCTCAGTGTCCCCATGTCTCTCAGTGTCCTCATGTCTCTCAGTGTCCCCAGTATTCTAGTGACATGGGGACACACTGAGACATTGGGACACTGGGAGAAATGGGGACACAGACACTAGGGGACTGGGCAACATGGGGACACTGACACTGTGATACATAGGGACACTGAGACACTGGGTGACTTGGGAGACTGAGACACTGGGAGACAGGGAGACACTGGGAGCAATCCATCTATACAGCAGAATCAAACTGTGAGTAGTTTGTTGGTGATTTTACAGAATTTTCTCTGATATCACTCCTTGTGATTTACTTCATGTGATGTCACGCATAACTAATTAATTATACAAATGATTAAGGCTGGTATTTTTTTCCAAGAAGGTGGCAACCTTAACTACTCTTCACATACTCTTGCTTAAAGAAGCACTATAGGGTCAGGAACACAATCATGTATTTCTGACCCTATTATGTTAAAACCACCACCCTGGCCCCTTCTTGCCTCCCTAAATATAGTAAAATATTACTTGTATTCAATTCTGCAGCTGCTGGCTCAGAAGTGGTGGTCTGAGCAAATTACAATACTTACCCATAGGATTGGTTGAGACTGTCAACTAGGCAGATCAGGGGCAGAGCCAGCACAAGTCCAACATAGCCCTGGCCAATCAGCATCTCCTCATAAAGATAAATTGAATCAATGCATCTCTATGAGGAAAGTTCAGTGTCTGCATGCAGAGGGTGGAGACACTGAATGGCAGTGCTGCACACTAGGCAGTACTGCCCCAGGAAGCACCTCTAGCAGCCATCTAAGGAGCGGCCAGTGGAGTTATTTTCTCTGAAAAGACAGTGTTTACTGCAAAAAGCCTGAATGGAATGATTCTACTTACCAGAACAAATACAATAAGCTGTAGTTGTTCTGGTGACTATAGTGTCCCTTTAAGTTTGGAAGCTTAAGAGGGATGTATGGGAACAAAACTTGTGTGCACTGGCTGACATTAAAGTTAGTTTAGGTAATGAAGACGTTGGTCTCTGTGGCATGTCCCCTTTCTTCTACACTCACTACATACACTGCACTCACTACATACACATTTTCTCTGTCTCAGACCATATACCAGGAACTTCTGCCTGCTAGTAAGAAGGTAAGGAGACAAGTGGACCAGCGAGTGCTAGGGGAAAGTCCTTAGAAAGCATGGAGTGAGCGCATTATTAGACGCATTTATGTCAAGCTCAAGGTGCTGCCTGCATAGTATGCCCTTAGTTGGACAGCCTGCAGGATTGGCAGGCAGCCTGACATGCATTCATGCCAGGTTGTCCTTCCAATTCCTTGGACAAACATGCCCCCTTTTTGGGCATGTTCACCCCTTTTGGCAGGTCTTGTCACGTGATTCGTGCCAGTGGCCCACCCTTTTACCCCACCCATTGACTTCCTGCGTCACTGGACACTGCTGTTAGGGGTTATGGATTTACTTGAAAGTTGAAAGCATAAATTAGAGAAAGAGATTAGCATAGAGTATGTGTTTTCTTTTTAGCTGCATCCTTTGAGTTTGCCTCCAACACCATCTCCATCAGATACATGACGCTTGGGAGGTATGACTGTTTTAGTGTTTTTGGTGGATAAGATTCCGTAATTAGGCCCATCATAATTGTCAGCACCAGGCCCACTGGGCTCTTAATCCGGCCCTGTGCACAGGTCATTGGGAAGATCTAAAGTGCAGATCGCTGCCAATGATTCATCCTTGCCAGAGACCAGAAGAGAACATTGACAGCTGTCTGAACCCAGGTGGAGGTGCAAGCTGGACCACTAGATAATCCACTGGACCACCATGTAAATGAATAATTGCCTTTCTTCATACCCAAAAGGCAATCAGGAAGGGACCAAAACAATGACAGTGTGTGGAGAGATCCAGCCAACACCCACTCCCCTTCAACCTGTCACAGTTACCCTGTCACACTTCCCCAGCCTGCCTCATTCACTCTCCCACATGTTCCTATTTTGAGCCCAAATCCTTCTGTCGCTCTTTTCTAGGAGCTCCGTATTGTTTGTGTGCCTGGTTTATACCAGAGCTCCGCAGCAATCATACTCAGATTAACTTATCTTAAAACTACAATAAATGTGTCTAGAAATTAGTCTGTGTAAATAAGACACATTGTTCTTGTTCTAAATTACATTTTAGTTGCATAAATTGTGGTTAGTAAGTCATTGACTCTCCCATGCTACACTCACCCTATCACACTCACTATACCTCAAACTGTAACAATACCCTCCCTCACACTGCCACACTCACCCTGTCACCGTCACACGGTCATCTGTATACATACACAGTCACATTCCACAAACACAACAGTGTTGCCATACTGTGAAAATACTGCACACAAATAAAGACCACATGTAGCTCCCCATATACAAAACACAGTGCGAGCAGCTCCCCACTCACATATGCTGCCAGGCACAGAGATAGACCTGACAGACACAGAGATACACATTCACAGTGTCTTTGGGCATCCATCTATTTGTGTCTATATATATATATATATGATGTGACGAGACCAATCTCGCCACATTACATTGGAGAAGCCTGGTTGCTCGCCTGCTGCCTTTGGACTATGGCCCCCTTTTAAAAGACTTTATTTTGCCTGCAGAAAAGCTGTATTCGTGCTTTTCTGCCGGTTGTTCGGTAGTTTCAATCTACCGAACAACCGCACAAATGAATAGACCACCTGGGAGCTGGAGTGTGCCGGCAATTAACCTCCCTGAAGCTGCGGTTAACCGCAGCTTAATTGATGAATGCTGGGTGGCCGCCATTCGTATCCCGAACACGAGGTCGCGGCCATTTTAAAACATACGAATGCACAGCGGTGTTCGCCTCTATTTTCATGGAACTAAAATCGGACACAGTTTTGTGCGAACACCGCTGAAGTCGCCGACCTCCCTTCTTGTTCGGTGGAAGTGCACGAACGGCCCGGTGTTCGGTAGTTTTGTTCGAATGTGTTATACCCCAGATAGGAATCCCATGGAGCCCATTCGTATGAAACTGACTGTGTAAAGACTTTGGCTCCATGGCAATTAAACTGTATTCGTGTGGTCTGAGTGCCATTCACCTAATAATGTGCACTCAGACCTGAGCTATCTGGGGATATGTTACATGTATATATTTACTGTACCATTTGTCCCATTATGTATTTTAAAGTGATAGTCTGTCTTTGTGTCCCCACATGTGTAATGGAGTTTTGCCTTTGTCCTGGGAGATCATTGAATTACTTCTCCAGGGCAGAGGGGAGGAAGCCAGGATGCATTGTGGGGATGTTTTACTTCTGTATGTCTGTAATTGGTACATGTCTGTCCTTTGTTACAGTCTCCCATTCGGTCCCCTAGGGGAGTGTCCACCAGGTGGGAGACCTGCATAAATAGTGGGCAGGTATCCCTCATTAAACAGACCACTGCTTGACCCTCAACACGGAGCCTTGTCTCGTCTTTGGGGGGATTTACTGAATGCTGATAGAGACTGATTGCTAGGAGTGTAAGCCGCTTGGATGCTTTTCCTATTCGTCTGGTAGCAGCAATTCGTATGGTTCCTGTTCGTGTATTTGGAGTGCTATATTGGATGCCATTCGGGAGGTTGGAGCATTCACTTATTGGCGGTTCGTGTGTTTGGTGTTCTGCAGTAGCTGTGCCTGCATCTCCGAAAAGGGGGTCGATCGCCTAAACGTTTTTTTCCCCTTTTGTGCAAAACGGTCCGTTACATATGTGAATACATTAGAATGTGTATGTGCAAGCATGTATCAATGTGTTTGTATGCAGGGCCACAATCAGTGGGGTGCTGCCAATAAGGTTGTACATGGCCCAGGCCGCCCATTCACTATGTATACATATCACAAGTATTGCGTCATGCTTATGGAGGATCCGAGTGTAACCTCCAATAGAAAAACAGACTGTAACAGCCAATAGAAAAACAGACTGTGCAAAGTGGGTGAATCTGTGTAAAGCAGTGGAGCCTGGCTTGGCATATATGCCTGTAGTTTGCGTAAGCGCCACAACATGGGATATTTATTAAAGTCTTCTAAAAAGTGATGGATTTTGAGACCCTCCCAAAGTTTCATTATTGTTTTTTTTTTTTTTTTTAAATATTGACAATGTATAACTATACACTCTCCCATTGTGCTGAACGCTCTTGGAGGAAGTCTCCCATTGTGCTGAATGCTCTTGGAGGAAGTCTCGCACCCAGACAGACTATCTCCATTATACATTTATATTGTGTTCATACAACGCAGCTCTTGCCCTCGCAAAACAGTCATACTTTTTCTCTCTCATTAGTTCATGCTCCCACAATCCTAGACGTCTCTTTGATACCTTTAACTCTCTTCTTCACCCTGCTGTGGCCACCCCCCTAAACTAACCTTACAGCCGATAGTTTTGCATGCTACTTTACCGACAAGATTAAACAAAGAATTCTCCCCACCTTGCTGCTCTCTTTCTCAACTACACGTAGATCATGCCTTTCTTACCTTCAGACTTTCTCCCTGGCTACTGAACAAGAGGGGGTTGAGCTTCTCCTTTCCTCTCGCCCCACCACTTGCTCGCTCGATCCTGTCCCATCTCACCTTATCAGATCTCTCTCCCCATGTCTTGTGCCTTCCTTAACACACATCTTCAACTGCTCTCTCTCTTCTGGCATTGTCCCTGCTGACCTTAAACATGCCACTGTAGTACCTATCCTGAAAAAACATCTCTTGACCCGTCCTCCCCCTCTAACTCTCGTCCCATATCCCTTCTTCCTTTTTCCTCAAAGCTTCTGGAAAGACTTGTCTTTACTGGTATGTCTCACTTCCTCAATTCCAACTCTCTTCTTGACCCTCTTCAATCTGGCTTCCGCCCTCTCCACTCTACAGCTCTTATCAAAGTTACTAACGATCTAATCACAGTTAAATCCAAAGGCCACTACTTCATACTAATTCTTCTTGACCTCTCTGCTGCCTTTGACACCGTTGATCATGCTCTTCTTCTTCAAACTCTCCAATAACTCAATCTCTGTGACTCTGTCCTCTCATGGTTTTCTTAACTCTCCCAATGCTCATCCAGTGTCTCCTTTTCTAATGATAGCTCCTCCCCTTGTCCTGTCTCGGTTGGAGTCCCCCAAGGCTCTGTCCTTGGTCTCCTTCTCTTTGCTCTTTATACTGCCTCTCTTGGCTTATTACCTCATGTGGATTCCACTACCACCTGTATGCTGATGACACCCAGATATATCTCTCCTCCCCGGATCTCTTTCCTGCCGTCCTGCAACGTGTCACTGCTTGCCTTTCTTCCATCTCTGACTGGATGTCCTTCCACTTTCTGAAACTCAATCTCTCTAAAACTGAGCTCTTTGTCTTTCCTCCTCCTAATACTGATCCTTCTCTTTCGCTCTCCCTTCAAGTTAGTGGTATCCACATAAGTCCATCCTTGCAAGCCTGCTGTCTTGGCGTCATACTTGATTCTGGCCTCACCTTAAAGCCTTGCATCCAATATGTTGCCAAATCCTTTAAACTCCATCTTAAAAACATAGCCCGCATTCACTCCTTTCTTACGCAAGATGCTACCAAGGAGCTTGTCCATGCTTTAGTAATTTCCTGCATTGATTATTGTAACCCTCTCCTAATTTGTCTTCCCAAAAGCCGTATTGCCCCCCTACAGTCTGTAATGAATGCCGCCGCCAGTCTGATTTTCCTCTCTGGTGGGTCCTCTCACACCTTACTCAGTCCTTACATTGGCTTCCTGTATCCTATAGGAGTCAATTCAAAGTGCTAACCCATACCTATAAAGCACTGAACAATTCTAGCCCCTCTTATATCTCTTCACAGATCCATAGGTATGCGCTTCTTGTTCTTCTCCTGTCCGCTGCTCGCACCCGTACGGCCAACTCGCGCTTGCAGGACTTTTCGCGGGTGGCTCCCATCCTATGGAATAGCCTGCCTACCGCAAGGCCCAGACTGGCCATTGGGCAAACCAGGCAAATGCCCGGTGGGCTGTGATGGCCATGGGCCGAGGCTGACAGGAAAAATCAACAGATCTCTCCTGCCTGCCCATTCAAGGCAGCACCGGCACCAAGATGGAGTTCTGTCCCATCATGGGCCAGAGGGGAGATAGGGCAGTAAGCCGATCACCCTCCCTGCATGCCGAGCAGCTTCATTCTCTCCCTTTCACGAGCTCCAAGATTATTAGAGCGTTGCCAAAAAACGGGATACAGACTGAATTACCTGCCAGCTGGACCACAAGGGATCGGTGTGTGGCGTGGCCCCACTCACTGGACCACCAGGTATCTGAATGCTCCCTCTCCCCCCTGCAAAGTTAAAAGGGGGAGTATATGGGATTATTTTTTTTTTTACTTTTTGTTTTTGTTTAATTATTGAATTAATCATTTAAGGCCATATACACTATATACACACACCCTCACATACACACACAGGAACATTACACACACATACTAAACACACTGCACCCCCTGCACTGACCGACAAACACACTGCACCCCTGCACTAACACACAATTATACTGCTACCCTGCACTAACACACAAACATACTGCTCCCCTGCACTAACACACAAACTTACTGCCCCCTGCACACTACACACTACACACACAGCACCCCCTGCACTAACACACAAACACACTGCACCCTCTGCACTAATACACAAACACACTGCACACACTCTATACCCCTACATACACACTAGAGCCCCTGCATTAACACACAACACACACTTTATATCCCTAAATCCACACTACACCTCTTGGACTTACACACAGACACACTACACACACTCTATGCCCCTCTTATACACACTATACCCCTGGCACTCACATACACATACTCTATACCCCATAAACCTATACTACACTCCCTGCACTCTCATACGTTATACCCCTATAAACACACACATTACACCCCCTGCATGCACACACACTAATTTATATCCCCTATAAATACATATTCTGCACCCCCTGTACACACTACACCACCTATGCATACATTACTGCACCTATACACATGTGCTCTACAGCTCCTAAATGCATACACACACACTAGAGCCCCTAGAAACACTCACAAACACACAGTACAGCTCCTTACATGCACACACTACATCCCCTAGGCCCACACACTCCACAGGCCCTATATAAATACACACACACACACAAACACATACTCTACAACCATGAGACACACACACTACAGCCCCTAGGCCCACACACCCCACAGGCCCTATATAAATACACACACACCAACACACATACTCTACAACCATGAGACACACACACTACAGCCCATAGCCACATGCAGTAAACCACAAACAGACCCCTTTACACACACAATACAACACAAATAGTCTGCTCTACACACATGCAACCACCAAATATATACAACACCACAGGGAACAGCCCTGTTCCTGTTTTGATCTCTGGTATCCCACTGGACACCAAAGACAAAAATTGCCAGCAAACGCAGCGCATGCTTACACTGCACTGTAACTCCCCCCCTTAAAAAACATGGCATTTACTTATTCCAAGAGCACTGGATGCTCTGGAGGAGCATCACATTAACATACTAATTTGGTGGGGGTGAGGGGGTGTGCTTGTCAATGGTGGTGACATGACATGCCCCCTTTCTGGCCCCGCCCCTAATAGTGGGCTGCTCTGCCTTTTTGCCCGGGCTGAATTTTTGTCCCAGACCGGCCCTGCCTACCGGCATCAATCGTTTAAGAAGTGCCTTAAAAACCCATCTCTATAGGAAAGCTTATGGCCTTCCAGAGTAACGTCTACCTCACATACTTGTCTCTTGCTCTCTCCTAAAGGGCAGCACTCTGCTCTCTCCTCTAGCTCTGCTTCACTCCCACCTTATTTGATTGCCATTTCCTGTCCTAATGTGTTTTATACCCCAACTCCTATAGACTGTAAGCTCGTTTGAGCAGGGCCCTCTTCAACCTATAGTTCCTGTAAGTTTTCTTGTAATTGTCCTATTTATAGTTAAATCCCCCCTCTCATAATATTGTAAAGCTCTAGAGAATCTGTTGACGCTAATATAAGTGACAATATTAATATTAATATAAATATTTCTTGGCTAATCCATGTCAGCATCACTAATGAGTTAACCTCCTCTATCTCAACTGATAGGGCAGGAATATTCAAATTAAAATATTGTTATAAATTGTCACACCATCCTATTATGGTCTTTTTTCCTGTCCTCCAGCTTTTAGGCAACTCTAATTTTTCTTTTAAAGTTCACGTGCCATACATTTTCCAATATGGCACCCCTAGGGAGTTCAGCCTCTCTCCCTTGTGAAGAACCCAGATACAGCCCAAGCAGTGTGGCACTCCCTGGGTTGTGGTTACTATTTTAGTATATAGTAACTGAAATTATCTTTATCCCTTTCCCATTATTAACATTAAAGGTGGTAAGATAGCCATAAGTGACCGTTTTTATAGTGTTCTATTTGCTATATATTGTTCTTTTCTTGCTATAGGGTTTGGAAGTTGCATATGTCTGTCTGTCTGTCTGTCTGTACTTACAAATAATCGGGTCTCCCGTTTTGTGGCCTTCTCTTTTGCGATCGGCGTTATTACATTTTTGTAAAGTATTATAAAGATTAAAGGTAGTCATTAGGAGCAGTTTGTGCACTAGTATATAGTTCCAAATGGCCGATCGGCGTCTTCTGTAATGCATTGCGCATTCGCAAGCGTTCTTAAAACACTAGTAGTGTATGTAAGGTGCTTAAGGTGGAACTGTCTTTAAGGGGGTCCGGTTTATTTCAAAATTTTAAACTTTTTTTTGCCTGCATGGTAGAAAAAGCAAAAATCTGCTTTTTCTCTCCTGCAATGCAGGTTTATTCTCATTTGCTGGTTTTTAGTATATATATTTCTATATATATTTATCACTCTAATAGATTACATTTGACAGTCTTATCATTATATGCGTGGTAACAGGTAGGTGGAATTTGTTTAATTTCAGCCCTTACATCATGGCTTTGTCTTTCTCTGCCTCAAGAAGCAGAATTAGAAGCGTATGGTTAGCTTTTATTATGTAATAAAAGAGTGGCAATTGGCTATATCTATATTAGGTGGCCCTGATATATACATATATATGTATTCTTATACCGGTTATGTATATTGCATCCCAAGGAGAAAGGAAAACATGCCATACCTGCCCAGCGACTGCAAAAAGAAAGAAAAAAAACCTTTGCAGAGATTGCCTTTGGATTATCTCTAATGAAGGGGCATCTACGTCAACTGAGATTCCCAATGCGTAACTGCCTGAAGTTATATCTAAGGCTGTGGCTGCAGGAATTAAGTATTCAACTTCTATAAGTCATTCCTCTAAGAAAAATAAAAGAGCAAAGGAAGTGTCACGACTGCTGTGACCCTTACACTCAGGAAATAGGATACTCACAAAGTGAAGGTCCAAAAAGCCGTATTACCAGGCCTTAGAGTCGCTGGATTTAATGTATTACAAGAAAGAATCAAAGTCAGTAATAGCCAAGGTCAGGAATAAAGAGAAACGGATACACGAAAAACAAGCCAGGTCAGGATACCACAAATACACAGGTCAAAATTCAAGCCAGGCAAGGATACCAGAAATACACAGGTTAAATTACAAGCCGGGTCAGGATACCAGAGGTTAACAGAGTCAAAACTAAGACCAGGTCAAAAACAGGAAATCACAAGCGAGTCGCAGGAGCGCTAAACAGAAACCACGATAAGGCAATGAATAAGGCCTAGAACAGGCTTTAAATAGGTTCACATAAGTTCTCATTGGTCCATATCATCTCTCCGACTCTAAACAGCTTGGGGTCACCTAGATGATCTAGTGTCTTTATACAATTCATTTTAAGGGGCTGTAGTTCAGCCTTAGAACTAGCAGAGGGAGCCATTTGCGGGACCGAAGGTGAGCATTTTTCCTATTCAGGCCGCGTGGAGGGCCCTGCCTTCACTGCCCGAGGAAGGGAGTAATGCGGGCACCAGTTACAGGATAATCTATGATAGGAAGATTCCTCTAGCTCCCATTCGGATATAAAAATCTGTACTGTATCTGATTCATCAGAAGATGAAGATATTTTGGAATACCCATATAATCTAGATGGGAAGTTGGTGGATACTTATTTCTCTTATTAGAGATATGTTAGGTATTCCTGATCAAGGATAACAAAATAATCAGATGTCTTTTTTGAGGATTTGCGGAAAAGGGCAACTTTCCTGGTTCATTTTACTTTTAAAGAACTGGAAGACACAGAATCGAGAAAACGAGAAAAACGTTTATCCACTCTAGGGAAATTTAACAGGTTATACCCATTCCTGACTTCAGACACCAAGAATTGAAATATGGCAATCAATGTAGATGCGGCAATCATAAAGGTGGCAAAGAAAACTGTTGTGTCCATTGATAGTGTGGCATCACTGAGGGACTCTATGGAGAAATGCCTGCATGCAACCCTCATCAAAACAGGAGCAGCTATGCTTTAACTTCTTTGTCTAGAGCATTTGGACAATGGTCTTAAGTGGACACATTGCAAATGGAACCAACAGGAAATTTTTATAGAGATTTACTAAGCTTTGTAATTGGCACCTGATTTTATTACTGAAGCATCAGTGGATCACAAAGATCATTTCTACAGCGGGGAAATCTGTGGCAGCTAGAAGAGCCATGTGGCTAAGAAACTGGAAATCTGACAGCTCATCAAAAAATATTTATGCTTACTCCCTTTTCAAGGGAATCTCCTCTTTAGAAAAGCTTTAGATGACACAATCTCCAAAGCAGCTGAGGGAAAAGAGGTGCTTCTTTCTAAGATAAGAGAATAAAGAGATATTTAAGTGGATGGGGTAGAGGATAATGAGACCAATCCACATTTTGTGATTCCATGTCATACAAGTCAGGAAGAGAGTACAGCAGATCAGCTTTCTGAAAGTGACAACAAGGACAATCCTCAAAAGCTCAAAGAAAAGAGGTATTGAAGGGGGCAGGGTTTAGAACTTTAAGGTATGAGCCCACTTTGGGAAATTGCATCATGTATGGACCTTGCACATAAGGGACCGATGGTTTCTCTTGAATATAGAAAGAGAAAACTATCTATAATTTGAAGACAAATGTCCAAGACAACTTGTGGTAAAATCAGATTCCAATTAAAGATTACATTTATAAGCTTCTACAAGAAGAAGTCATTTGTCATTTGTCCAGTTCCTCCTTCAAAGATTATACTCTTCCATTTTCCTTGCTCCAAAATCATCAGAAAGATGTAGAATGATATTGGATTTAAAAAGACTAAAATGTATTCCTGAAGAAAGGATATTCAATAATGTTGAATGGGTTAGGCAGTGGCTAAATGACAGGCAACAGAGGGTTCTAGTCAATGGAGTATATTCAAAGCAAGGTCTAGTTACCAGTGGGGTACCACAGGGATCTGTACTTGGACCCATTCTCTTTAATATTTTTATTATTGATAGTGCAGAAGGTCTTGAAAGTAAGGTATGTCCTTTTGCTGATGATACTAAAATTTGCAACAGGGCTGATGTTCCAGGAAGGATAAGCCAAATAAATTAAGTTAAATTAGAAAAATAGTCAGAGCTGTGGCAACTGACATTTAATGTGGATATGTGCAAGATAATGCATCTTGGGTGTAAAAACCGTAGAGCAGAGTATAGAATATTTGATACCCTACTAACCTCAACATCTGAGGAAAGGGATTTATTTATTTAATTATTTCAGAAGACTTAAAGGTAGGCAGACAATCTAACAGAGCAGCAGGAAATGCTAGCACAATGCTTGGTTGTATAGGGAGAGGTAGCAGTAGAAAGAGAAAAGTGCTCATGCCATTGTACAGAACACTGGTGAGACCTCACTTGGAGTATTGTACGCAGTACTGGAGACCATATCTTCAGAAGGATATTCATACTTTGGAAAGAGTTCAGAGAAGGTCTACTAAACTGGTCCATGGATTTCAGGATTGTCACGGCCCCCGGCTCATAGCTGCACGTTGTCGCCCCCGATCGGTGCGACCACACTGACAGGTTTAGGAGCTTACCTGTTCAGCAGCAGCAAGACCTGTTAGGGCGTCCGTCCCCTTCACACATGGGATCTAAAATGGTGCCGACTATGAGGTCGCGCCCATTTGTAGCTCCGCCTCCAAAGGTCACATAAACGTTGATGCACACGCACGTTCTGAGGTCAGAGGCCAAGCACTGACCAATCACAGCCCAAGGAGGGATATTTAAACCCCTGAATTTCCCTAGTTCATTGCCTTATTGTGGTTTCCGTTCCTGGTTCCGGTCCTTGTTATTGATATTGTTATTGATATTCCCGGTATTCTGACTTTGGCTATTCCTGACTATTCTGATCTCTGGTTTCCCTGACTTGGCTTTCTTATCGATCTTGTGTATTTTTGGCTTCCTTGACCTCGGCTTTCCCTTGACCATTCTCTGTCTTTCAACGTATTAATCCAACCATTCTAAGGACCGGTTTACGTTCTGTCTATTTTTCTATTCTATGTAGATGTTATATAGTTTTGCGTTTTGGATCACATTAGTAGTCGTGACAAAGATAAAATGTACCAGGAAAGGTTAAAGGATCATAACATGTATAGCTTGGAGGAAAGACGAGACAGGGGGATATAATAGAAACATTTAAATACATAAAGGGAATCAACACAGTAAAGGAGGAGACTATATTTAAAACAAGAAAAACTACCACAACAAGAGGACATAGTCTTAAATTAGAGGGGCAAAGGTTTAAAAATAATTTCAGAAAGTATTACTTTACAGAGAGGGTAGTGAACGCATGAAATAACCTTCCAGTTGAAGTGGTAGAGGTTAACAAAGTGAGGTAGTTTAAGCATGCGTGGGATAGGCATAAGGCTATACTAGACTTAAGATAAGGCCGTGGACTAATTAAAAGTATTTCGAAAATTGGGCAGACTAGATGGGCCGAATGGTTTTTATCTGCCATCACATTCTATTTCTATGTTTCTATGGAGTTAATCTATCCAAAACTCCATTCATGAGAATGGCTAATCTCTATAGATCTAAAAGATGTGTATTATCATTCAATTGCAGACAAACACAGGAAATATCCAAGAATCTTGTTTTAAACAGGCACTTCCAATTTCAAGGTATGCCTTTTGGACTGAGCTCTGCACTCAGAAACTTCTCCATGATTCTGATAAATCTTATAGCTCTGCTAAAAGAAAAAGGTATCAAGATTTTTCATTACCTAGACCTCATTCTACTGGCAAATGAATGGGCAACAGAACTAAAGAAACAAATGGAAATGGCTATTCAGATTCTACTAGAATTTAGATGGGTGATAAACTTCAACAAAAGTCAACTAACTCCCAAGATATCAACTTTCTAGAGGCTCATATCAACACAAGAGTGAATTGGATAGCCTTAACAAAAGACTAGATAACCAGACTAAGAAGCAAAGTAGACTCTGCAGTGGCATGTTGGAGCATGTCAGCATCAGACTACATGAGTCTCCTGGAAACTCTGTCATCACAATTGTCCAGATAAGATGGGCACACTGGAACCTCAGACCACTACAGATTAACTCCTTATCAAGAAGATCAAAACTGGATTCAAATGATTTGGTTAACAGAAGAAGTGAAATTAACCCTCCAGTGGTAGACTAAAGCTAAAAAAATTAGGAGAGGATTTCCCCTGGACGAACCAGAGTAGGAAATATTAACAACGGATGCCAGCGGGAGAGTATAGGGTGCACAATACAAGCATCACCTAGCTAAAGGTGTATGGCCATGAACAATTACAATATACAAAGCTCGGATAGTATTCAAAACCTTATTGATGAACAAATGAGTGAAGGTGTAGGTGGACAACATTACATCAATGGCATATATAAACCACCAAGGTGGTACAAAGAGCAAAAAGTCAAGACAAGAAACAAGACCAATCATCTTATGGACACAACAGAACCCTAAGGTTTGTCAGCTATCCACCTGCTAGGAAGGATCAACTAAGTCACGGACTCTCTGAGCTGAAACTGCATAGACTCTGGGGAACTGAATGCAGAAACTTTTCAGATGATATGCAGCAAAAGGGGAATGTGGAAAATCAATCTGATGTCAACATTTGCAAACAAACAAATTCCAATATTCTTCTCCGGGAGGTTCGATCCAAGGGTGAAAGGACATGATGCTCTATCGCAGAAATTGAACTTTCGTCTGGGATATGTATTTCACCCCTTCCCACTGATTTTGAGAATCATCAGGAAAATATGGAAAGAGGAGGTGGAAGTTATTGCCATTCTCCTGTATAGGCCAAGGAGATTGTGGTTTCCGCTACTTCTCAGGTTGTCACAGAAAGAACCGTGGGAAATTCCAATCAAACTGAATTTGCCTTCTCAATTTGCCATCTTAACCCAGGACAGTTCCAACTGAGGGCTTGGAAGTTAAAAAGAATATCTAAAAAGTGTTTCAGATCAGTTGGTAGAAGCCATCCTTAAGTCAAGGAAATCTATTACTTCCAAAACATACGACAAGATTTGGAAAGCATATTGTGATTGGGCAGTATCCCTAGATTAACACATGGCATGCATAAACCTTTCAGATATGTTGGAATTCTTGCAAAAGTTATTGGAGAAAGGCTTAGTTTTTTAAAAGTACAACTGTCCATCTTTTTGGCAATAACTAATGTTCAGTGGGCCTTGGATCCAATCATCAAAAGTTTCATGAGGGAGGTTAGGAGAATCAGACCTCTGATAAAAGATTTGTCCCAGCCTTGGATTCTCCCTACAGTTCTGCAGAGCCTCATCAGCTCACCATTTAAACTGTTGTAATCTTCTTCATTACGGAAATTAACCATAAAGAGTGTTTTCCTGATTGCAATCACATCTGCTCATAGAACTTCAGAACTTCTTCAGAATCATCATTTACTCAATTTGTGGGGGACTCAGCAATTCTTAGGCCAGTTTCAGAATTCCTACTGAAAGTTGTATCAAGATTCCATCTAAACCAAGAAATTGTCATGTCTTCCTTTTTTCCAGAACCATCTTTAGAAGATGGTTGTGGCATAACCTCGATGTGGTTAGAGAATTATGAATTTATTTTGAAAGGATCCATGGAAATAAGTCAATTTACCAGGCTATTTATTATTCCTTTTGCATATCAGAAAGGCATGTCTGCTTCAAACTTCACAGTACAAATGATTACAGATGATTGACAGCACCTGGAGGACTCAAACTGGAGTAGTCAAGGTTCATTCCACCTGTTCATTGGGCATCACTGGCAGACACCTCTACTGAGGAGATTTGTAGGGCTGTAGCTTGGTCTTCCTCCAACACATTTGTAAGGCATTATTGTCTGGTTGTTTCGGGACCTTCTACTTCCTCAATAGGGAGAAGTGTCCTTTATTCTGCAGTTTCTCTTTAAAAAATTTTGTTGCAGTTATATATTTTGTGTGGCATTTATTCCCACCCTTTTTTGAACTTTGAAAGTCCCATTAGTGATGCTGACATGGATTAGCCAGGAAAACAGAAAATATTGATAATACCATAATTTTCTTTTCCTGGCGAATATCCATTACAGCATCAGCGATCCCTTCCTTTCTGGATTATTTTGGATACATGACTGAGAGTAATAGGGAGGTGTGACATTTTAAACATTATTGTAATGTGAATATTCCAGTTTAAGTGATGCTTACATGGATATTAGCCAGGAAAAGAAAATTACGGTATATTAAATTTCATTAACTAAGTCTCAATTAGGTGTACATTGCTTTTACACTTCAAATCCCCAAATAACTTTGCATTTACTTTAAATCTTATCTGCCATTTGACCTCCCATTCTCCTAATATTTCCAAATCACACTGTGGTCAATGTATATCCTGTTCAGATTATATTAATTACGTAGTTTATCTTCAAACAATGACACCTGACTTTCAATGCCAATTGCAAGTAGTGTATTTACATACCCCCCAACAAAGGTGTCCTGAGAAGCGGGACACTAGTGGGAAGGAGCTAAAGGGTGTGGGCAAGTGATGTGATTGCATCCTTAAAGGGATGGGCACACATTTTACAGGGTCCTAGTATCCTGAGTGTAGCATAAGTATGTTTAAGGATGTGTTTGTGCTATACTGTTGGAGGAAAGTTCCCTTGTATTCCCAAAAGCTGAATACTAAGGAACAGTCGGGTGGTGGGACAGTACCAGAATAGTGGATCATAAGTGTCCAAGGCATGTAGGGAGCACAGGCTAGCCCGTCTGGTTCGATCACACAGAAATGCTACTGTAGTTCAAATTGCTGAAAAACTTGCCCTTTTGTGGCAATGGTGTTCCATAATGCACCCACACTGCAAAAGCTGTTCAGGAATGGTTTGAGGATCATGACAAAAAGATCAAGGTGGTGTCATGCAAACCGTGCATGAGATGCTGTAAGCCCTCAAGTGTAGGAGATATGAGATGTGTATAAAAATAATGTGACAATGTGGAATTTAAACTTTGTCATCCTGATGTTTCTCCCTTTGGGGTTGTGCTTGGAATCTTATGTTTTTGCAAAACCACATGATTATTTGGCAAACATTAAAGGGGATGTACCCAAAGACCTAAAGCACCAAACCCACTGCACTAAACTTGGAATAGTGTTTGGAGTGCATCTTTGATGAGCTGAAATTTTGTAGCTTATGGGTAGTATTTGCCAGTTTAATTCCCTGCATGAAACCCAGCATCTTCATGGTTAACTGCATGTACAGTGGGAGTGTTGCGGCTCCTGGCCTGCCGCATGGCGCAGCCGTGCCCAACCGGCATGACCTCGCCGATATTGCGAGCTTACCTGCTTGTCGGCGAGCCGGGAACCGTTCCTCCGCATCTTCTGGGCCGCGTCTTCAGAGCCCAGAGAGGGATATTTAAATCCCTAATTCACTCCAGTTCCTTGCCCTGTCATGGTTTCCTGTTCCTGGTTCGCGAGAGTGCGTTTATCTTTGTGAATCTGACTTCCTGGTGTCCTGATCTTGGCTTTTCCCTGGTTATTCCGAATTCTGGTGCCCCTGACTTGGCTTGTTTAAACTGTATCTGAGTATTTCTGGCTTCCTTGACCTCAGCTTTCCCTTTGACCATTCTCTATCTCTAGTGTATTAGTCCGGCCATTCTAAAGTCCGGTTTACGCTCTGTCCTTTTATTTCCTTTCCTTTTTTTATGTATATATTTACATAGTTTCTGCGTGTTGGACCACACTAGCAGCCGTGACAGGGAGAACCTGTTATGGATCAGAGCTGTCCTACAAAGAACACTAATTTACCTGATTATTCATGGCGGGGGACCATCAAGTACCTTAGGATACCTTTACAAGTGCTCAATGGATCCTTGGTCAGTTTTGATTTCTCAAACCTTTGATTATAAACTCCTTGCTAAAAACACTCTGGCGACAAGGCAATCCATTGCAGTTAATTGTCTAAAGTATACTGTCCCTTCAATTATTATTATAAACCTGAAAATGTATTTTATCAAAACGTTTGTACAAATGATCATCCATGGCTCATCATGTTCTCCTGTTTTCAATAATCTATGGAAACTCTGGTTTTCATATATTTCTGTGATTGATGACTGAATGCACCATATGGGAAAACGCGCCCTTCCCAACTTTATTTTATGCATGTATATATTTATTTGATTGTATTTTAGACCTCTTTTTCTTTTTTGTGTTTTGTTACAGTTCATACAAGATATTTTCTTATTTGTATTGTGTTTTAGTACATTTCCTACATCCGGTCAGTGTTAAAGAAATGAAAAATAAATAAAAAGAAAACCTTACACATGTATACATTACTAAAAAAAAAATGTAGCTAAACGTGAACAACACCATAGTCACAACAGCTATGGAGGTCCTATAATACCCGTCATTGCATTCAGTTAATGCAGGGGTTCTCAACCCAGTCCTCAGGACCCCCTACCAGTCCAGGATTTGGGGATTACCTGGGTGTGTCTCAGGTGTTTATAAAAAGGGGAAAAAACACCTTAGACTCTAAGGTGTTTTTTTTTTCTTTTTCTAAACACCTTAGACACACCCAGGTAATCCCTAAACCCTGGACTGGTAGGGGGTCCTGAGGACTAACGTTGAGAACCCCTGAGTTAATGCAAGAAATCAGAGATATTTTCCTCCAGTTGCAAAGATGACAACAGCAAAGCACTCCACTTGACAACAAACTGCCCTAGTTTACTGTGGACAACAGAAGACAAAGAATACATCGGTCACAATGTACAGGAAATATGTGCTCCAACAACATTCTCTAACCATGAACATCAGTGTAGAAATATGTTTCTGTAGAGGCGATGTTTTCTATGGTATCAGTATAATCTTAAAATTTTCAGTTAATGTTTAATGTTTGTAGTCTCTTAATTATATACATTTACAATTCATGTCAACAAATCAGTAGTATGAAACAATATACCTGTGGGTATGTGAACTTTTTAGTACAGTATTGGAGGCCCTGCAAGTTGTGATAGAGAAAAGCACCATGGGTAAAGACTAAACATAATATACTTATGCTGGTGGAGCGCTAATAGCTTCAAGGACCCCAGATAATCCTAAAGTCACTGTTGCTCAGAGTCACATAAAACAGAATAAAGAGAGCAAATCATAGTGAAATACCATTAAAACAGGTATAATAGGTGAAAAATAACACAAATTTATTCAAACTAGACAAAAACCACTCATAACTGTATTAAAATTAAATAACAGTATAGAGCCCACAATACAATAATAATAACAATGAAAAGTTAAAATCAGCCTCTTACAAGAATAAAATAGTGAGTATCTGCAGTATCCCACTGCTACTCACAAACGCTTGTGGTTCTCAAAGAACACTCTGCTGCAGATGTCAGCGGGTAATCGCCAGGAATCCTGTGTAAAGACTAAACATTATGGAACAAATGCCATACCATCCATTTTGTACAAAAGATCTACATACACTTCCACAGAACATGCCTTTCCAATGTGAGAAAAGATCAGACTTGAAGTTTGGTGCCTGGTCAGTGTGGCGAAAGTGACCTCGCCACTGGTTTTTGGAGGGTCCTGTTTGCCAGCCTCCTGCCCTGTGACTATGGCCCTGGGATGTGTTGCCCTTTAAGAAACTGATTTGGGCACACTGTATTTTATTATGCTGCTGCTGGCTCTTTAACCCCTTAAGGACCAAACTTCTGGAATAAAAGGTAATCAAGACATGTCACACATGTCATGTGTCCTTAAGGTGTTAAGAACCATCTGGGGACATACTGTGGCGTTACTGGGTGGCCACCATTTCATGTATCAGAGGGACATGGTGAGAACAATGGATGGCGGCCATTTTAACTCACAGACACTGTTTTGACTTTTCTACACGGTGCCATCTCGCCGGTATTTGGTGCACAAAGACATTGTTCAGCAGTTTTAAACTACAGAACAGGGGACACATTTAACAGTAATTATTTTTCATATAGCCTGTATATGTTCTGCAGAATCTGCATTAAACCGTATCTTCCAATCTACTGAACGGATCTGGGTGAATTTTGGATATGTGGTTCACCCAGATCCCCCGGTTCCGAGGATATATTTTTTATGGGGTTATTGCATGTTTTGGGGTCCCTGTGATATGTTTTAAACTGTACGGCTAATTGTGTTACCTCTCAGGTTAAGGGGAGGAGATGTGTGGGATGTAACCAGTGTGTGATTGGGTAATCCATAATTGTCTGTGGGCGTCTCCCTTGCATTGGAGAATTGCATAAAAGCAGAGTGTGTGTCATTATACCAGAGTTCTTCTTCACCCTCAATCTAGAGTCCTGTCTCTTATTGGGGGAATTGCTATATCACTACAAGGGATTGCTGTGCTCTGCATACTCCCTTAGCTAATCACTGCTAAGCTCTTTTAAGAGTTTGTTCCTGCTTCACTCTCTTGGAGGAGAGGTTCACCCACTGGAACCTGGAGCCTTGTCGTAGGTGCAGGGTGGGTAGGAGACAGCGAGACCCCAACCAAGCTGCGGCGGTTAGTGGGGTCTGCAGTGGTTGTGGTGTCTGCGGAGCGCTTGGAGCCCTCTGTAAACACTAGGAGCATCCTTCAACGGAGGTACCCAGTCGGGGTGCCAGGTGATCCGTTACAGTCAGTTTATGACTTTTAAAGTGGAAGGTAAAGCAGTGGATACCCTGGATTTTAAGGTTGTGTGTATAACTACTGAAATATATTCACAACAAAAGGGATACAGCTGGTAAATCTAAAAACAGAAAAATACACAAAACATAGTATGATACAGTTAAATAAAGATATATGTACTGAAATTAGATGCACTCACAGGAATAAAATGTAAAACGCGCTCAAATGGTGCCTCCTTCGATGGCAATGGGGGGGCTGTTGTTTCCTTTCTCGGTCCATATTCACCCATTGAAAATCAGGACTCCAGATGGTAGATTGATAATAGAAACTTTTACAAAGTTCACATTACTGCCTAGGTATACCTCCTGTGGCAGTCACTCAGATGGCCACTGGAGGTGCTTCCTGGGTAAGTGCTGCACAACGTGCATCGCTGATATTCAATGTCTCCGTGCTCTGCATGGAGATGCTGAAAATTCCACATAGAGATGCATTAATTCAATGTATCTCTATGATAAAATGCAGATTGGCCACGGTGGTGTTTGGCTTCACCCCTCTCCTTGGTTGAGATCATCAGAATTGAGAATCTCAGCCAATCCAATGCTTTCCTATAGGATTGGCTGAGATAGTCAACTTTGATCATCTCAGCCATGGTGGCAGATCGAAGGCAGAGCCAATTCTAGCAGACCCGCACAACGCTGGAATAAAGATAAGTTTCTGACTTTTTTAAAGGGGATAATGGGGGCTGGCCAGCTAAATAGTATTATTAACACTATACGGTCAGGCATACACATTTGTATTACTGACCCTATAGTGTTCCTTTACGTACTATAAACCCACGGTTCCTAGACCCATTCTCAAAGCTCATCAATGCCCCCATTAATATAAAATTAATATTGCCTTAATTTTTACAACAATTGATGTGCTTTGAGGACAGGGTTGAGAACCACTACTATAAACAAATTATAAATTATATTGGATAAGGTTTTTTCTATCTAAGATACTGATAAGGAGTGTTTTTAATGCATTGCGCACCAGCAATTTGATACATTGATCTGTATCCTTTGCAAGGCTTTGCCCAGTAATGCATGTAACTGAATATAAAGTATACCTTAAAGAAATGTATATATAAAAAAACTATTAGCTAGCTAAATTTAATTAGGTGTTATATTAAGTTAGGTGTTAAACTGAGCTAAAATTTTGGAAAAATATGTTCTTTTTAAAGGATTTCTGGTGGATGCCCATCATAATTAAGTCTGCATTATATATCCCAAACATGTCCAAAGCTTGCAAAGTATAAGTCTAGCCCCCTTAAAGAAACCTCCAGGTACCATAACAGTTGAGCGCAATTAGGTGCCCTCGATGTAAGTAGTAGTAGAATGGTTTGGCTTCTTTCCTGGATCCTCGAAGTGTCACTCACCTCCTCTCTCCTTCCTGTCTGAGAGCAGGAAGCTGATGCTAGGAACTTCTATAAACTTTTGTAAGCTTAGCCCTGCAGTGCCATCACTGGATAGCTCTCATCCAATGATTTAAGCCTTGCATTGCTCCAGACTATGCAGGGAGCAACACCCAGAAGAGCCGAGGTAAGAAGTCAAATCGTTCTAAAATGGTTTGGTTACTTACATTAAGGAGAGGTGCTAGGGCACTTCTGGCACAATACTCACTATATGCAGTGGTTGTGGTGCTTGGAGTGTTCTTTTAATAGAGATTCTAGAAAATGGTGTAATTAAATCCTTAATGTCACCCTGAGAGCAAAATTGGCTTATGCTTATATGCAATTATTCAAAAGGTTTGTGTGTAAGCTAATCATTTCCATCTCATCGTTGTGCCTGTATATGCAGCTCTCACTGTGGTCTCGGTTAGATAAGTCACTGCAGATAATTCACTGGCTACCGAGAATAATTCATTTTCCTTCTATTAGTTTCTCGTGTACTGTCTGTAATGCAGACATAGTAGTGATGAATCACAACCAGCCAGCAGCTGAATAGTGTCACAAGTCCCTCAAACAAATGGCAACTGGGAAACATTCCAAATGCTAATCTCTAACTTGCTGTGACATTGTCGTGCAATCAACATGCCCATCTAACTGACATTCTGCATGCACAAAGTGGTAAATATGTTACATATACCGAATTTCCGGTATTTTGAAATGTACTTATTAATGTAAATCTATAATTCATGCAAGTTTTACAGCTAGAAAACTAAACAAGTAGTATGACCCACAACACAATCAAATTATTGTTATGCAAGATATTTTTGGTTGGGCATTTTTTATTGCACCATTTAGCTAAACATCAATATAAAATTAGGGAAAATCTCTCTTGAGAAATCCCTCTTAGGTATAAAAGGATAATTGGTTGAAAAATTAGACTTACAACATATAACCATGGACGAGGAGGAGGATAACTAAATAAACACTATAAATTGCAGCATAATACTGTGGTATAGCTTGCAGAGTATCTATACCGCAGTATTATGCTGCATCATTTGATATTGAGAGGTTAAGATCCAGCACCTTTCACTATACACTATCCTTTTCTACTCTCTATATGGTAAATGTATGATATATTTAAACAGTAGATATTGTCCTTTATTAACGCTTCATTTACCTGTGTCAAGATATAGGTCTTATAACTACACACGTTATACCCCTCAATATTAATTTCCTTTTCTCCTATTCTTACCCTTTAACAGTTTAGCGAGTCTATCCTTTATTTGTCTTTTCTAATCTAATGTCTGTCGATATAAGCCCACCTTCTTAAGGTCCAACAAGGACTATATTATAGGGGTCTCTTTTCAGTAAACGGACGCATATTATATAGACATTGGCAACTTGAGTGACTACGTGCTTTAATAGATTACTAGGATAATAAGCAATATACTTTTTCTATGCTTTTATAAATGGCACTAGGCATAGGTAATACACTTTGGTAAAATCAATAAAGCCGTTTGGTTTACCCATCACATACATGCCTACTACCAATTTCTACTGTTTATATAGTTATCCTCCTCCTCGTCCATGGTTATATGTTGTAAGTTTAATTTATCAACCAATTATCCCTTTATACCTAAGAGGGTTTTCTCAAGACAGATTTTCCTTAATTTTTGTTTCACACATTAGTAGTAGGGCTCATGCCCAGAGTGGATGGTAAACACTCGTACTGACCACCCCCGTTTGGATATTCTCAATATAGGGGGCTTTTTTTGATTTTTTTTTTTTTTACACAGATCAATATGAAATGTTTTCTTATTCTCCAGAATATGAAATAATTGGGTTTAATTTTATAGATGAGATCCTCAGATGTCTGAGAACTTTAACTGCCATGATGCTTTGCCAGCATTTAAAATGACAAAAACTGTGGAAGTTGCAATTCCACATCATGCGATTTTACAACATCTGGGGATATATTCAGCTGTAATGGCCATGATGTCAGAAGCACCTTGGCACCTTTCCCCAGCAAGGGGGCAAACTGCTTTGGTTTGCCTCTTACCTTGGTACCACTGGGTGCCAAGTCTCCTCTAATGCTGTCTGGATCAGCCTTCTGCCATTCATTCAGTACCAACTGAGGGCTCTCAGTCAATAAATGAACCTCTGCACAGAATATGAATAGAGAATAAAGGGGGGCTGTAGGCACTGTAACTACTTCTTCTCATTATAGTGGTTATAGTGCCTGGAATCCCTCAGCGCCATCCTTCCATTCAGCGTTAAACTGTTTTTAATGTTTTAATGCTAAACAAGTGTCTCCAGCAACTCCTCCTTTTGTGCTGCCTGATGTAATGAGAAAGCATTAGCCTGAGCAGCAATGGGCGGCTGTGATTGGTACTAATGGGCAGCTGAAAATGCCAGCTAAGCACTTTTAACGTATCACAGCGCCCATTGCTGGTATGAAATGGCATGGCTAGAAGGAAGTGTTTAATCTCTGCCTTAGTGTTTAATCCCTGCCCATGCCTCTAGTATGCTTAAAATGGTTTAACGTTGAATAGCCAGTTCATTGAGAGTAAAAGATTATAGTGCTTACAATGTCCCTTTAACTCCACGTTAGCTATGAAGGCTGCTGAAGGTGGAGTTACATCTCTGACAGCAAAAAAAATATCTGAAACGCTGCACGTACAGCGTCCTTGCACCATGAAAACTTCAAAACACTGAAGTGGCCATGTGCTTGGAATAACCCTTTAAATAATTCCACAGAAAATTATATTATACCGAAAGAGCAGATTAGCAAAACTTTGTTAACACTTTTAACAGTTACTTTTTAAAGTTGGTCTATCCTCCTCCCCCCTCACTACTATTAGAAAGAAGGTGGTAGGCAGTTTTTTTGTTTTGTTTGATAGGTGGGTAGGCTAGGGACTTGGGAAACCCTAGTTACCCAGGGGGTTGCCATAGGTTTTTGTGGGGTGGTCAATGGCACATTCAATATATTTAATTGTTGCCCCCAACCTCTGTTTTGGACATGGAGGATGATGATGTCACTCATGTCATGTAACGGCGATTAATTTGGATTGTAAAGACTACAAAATGGGCAGTGAGCCATGAGGATCCCAGCAGCTCTTGAGAAAGTCACTCTAGACAAAACATTCAGGACTCAAGATGCACTCTTCATCACAAGAAGCTCTTCCTACAGTGTCGTTCAGAACTGTGATCAAGATCCAGCGTCTTCTTCAAGGGATCTTCGGACACTTGGGACAAAAGCACAGTTTGCACAATGTGATACTGTGTTTTATCTTTGAGAATGAATGTCTATTGTGTTTTTATGTCATATTATATTTTTAAATTACTACACTTTATGTGCTTTCTACCTCTTTATTTTCTATGAGAATTCATTGTTTCTTAAGGTAAAAGTATATAATTGCTCCAGAGACACTTTTTAGTAATATTTTGTACTTTGGAATTTGGAGGTATTCCAGTGTATTTGGCAGCACATTTGTCTCTGTATGCACTTTATTTAATATTGAGCTTTAGCAGCTTTTGGTTTTTTTTGCACTAAGTACCTAGCTCCTCAGCCATATACTTTAGAAGTCGTATGCTGTGTTGATATTTTGTATCAGTGTGCATTGCTGTTTGCTTATTGCCAGTTTAACATTATAGCTGCACTCAAGTCTTTGCCTCAGTGCTTGCTCATTGTTTTTATGTTTCTAGTGCTGAACCTGCTTTACCTTTCCCATACTATGGCCTAACCCCGTCTTTATTTTTTCCAGTCCCCTGGCAGTATTTGATCATTGTTTGTGTTCCTACTGTGCTACGTGCTAGGCTTCCTTCACTTTTGTCCCACTATTACTTTACCTAATCTGTGTGTTTTCTAATCTTTTGCTGTGCATTGATTTATTTGTTCTACATTCCTTGTTCCGCTCCAGATTCCCAAAGTTAAATAAATGAGGTTTCTATATTCAGGTTCCAGGGAAGCAGCGTAAAGCATGTCCCAGATTTCCATATGTTTTTGCCCAAGTGCTAGCCTAGTTGTTTCCTTTTCATGCTTGTGTTCTGGTCCTGTCTTTGTGTATCCCGTTAAAGGGAAACTCCAGTGACAGGAAAACAATCCGTTTTCCTGGCACTGCAGGTCCCCTCTCCCTCCCACCCCCCAATCCCCGGTTGCTGAAGGGGTGAAAACTCCTTCAGTGACTTACCAGAGGCAGCGACATGTCCCACGTCGCTGCTTCTTCCTCCGCCGCCGCTCCTCACTGTGATTGCTTCGGCCGGTGGGTGAGACTGATCCCGCCCACCGACCGGGGAGACCTAATGCGCATGCGCGGCAATGCCACGCATGCGCATTAGAGCTCCCCATAGGAAAGCATTGAAAATGCTTTTCAATGCTTTCCTATGGGGAAATGAGCGACGCTGGAGGTCCTCACACAGCTTGAAGACGTCCAGCGACGCTCTAGCACAGGTTTCCTGTGCTATGATCCACTAGAGGTGGGGTTAACCCTGCAAGGTAATTATTGCAGTTTATAAAAAAACTGCAATAATTACACTTGCAGGGTTAAGAGTAGTGAGAGTTGGCACCCAGACCACTCCAATGGGCAGAAGTGGTCTGGGTGCCTGGAGTGTCCCTTTAACTAAGGCTGATTGTCTGACTACTGTGGCAAACCTAGCCACTTGGACAATAGAGAGAGACTATGGCTTTAAGGGTTGCCTGTATATTTCTTATAATGTTATATGTGCCTGGTTGTAATGTACTGTAAACGGTATGATTGCATTGCCTGTATTAGCTATCTGCCGAAAGCAGATAGCTGTATTTCATTTCGTTTCATGAACAGCGCCTTTGCGGGCTGTTCGGGAACCGAATAAACTATCCTGCAATAGCCCACACACTAAGAGACGTGTGGCGCTTGTTAACCGATTGCAACAATGTTGCAAACGGTAATTAGAGGCTCTCCTAGGTGGCCGTCGTTCGAATACCGACCACGTGGCGGTCGGCCATCTTGCATCCTTTGTTCCTCCAGCGGTGTTCGGTCGTCGAGCGCGTGGTACTGAAAACGGCTACTCGACGGCGCGAACACTGCTGGAGTTCCAGGCCGTTCGGGAGTTCCGGGCTTTTCGGTATTTTACTCCCCGTATGCCAATCGGTCTTTTGAATGTATGTTTTGCTGAATATGTTTTTCGTGCGGCGTTCGGTTGTTTTAGCTGGGATCTGAGCAGTAATCTCACGAACTATGTGCTCAGACCCCAGCTATCTACCGAACGTCCATTCGTGTAAATCAACCCAATATTGAGAAAGTTGTACATTTTAATTTCGAAATGCCGGTTCTGCTGCACGGAGGGATAATCCACTTAATGGTACATTCCAGTGGGATGATCCCTCTCGTTCAGCAGTGCCTGATGGGAGAATTGCCCTGTACATTAAGTTTCCCATGTAGTCCACTCCTGTAATACCCCTGTGATGTGACTCAGGAAACCCCTTGCATGGGGAATTGTATAAAAACTGGAGCATGTGAATAAAGACCTCAGTTGACTCCCAGAACTGTGTTTCATCCGGTTACTGGGGGATTTGGGATATTGCCTTGCTTTTCAGCGCTGACTGTGGATTACTGTATGTACCAGCGGGATTCGTGGGATTTAATATTGCCGATCCGCTACAATTGGTGGAAGCAGTGTGATGAAAAGAAACAACCGAACAAGAAAATGGGAATGGCAATTCGTATGCAGGAAACAGCCGAAAGAGAACAGTGAATGGAGACGGATTACGCTACACTGAAAAGGCAGACACCGAAGGAACTGCTGGAAGCTAGAGGAAAGATAGCTAGCAACAAGTCCAAAGCCGTGCTGATCGCTGAACTGATGAAGGGCGACCGAGCTCACAACAGCACTCCCCCACCAGCCAGGGAAGAAACCCTGTTCCAAAGAGAAATGCGAACCCAGCTGGAGTTTTTACCGCAGCCAGTACCCCTGGACATCCTGACGGTCCTGATGGCAGATGTGCAGGAGTATGTGATGGCACACCACCCACAGGAAGCACCGTCCAGGGCAGAATCCATTACTGCCTCCATCTACGGTCAGGTAAAGCCGAAAATCCCTTATCATGCCTTCAAGATGTTTTGTGAGGAGAAGGATGAGATTGATGGGTACTTGCAGGACTTTGAAAGGCTATGTGACCTGCACGACCTAGAGCAGGCAGTATGGGTGCCCCTGCTGGCAGGAAAATTGGCGGGGCGGGCAGCAGAAGCATATCACGCTGTCCCTAGGGAGGACAGCAAAGACTATCCAAAAGTAAAAAGGGCTATACTCGAGAAGTTCAGAGGATTACGCAAACCAGATAAAGATTCGTACGCTGAATGGGCGCACAAGCTGGACCAAGCCTCGCAGGGGTGGATACAGGCGAGCCAAGCCAACACCATAGAGGAACTGCGCCAACTCATGCTATTGGAACAATTTTTCAATGGATTATCCCCTGAAGCCCAAGAATGGGTGAGGGACTGTAAACCTCTCACCTTACCTGAAGCAGCCAGATTGGCTGACCAACATTTTGATGCCAGAAGACATCATGGGCCGGTTAATCGGATCTACACTAGGCCTCCTGTGCAACCCAGCACAGTAACCCCCGCAACCTCCAACCCCACTCCGTTTAGACCGGCCCAAGGGAATCAACCACCTCCCTCTCGCTACAACGGCCGATCCAACATTCAGTGCCATACCTGCCGACAGTGGGGACATAAGTCCAGAGAATGCACACAGAACCGGAGCCAACAAGCATGGAACCAAGTGAGGCAGAACCCAGCACCAAGGGCAGCGGCACATCACTACCAGGTGGAACCTGACACCCAAGAGCTGCTGAGCATCCAGACAGAGGAACCCCTGGGCATTTTACACGAGGTGATGTCTATACAAGCCACTGACAACCGGCAACACCATCGCCAAGTAGTGATTGTAGAAGGCAAGGAAGTACAGGGACTGCGTGACTCAGGAGCCACATTGACTCTGGTGGCTCCACATTTGGTTCCGGGTACCGCTAACACTGGCGGGGCAGTACGGGTGGCGGGGGGAGCAATGTACCACCTACCCACTGCAAAGGTACATTTGAACTGGGGTGCTGGGGAGGGGGTAGTGGAAGTGGCCATCATGAAGAAATTACCCGCGGATGTGGGTAATGACTTGGGCCGGATGACCTCTGCATTTGTACCTCAGGCCCCTCTGCAAGAAGCACATCCTGTGACCACTCGGCAACAGGCTCGCACCACGGTTCCACCAACACACTCTGAGGCTCAGGTAAGAGACCATGACCCGCCCCTGACCCATATGACCTGGGACACCCCGACCACATTTGAAGCCGAGGTTCAGTCAGACCCCACGTTGCAGGTATACCGGGATAGGATAAGCACCGATCAGGCCGGGCTAGAGGGGGAGCGGTATATCTGGGAGAAAAGACTGTTATACCGGGTAGCAGAGAGAGTGATAGGGGGCTCCGTCACGGTAAAGACTAAACAGTTAGTAGTTCCCCAAAAATATAGGCAGGAGCTCCTTAGGATAGCTCACGATATCCCCCTGTCTGGCCATTTAGGAATGACCCGTACACGTTATCGGCTGACACACGCCTTCTTCTGGCCAGGAATTTCCAAAGACGTGAGGCATTACTGCACCTCATGTGACATCTGTCAGCGAGTAGGTAAGAGGGGGGACCGCCACAAAGCGAAACTGTGCCCCCTGCCCATTATTGAGGAACCCTTTAGCAGAGTGGCCGTGGACATAGTGGGGCCATTACCTAAGCCTAGTCCCTCCGGGAAGCGGTATATCTTAACCGTGGTGGACTATGCCACCCGGTACTCCGAGGCCATCGCCCTGCCCAACATTCATGCTGAAACGGTGGCTGAGGCCTTGATGAAAGTCTTCTCTAGGGTAGGATTCCCTCAGGAGATAAACTCTGATAGGGGGACCCAATTCACGGCCGAAGTCACCCAGCAATTGTGGAGAATATGTGGCATTAAGCCGATTGTCAACTCCACTTACCATCCCCAGTCCAGCGGGTTATGCGAAAGATTCAATGGTACCCTAAAGCAGATGCTCCGTACGTTTGGAGAGGCTCATAAGGACTGGGAACGATTTCTTCCCCATCTGCTATTTGCCTATAGGGAGGTACCCCAGGAATCAACAGGTTTTTCCCCGTTTGAATTATTATTTGGGAGAAGAGTGCGGGGACCGTTGGACCTAATTAGGGAGCGTTGGGAGGGAGAGAGTAGCGCAGATGGGACCCCTATTGTACTATACGTGCTAGAGTTCAGGGACTGCCTGGAGGATTTAACCCAGGCCGTACGCACCAACCTCCAAGCGGCCCAACAACGGCAGCGCCGCTGGTATGACAGGGGAGCCAGGGACCGTAGTTTTTAAGTGGGACAGAAGGTGTTAATTTTAAAACCTGTCCGCACAGACAAGCTGCAGGCCGTCTGGCAGGGCCCATACCAGGTGGTGGAGCAGAGATGCAACACCACCTATGTGATTGGCCCATGCTCCGGGGTAGGGAAGAGACGCATGCTCCACGTGAACATGCTCAAACCCTATCACGAGAGGACCGAGGATGTGGTCGCCATATGCACGCCCGCCTCAGAAGATCAGGAGAATCTGCCACTACCCGATCTGTTAGAACGTGACGAGCAGGCAGAGCCCTCCAAGGGGGTTCAACTGGAGGAGCGGTTAAGCCCTCAAGAGCGAACTCAGGTACAGGAGTTGATAGCGGTGAAAGGCGCCACTTTCTCCAACTTGCCTGGGTACACTCCGCTGGCCACCCACCGAGTTGAAACCCCTGGACAGCTACCGATGCGGCAAACCCCATATGAATCAGTCAGAGAACACATGAGGAAAGAAATTGAAGAGCTGTTGCAGTTAGGGGTTATTGAACACTCTGATAGCCCTTGGGCATCACCGGTAGTCCTGGTACCTAAGAAGGGTGGTACAACCCGGTTTTGTGTGGACTACCGGAGGCTAAATTACAAAATGGTGTCTGATCCCTCCCTGATGCCCCGGATAGATGAGCTGCTGGATAGGATGGCAAGAGGCCAGTATCTTACCACCATAGATCTATGTAAAGGATACTGGCAGATTAGCCGAAGATGCCATCCCCAAGTCGGCGTTTGTCACCCCGTTTGGCCTGTATCAGTTTAAGGTCATGCCATTCGGCATGAAGAACGACCCGGCAACCTTTCAGCGGATGGTAGATCGGCTACTGAATGGGTTCCAGGATTATGCATGCGCATACCTGGACAATATCGCCATATATAGCCAGACCTGGGCAGAGCATTTGCAACACACAGGGGCAGTAATAGACCGTATTGGAGAGGCAGGGTTGACACTGAAGCCTAGCAAGTGTCACATAGGGATAGCCGAAGTACAGTACTTGGGCCACCGGATAGGAAGTGGGCAACAAAAACCTGAATCCGCTACAACTACCAACTTACATTAGTCTGTAGCCTATGAACTCGCCTTTGGCTTTAGTACCTATCGGCAGATCTGGCTGTAACAATCATTAAGCTGATGATTTTTCCTGAACATAGACGAAATTTCCCCGAGCATAGATTAGATGGATTCCCTGCTCTGGTGCGTTCTTCTATGTTCAAAGAAATTTCCCCAAACATAGACAAGCGCACCAGAGCAGGGAATTCCTTAACTCCTCACTTACAGACCAATTTGTTCTACGACCGTGTTGTAGGAACGGAACCTGGTCGGTAAGTGAGGAGTACCTGTACTTCACTTTCAGATTTGATCCCAAGCTGTTATCATACTGTGTACAGGATCACAGATCCTAGGCTTCAGTCACCACCTACTGGATAGTTTGCTAATTACAGGGTTATTTTCCAATTAGCAAAACGTGTGATCCAAATAATACTTGTATTTTGCACTACTTTTTAAACCAGCTGCCCCAACTTAATTCAGAAGTTGTTCACCCACGTGCTGTCCACAAATTGTTGAGGATTGGCTAAATTTGCAGTAATTCATGCCCATTATCTTGTTGGTAAGGAGTAATCTCAATCCAGCTTCAATTTAACCCAATTTAGTATTTAGGCTCAGCAGGATACCTCTTCACCTGGTATGCTGCTGGAATACTTACGGTCTCATGGCAAAAATTCAGTGAACATAAGAAATAAAATAAGAAATAATAGTTCATACAAATGTATGGCATTAAACCAGATAAGAAAGGGCACTTTGGAAGATACACTAAAATGTCAAAATGCATGTGTACATTTGACCATCACACCTTAAAAAACTTGTTAGACATCCCATTCCAAAACCATTGATATTAATATGGAGTTGTCTCCATCTTTGTAGTTATAGCAGTGACTGCTTTTCTGGTTCCAATACATTTGGAATTTTGTCTATGGTAATTTGCACCCTTTCAGGCAAAAGAGTATTTGTGAGATCATGCACTGAAGTTGGATGAGAAGGACTGGCTTGGAATTGGCATTGAAGTTCATTTCAAAAGATGTTCAATACAAACATCTATTCTTACCTTACAGATGCATAGGTTTTAACTATTAGACTCTTTAGCATAAAATTATATCTATTCTCATGACATAACGTTACAGTTTTCACCTGTCTTTAATATAAAAAGTGCTGTCAAATTGTATGCCATACCAAGTTTAATGCTACTACCTAGCTTGCTATTGCTGTTGTGGCATTGTAAGAAAATGTTCATTGTCTTTTCGTGCACAAGAAAAAAAAAAAAAAAAAAAGATGTTCAATAGATATGCGTTCAGGGCTCTTGCAGGGCATTCAAATTCCTCCACACCAAACTTGTCAAATACGGTCTTTATTGACCTCACTTTATGCACACAGGAAGTGTCATGATTTAATAGGAAAGGCCCTTTGTCAAAACTGTTGCCCTTTATCAAAACTGTTGAGGGTGGGGGCACCCTCAGGGCACTATAGTGCCAGGAAAATGAGTATGTTTTCCTGGCACTATAGTGGTCCTTTAACATTAGACATTTAAGTACACATGTGGCATACATGCAAAATGAAAATTAATTGAAAAATAAATATTACTAAAAATATGCATTTTGAGAATTGTGTGGAAGTATTCAGTGATCATTTTTACAGAACATGTCTCTAGACAATCTTAATATAGCTAAGGCCTGCCCTCTAGTGATCTATCTCTATGAAGACTTTGTACATACATTACTTGCAGAAAAATGCACCCATTCCGTACTCACCCTATACGCCATTTGCACAATTTCAAACAAGATTGAGTCAGAGCGAGAGTCAGAGTGGTTGCAGCACACTGGCACTGGGAGCAGCGGTAATATGGGCTTCTGACTGTTGTATACAGAAAAACTGCTGCTGTGCTGTTTTTAGGAAAATCACACCTGACAGATGGGCAATTGAGTGGCAGAGAGAATAGGGAGTGGCAGAGATGGAATGTAGGGGCAGAGGGAGTATGGCATGGTAGAGGGGGTATGGACCAATAGATGGAGTAATAGAGATGGTATGTAGGTGCAGAGGGAGTACAGCATGGTAGAGTGGGTATGGACCAACAGATGGAGAAATAGAGATGGTATGTAGGTGCAGAGGGAGTACAGCATGGTAGAGTGGGTATGGACCAACAGATGGAGAAATAGAGATGGTATGTAGGTGCAAAGGGAGTACGACATGGTAGAGGGGATATGGATCAACAGATGAAGTGATAGAGATGGTATGTAGGGGCAGAGAGAGTATGGCATGGTAGAGGGGGTATGGACTGACAGATGGAGTGATAGGGGCAATGTAGGGGCAGAGGGAGTACGGCATGGTAGAGGGGGTAGGGACTGACAGATGGAGTGATAGAGATGCTATGTAGTGGCAGAGGGAGTACGGCATGGTAGAGGGGGACTGACAGATGGGGGCTATGCAGGGGCAGAGGGAGTACGGCATGGTAGAGGGGGTATGGACTGACAGATGGAGTGATATGGGTAATGTAGGGGCAGAGGGAGTACGGCATGGTAGAGGGGGTAGGGACTGACAGATGGAGTGATAGAGATGCTATGTAGTGGCAGAGGGAGTACAGCATGGTAGAGGGGGTATGGACTGACCAGAGTTACCTACCTAGGGTTATGAGGCGGGACAACTATGAAGGTTTGTGGGATGGACAGATGAATTAGTGGGGGGATAGAGGAGGTTGCATGGGAAAATGGATTGTGGAAAGTGAAGAGAATATATTATGTTGCAGTTGAGAGAATAAAAAAATGTGTGAGGGAAAGAGCTGCATAAGAAAGAAAGAATGTTTGTATGCACATGTACATTTATGTCAACCTATCGATCAATAAATATATAGAGAGATATAGAAATAGATTATTGTCTATGTGGGGGCAAAAGTCCATGTTACATATAGAGAAATGTTATTGATGTACAACAATTTTCTTATATAGTATGTAACTTCATTATTTGGTACATTTGTTTTTTCAAATTTTCTGTCCAGGCAAAATGTTTTTTTCCCCCCCATTAAATAATGTACTATGTATGTATACTGAAACTGCTTGGTAGTGAAGTGGTTAAACATTTTAATTACTAAGGAGGGGCCAAAAGAAATCCTAACACTTACCCATCATAGTAGGCATAGGCGTGCGCAGCCTATTGCATTAGGGTGTGCACCCTAAAGCACAAACACACGCCGCATGTATATGTATGTGTGTATATATATAAATATATACACACATACACACATATATATATATATACACATACACATACATACACTGCTGTGTGTGTGTGCTGCGTGAGGGTGGTTTGAGGGTGTTGTGTGTGTAAGGGTGCTGTGTGTATGTGTGTGTGTGTAAGGGTGCTGTGTGTGAGGGTGCTGTTAGTGTGATGTGTGTGTGAGTGTGCTGTGTGTGTGAGAGGGTGTTTGTGTGTGTGTGTGTGTTTGTTAGGGTCCTGTTAGTGTGCTGTGTGTGTGAGGGGGCTGTGTGTGTTTTGTGAGGGTGCTGTTTCTGTGCTGTGTGTGAGAAGGTGCTGTGTGTTTGAGTGTGCTGGATGTGTGTGGGTGCTGTATGTGCGAGGGTGCTGTATGTGTGTGGGTGCTGTATGTGTGTGCTGTGTGTGTGTGTGCTGTATGTGTGTGTGTGTGCTGTATGCATGTGCTGTATGTGTATTTGCACTGTATGTATGTGTGCTGTATGTGTGTGTGTGTGTTTGCTGTGTGTGTGTGGGTTCTGTATGTGTGTGTGGGTGCTGTGTGTCTGTGTGTACTGTATGTGTGTAGGTGCTGTGTGGGGGGTGGATGTGGGGGTACATTACTTAATATTCCCCCTCCCTTCTTACCTTATGTAGGGAGGGGGGATCCTTGTTCCTGATGCTTTCCCTGGTGGTCCAGTGGAGAGTGAACTCTAGCCCCTGTGGGGATAGAGTTCACTCTCGCGAGATCTGAGCATTGCTGCAGCAACGCACAGATCTCGCGAGAGGAACCCGGCTGAGCTGCTAGTTGAGCTCCCCGGGTCCTCTCCTGCCACCCTCCATGCTGCAGTGGGGAGGGAGGCTGAGAGCAGAGCCGGCGCTCGGATTGCTCCGGCTCTGCATGAGCCAACAGGGGAGATCCTGAGATCTCCCCTGCCGGTCTCAATCCATAGGTGTGCCGCCCAGGCACACCCGACACATCCCGTGCGCACGCCTATGATAATAGGCTTTGACAAATGTCAATATAAGCAAGTGAATATTTAAAAAATACTCCCTTATAGAGGAAATACACAATTTACTGCACTGCTACAACATACATGTATTTAACAAAAAACGGCGATTGTACATCTTTGTGCTGTTTTAGATATCTGCATTTAAGCATATGCATAATTGTAGAATCATGAATTGCCGTATTATTCCGTTTATAAGACGCCCCATGTATGACGCCCCCTATTTTTTGAGCCCAAAATTAAGAATTTGGTATTTTAAACATCAAATAGAAGAACTTTGACATTTTAGAGGTTTCATATGGATTGGCAGGAGGGTGGCCCAGTATATGTGTGGGCCGTGTCACAATGAAAAGCGTCAGGCGCCATCTTGTGCCCTGCGCACAAGTGGCTTTTTTTTTTATCCCCTTCAGTGACATTCCGTGTAGAAGACGACCCCCAATTTTTACTAAATATTTTTTGAAAAAACATAGTCTTATACATGGAAAAATACAATAGTACAAATGTGATGGTGTCTACAAATATAATGTGTAGCTGTCTATCATCGGTTTACCAAAGACAATTTAATTGCAAAATGGGAGAACTACTTAGGCACTTAAAACTGATGTTGATTTTGTCTTGCTAATGTGCAATTGGTATGTGTACGTGGTTTTCATCAAGGTAAAGCTATGTATTCACAAGAGCAAGATCTCATATAGAGATAATAGCTGATACTGAAGTGATAAGTCCACCTGAACATTTTAATAAAGTGGGTTTGAAGATTCTTAATAAATCTCTTGGAATAATATACAAAAAGTTGGCCTATGGGGCTTCTATGCTTGTGGGGCTTCTATGCTTGTGGGGCCCTGGAAAACTGCCCAGTATGCCCATGCAATAAGACAGCTCTTCTTTTTTTTTTTTATTCTTTATTTAAGGTGTTTTGTTTAAGTTTCACACAAAATAGATAAGCATACAACATGAAGTGTTAACATTGTAAGAAGTAACAGTATATTTTATCACATGCAATTTGAGGCTGGTCCATGGCATAGAATGCTGTTCGGGTCATACAATAATGTGCCCTGTGCATTGGAGTCATAACATATAAACAAATCAGAGGGTATCAGCGTCTTTAGAGATAAAAGAGTGAACAGGGAAACATTTTACTAAATTTACAGACCAAGTCGGGGTGTGGTACCCCTATGAACTCGGAGTATTTCTACGGTTTTCTGCAGTGTAGGAATTTGTGCTACAAAAAAAGAGTAGCTTGACGCGTGTTTCGGCGTGTCAGCATTTCTCCTGACGACGACGTGCTGACATGCCGAAACGTGCGTCGAGCTACTCTTTTTTTTGTTTTCACTCCTTCACTTGGTAGGACTAATATGCACTAGTTTAGTTCAAGTGAAGTTTTAATTCTATACTAGGAAGGGAGAGTGGTCCAGGTAGGCATTAGTGGCTAGTCCACGGTGCCAAGGTGATACAGGGTCAGACTCTTTGGAGTTACAGTGATTGTATTTTTGGTGCTTGGCCCCTCCACTATACCATTTACCTCTGGCTATTTCTTATTTATGTATATCTGCTGGGACAGTGCTTAGTTTAGGTTCGGATTGCTCTAAATATCTGTTGAGTGGTATTGTGTCCGGAAACTTTTTTATACTTAGTCCGGCAGTATATATTTTTGTCGCTCCCTCAATCTTAACGTTATCTGTTTATCCTTAGAATTATTAAAAGTAGGGCTTCCTTTTCTAATTTTTTGTCACTCTCCCATTTAGGACCGTTTTAGTCCTTCATAGTTTATATTGATTTTTTAAAGAGTTAGTTCCCTGCCATAGGGAGAGTGGTGTTGGGCACCTTTGGAGCTAAGCCCTCCACACACTGAAGCTCCTGGATCAGCCCCTATTTATCTATCTAGTTTCTTTTACTTCCTCTATAGAAGTTCATCCTTCCACTTTGGCTTGATAGCTATACTATATTGTGAGTTACCATATCTAAAGTTACCAATAAAGAACCAAACATTAACCCTGGCCAAAGTCTCTTACCTGACCTGCTTAAGATCATGACACCAGCATGTAAATAGCATAAACTAGAGACAGTCAAGATCATCATAAGAGTCAAATACAAAGTCAAATGAGGGATCCAGATATCAGATATTCAATGTCATAATTAAGTTAAGCCCTAGTCCTGAGGTGATCAACTAATGCAGGACTAAGGCAAGTATTACAGAGAGTGAGGTCTATATACAACAATATGGGACATGGTATGACGTTGCTAAATGATGTGAGCCTCATAAAGGTTTAAAATATTGTCAGTAAGCTAGGTAAGTGTGACATGAAGGTTGTTAAATATTGGGTCAATGTGTTATGAATCCCATACTCCATAAAGTAATTATTGCTTCTGCCTGTTCCTACTGCCTCTGAGTATATGTGTGTGAATGATGGGATGTCTTACCATACTCATATTAAATATAACAATAGCATCTTCTTTTAATCTTTGTCAAATAATGCTATGGAGTCTTTGCTTGACTTCTGCCCATGAAATTAGGCATCCATTACTATTATAAAGCCTCATAAGCCTTGCAAATAGCTATATTTATATATATATGTTTTATCTAAAAATAAAAAATTGATTCAGATACAAAAAAAAAAAGTGTTTAGTTCTATATCCGAAAATGCAATAAACACAGTAGAACACTAGAGGGAGCTAATTGAGCTAGTTTCCTAATGAATTTGTTTCTATAGCAACTGCAGCCTCAAAACAAACATAATTTGTTTGTATGAGACTGGTGTAAACATGCAAAACGGAATACAAATAAATATGGACTAGTGCGAGTTAAACATTTTCCTGTGCATTCTGCCTGTTTGTGCATCCATTATTTTATTAATAATAGCATACAGTTTCTGGACATTAAAAACTACAGTGTCATTTAAGAGAATGTGACGGTTTCCATAGAAAACCTCTTATCATGGAACTAACTGCACTCAAACATATTATTCAGTACAGTTTGAGACTGGTTGTGATAACACCTTCCTGAGTGACTCAGATTACTGTTACTAAGCAAGGCACTGGAGACTACAATCAATACAAAATTGTCTTATCTTCATGGTAGGAGAAAATGCCTGCTATTCTCCCACAATTACCTGAATCTATGTTTACCACCTATGATCCAAAATACACACCAGGGTAAGTTGATTTTCTATTTCTCATTTATTTTAAATGTAATATATGTGAATACAGTGCTGTATAGCAGTTAAATTCTGATGTTAAAAATAGTCCATTATTTTAGGAAATCCTAAGGTCAGTACAGTTGGATGTTAAAAAGCTCTGGGGGCTGTTCATTTATCAGTGAGCTGTGACAAATTAAATCTGACTTTTAAGATGTAGGTTCAAATGTATCCCCAGCTCTTTTTATGTATTTTTTTTTTTAATTTCCTGCTTTGGTTAATATCTTGCATACTGGTTAATAACGTGTCACAATTGCCTGTTTAGTGAATAGACTATATGGTATTTAAAAAAAATTAAAAAAATTTGACCTCTCAAATATTTGAATGTAGCTAATTATTTTTGAGGTTTAGTCATTAAACTCTGCATTGTAGCAAAAGCTGAAATCTTGTAGCAAAATTTAGACTGAAACAGATATGCAAAGACTAAAGAAGAGATGACATTTTCAACAGGGTTAATTATTTTCGTAAATAACCCTGTAAAATTTTTATTTTAGTCCAAATTTTGTTGTTCTGATTTCAGTTTAGTATAATTCAAAGTTTATAGTTTAATGAAGAAACCCATTTGTCTTTATAAATTCTGATCCTCTCTCTAGCTATTGGAAAAATACACACGTGAAGACATTGATTAACCCTTTCACTACCAAGCAAATTTTGTTTTTAAAAATATTAGCCTAATTTTTTTGAAACATGGGGTGCGTACCTAGGAGACATAGGTATCCAAGATTACATAATTACATTTTTATTTTTGCCTGAAGAGCAAACTTGCCGTTTGAGTTTTTATTATTCATTTATTAATTTATTTTTTTATAGAAATATTGAGGTGATAAATAACTTCACACAGTACACAGTATTTTATAGCTTGCATAATGAAATATTAGCAGGCAAGCAAAGACTTTTGTTTCTCTACAAGCTAGCAATCTTTTCTGACGTGTATATATACAGGTAAATTAGGCTTTACAGACTAAATTTTGTTATGCAAAGCCAATAAAAAATGTTCAAAAAGTTTATACATTGTTTTGGTAGTGAAGAGTTTCACTACTTTATGCTGGCCCGAATGCACCCCTGATTTTTATGTTTTTATTTTAGATTTGTTCTCTATTAATTTATTCATCCCATCATTCTTTTTTGACTGTACATAATTTTAACAGGACACTGTAAGCACTCTAACTGCTTTCTCATCGTATTGGTTTTAATGGGGTCCTCTGGTGCTGTCCTTTGGTTCAATGTTAAACTTTTTTTACTGAGAGTCTCCAGCTCCCTTTACTGTGCTGCTGGCTAACAAGGAAACCATAGCTTGAGCATCAATGGGCGACAGTGATTGGCTGAAAGTGTCGTTGACCACTTTCATCCTATCACAATGATTATTGCTTCAGGGTAGGCACGACCACTTTGGGCGCAGGAGATTAATGGGACACACAGAGGGGCTGGGTGGAAGTTAATGACACATGGATGGGCTGAGAGGTTAATAAGACACATGAAGGGTCTTAGGTGTAAATGAAACACATGGAGGGGCTGGGGGTTAATGAGACACATGGAGGAGCCTGGGGGGTTAATGAAACACATGGAGCAGCGGGAGCGGGGTGTGTGAAATGACATATTGAGTGGCTGAAGTGAGACAAATGGAGAGACATACAGAGGGCTGGGCGGAGAGAGGCACATAGAGGGCTGGTGGGAGGCACACAGATGGCTGGGGGGGAAGAGGTGCAAAGAAACACACAGATGGCTGTGGGATGACAAAGAGACACACAGGACCTGAGGAAGGGGAAAAAGAGACATGCAAATGGGTTGTGGAAAGAAAATATAAACAGGTGCTAGGTGGACAAAGAGACACACAGAATGGCTGGGAAGGACACAGAGACAGAGAGGGGCCTGGGAGGACAAATGGACACAGAGCGAGGCTGGGGAGGACAAAAGGGGCACAGAGGAGCTGAGGAGAGAGAAACACACAGAGGGGCTGGGGAGGAAAAAGAGACACACAGAGAGGGGCTATAGAGGACAAAGAGAAACACAGAGTGGCTGGAGAGGACAAAGAGAAAGAGACACACAAAGGGGCTGTGGGAAGAGACACACAGAGGAGCTGAGAAAAGGGAAAAACAGACATGCAAAGGAGCTGGGAGGGAAAAAAGACACACAAAGTTGGAAATATTAGTTTTTTTATGGGGCTGGTAGCATGTGGAGGAGTCCCCTGGCACCTCACTAATGTATGTATTCAAGCTGTTTTAGAACAGTTTGACTTCATCCCACCTCCATTACTTTAAACAGAGAACTTCCAACTCCCTTGCAAAGTCTAGCAGTGCAGGACTTTGCTTATAGCTTAGCAGTCATCTCACAATCTCAGCCAATAAGCTAGCCCTGCCCTAATAGAAGATCCTACTCTGGCTTAATTAGTGGGTGCTGGTATTGGCGCCTGGCACCCTCCAGGTAAGAAGTCAACTTAGAATGACGTGGTGCCAGGGCACACCTGGCATTATAACAGCTACAGTGGTTATGGTACTTGGAGTATGCTTTCAATGGGTTTTGTTAACTGCCTTGTATTCTGTAATTGTTAAGTAGTTTTGCAACTTCACATGACAGGACATTGGTTAGTGCTCCTGCTACAGTACAGCAAGTTCATGGCAGAAGATTTTCTGGAGCAATGATTGCATAAAATACTGCCTAATGTTGGAGTAGTTCCTCAGTTTTGATCATTGGCACCCACTTTTTAGTTATAAGAAAATACTATTTTTCCCTTTCCTTTTTGCTTCTCCATCTGCCAGTATGCCCTTAATGGAGGCACCATCCTAAATCATTGCCCTACTATCCTATCCTCCATAACAGAGTCAAACTCAGTAATTCAATCAGATGGGAACAGTATGCCTTTTGCCACACACCATTTCTAGCCTATCAATGCTTCTCTACGAGGAAGCATTGGATTGGCTGAGATAATAAAGTCTGATAATCTTAGCAGAGGAGGCAAAGTAACCGCCGCATGGCGAAGGAGTAATGGTAACGTATTCCTAAATCTTTAGTAGTCCTTTAAGCTCAGGATACATTGCTATGAAGTATAAAATCTAAACATGTTTGTGCTTTTGGCATGCTTTTCCAAGTGATACAATAGTCCATTCTAATTCTATTTCAGTTATACAAGTTACGTGCCAAAACTAAGAAGTGATATTGGAAAGATTTATGGCAATGCTACTTTAAGGTATCTTGACTATGAACCAGGCTTAAAAAAAGGACATAGGTTATCTTTTACAACGTGGGATGATAGACATTCTTCCCTCTCTGCCCAATCGAAAAGAAGAGAGTTTGGTGATCTTCAGAAGAAACCATTCCAGAGATACGTGGAAAATGTGAATCGTAAAAATGGTATGGTCAAAATAAATGTAATATTTTTGTGTCTATAAATAATATGGTGGGTATAGACTTTTCAAGTTTAGATTTGAAATAATTAATGGTATGGAGCAAGGCCATGAAGAGACTTTGTTTAATGGTGCGTGAGGATAAGTAGAAGCTGCAATAGATGGAGAAGGTTTGAAAAGACAAGACAGAAAAAGCTAGACTATGGGTGGACTGTAGAGAAAAAGATAGAAAATATGATGTAAGGCATAATATAGAAAGAGTCAGGTAGGGTTGAAAAGGACTTTGGAAGCAGTGAAGGCCAAGGAATACAAGTGAGATCGGAAAAATAAATGCAGAAAGAAGGGTCTGAAGAAGAAGGGGGCAAGGGCAATCAAAAAGTAGAAAGAAAGCAGCGAGAATGTGAAAACAGAAAAGTAGATGAAGTGGAGGGCAAGGGTGTCTTAGGACAAAGGGGAAATAAAAAAAGTGACCCTGAAAAAGAAATATTCTGTGATCTGCAAAGATTATGGGAACAGAATTAGTCAAACTGAATGGAAAAGAGAAGGGACAGAGGGATGTAACAGTAACATGGAGAGGGGCTGTTGAAGGTGACTGTAACGTGTGGAGGTGAAGAACTGGACTGCTGAGTTCAGCTAGCAAACAACATGGTAACAGACAAATACAACTTATTTTTTCTACTTTCAAGGATTTCTGCATGATTTTACACAAATGAAACATACCTATGATGGAAACCCACGCATGTCGTCTGCAATTCACACAGTGGAGGAAACAAAACATGAATTAAATAAGCCCCTACAATGGACACAATCTGATACAAACAGATATGGATCTGAAAGACATGGGCTGGAGCAATGGGATCCAAGGAGCAATGGGATATGTGAACAGGTACTTCATTACACGGAATTTAAGTCTAAAGATCCAATTTGCATCCAATTTGATAGGTTTTATATTGTCACCCTTTATTAATAGGCACAGTTTATATTGGTATATAGTTTTACAGTGTTGGGTTAAGGGTTAATACTGCCACTTGTCAGTAGATTATGTGTTATATATATATATTCCTCAATACATTGAGGCATTTATATTGGCATGCATGAATACAGCAAAGAGTACAGCACTACAGAAGTCTAGAGTCATGTGTATGTGTTTGATCTCAGCTAACCTTTACATCACTGAGAATGATTGTAGTTAAAATATACAGCTAAACTAGACTGGATCACTGGTGTCTCCAGTATTCACATTTAGGGGGGACAGGGACAAAAGTATAGGGATATACATACATGCCAATGAGCAGCAGATACCTCAATTTGGTATAGCATGTCAAGAAGCAGTAAAATCTATCAGCTTTATATATAATACCATTGAGCAATCCATGCATTCACTTTATAAATGCTTACAATGGGCATCAAATGCATAATTTCGCATAGCAAGCGTTCCCTCTTGGCCAGTGACTAAGCCACTCATTCGCTATCATATTTCAAGTAAATCCATACCCCCAAACAGCAGTGTCCAGTGAAGCTGAATTTCAGTGGATGGGGTAAAAGGGTGGGCTACTGATGTGAATCACGTAACCAGAACCGCCCAAACGGACAAACATGCGCAAAAGGGGGCATGTCTGCATGAAGAATTGGTGAATGCACGTCAGGCTGCCTGCCAATCATGCAGGATGACAAACCAAGGGCATACTGTGCCAACAGAACCCTGAGCTTGGCATAAATGCGTCTAATGATGCGCTAACTCTACGCTTTTTAAGGATTGTCCCCTAGCATTCACTTGTCCACTCCTCTCCTAACTTTCTTACTAGCAGACAGAATCTTCTGTTATACAGCCTGTGAAAGAGAAAAAGCTGTATGTAGTGAGTGTAAGGGAAGAAAGGAAATATGCCACAGAGTTAGAAAGACTGAAGCAGCAAGAGCATGTGCATAGTGCGCAAAGTCAGCTTTACTTTAACTAATTTCATTGTCAGCCAGTCCACACCAGTTTTTTTCCCTATACTCATTTTAAGTTTCCATACTTAAATAAGAGCATGTGAAGAGTAGTAAAAAAAATAATAATTTTTGTTTAATTTTTTTTAATCAATGGGCCTATTCCATGGCCATGGGCTTGGAGCTGCAGCTCCATCAGCCCCTATGTTAATCCGGACCTACTAACTGCCTACTAACATGTTTGGCTACACAGTATTTTTTCTTCTACCTTTTGTTTGTTAACCCTTATGCTGTTGGGAGTAGTAATGAAAGATATATTGCATAACATGAGTCTCCAGTCAGCCATAAAATCCCAGGCTATTGGTATTTACATCTCATTTACTGTACTACTGTTGCAATTTGCATGATACTTTATAATAGTTAAAGGACCACTATAGGCACCCAGACCACTTCAGCTCAATGAAGTGGTCTGGGTGCCAGGTCCATCTAGGGTTAACCCTGCAGCTGTAAACATAGCAGTTTCAGAGAAACTGCTATGTTTACAATAAAGTTACTCCAGCCTCTAGTGGCTGTCTCATTGACAGCTGCTAGAGGCGCTTCCACGCTTCTCACTGTGAAAATCACAGTGAGAAGACGCTGAAGTCCATAGGAAAGCATTGAGAAATGCTTTCCTATGGACTGATTGAATGCGCATTCGGCGGATGACGTCGGAAGAGGGAGGAGAGTCCCCAGCACCAAGGGAGCCCGGCGCTGGAGAAAGGTAAGCATTTAACCCCTTCCTCCCCCTTCAGCCTGGCGGGAGTGGGACCCTGAGGGTGGGGGGGACCTAAAGACCCTATAGAGCCAGGAAAATGAGTTTGTTTTCCTGGCACTATAGTGGTCCTTTAAGGAAATTATCTTTAAATCAGAAACTAGATTTTTTTTAGTTTAATTGTATTTACAGCAATACAGGCATTGGCAGAAGAATTAAAAAGATGAATCCTCTTTTTTCCAAGTTACATGATTATGTCAGCATAAATAAGATGACTGGTTAGGTTTACAAAACTTTGCTTAAAGGGAACATTTCATGACAGGCAATATATTGAAATTAATTTAGAGTGTTTAATTAAAATTGCAATTATTTATTTTTACTCATTCTGGTTTATTATTTTTTTTTGTAGCCTTAAAATATTTCTAAAAAAATCTAAATAAAAAAAAAGTAGAAATCACAATTATATTAGCCTACTGTCCTTACAAATTCAACTGCTTAATCACATGACAAAGGTACCACTTAACTGGCTGATTTAAATGATCACCTAGTTCAATTTGAAAGTCAGCTCCATTTTATATTTCCTTTTATTCTGATGCTGTCCGCATTGCTCCTATGATGTCAAGATATTACTGTAACATGTAACAATATGCAACTCATAGCATATGTTGTTAGGTTTCTTATTAAGGTTTGGACAACATTGGTTTAATGCATACAACATTTTGTACTATTCAGTATTTTTAAAGGGAAACAGTCACTTCTCTTGGATTTATGCCATTGAAAGGAACATTAAAAATCATCTATAATTTGTATTAAACTTTTTGCATGCTATCCTCCGTTTTCTTTTAAATTCAAATTATAAATTTAGCAAACGTCACAAGTTCATACAAGAAAAATCTGAGCAACCATTGCTAACGAAGAGGAGAAAATGAAACGGTTTCTTTTTTGTTTCTCTGTAAGCTTTCTCTATGGTAAATGCCAGGTGCAAAAGGCAGAGCTTATACTAATGATTGACAGGGCATTAAGATGGCAGTGCCCATTTGTAAGATAACAAGGTGAGGATTTTACACTTAATTTCATTTTTCATAACATGCACATATATATTTGTTAAATATAGGCATAAGTGAATAAAATATTAAAATCCTGCAAGGTTACAGTTTCCAATTAAAGGAACACTATAGGGTCAGGAACAAAAACAAGTATAGTGTTAAAACCACCATTTAGTTGGCTTACCCCCCACCATAGTGCTAAAACTCACCTTATTTCAAGCGTGGTGCTGGTCCACAGGCGCTGGCCCCGCTCTTGATCTGCCTCCTTGGTGATTTTTAGCCAATCCAATGCTTTTCACATCTGCAAGAAGGCGGGGCCAAATACCGTTTGGGCCAATCAGCACCTCCTCATAGACATGCATTGAATCAATGCATCTCTATGAGGAAAATTCAGCGTCTCCATGCAGAGCGTGGAGACCCTAAACAGCAGTGCTGCCTACTGTTTAGCACTTCCCCAGGAAGCACCTCCAGCGGCCATCTGAAAAGTGGCCACTGGAGGTGTCCTTAGAGTGCAATGTAAATACTGCCTTTTCTCTGAAAATGCCTGAAGGGATTGATTATACTCACTAGAACAACTACATTAAGCTGTAGTTGTTCTGGTGACTATAGTGTCCCTTTAACAATAAGTAATGCAATTATAATGCACCTAAATATCAACACAACAATGATATATATGCACACACAATGTTGCTGTACTTGTAAACAATTGTATTAATTTATTATCCTTCATTTTGTATAGAGAGCATCATCCTCATGTCCTCTTCCTTATGAAGATATAAAAATGAGGACGTGTCTGGAGAAAAAAGTTAAAGAAAAAGAACCTTCGTTGAATGCATCTAAGACAAGTGTCTATCTTCAGAAAAGACTAGGGAAAATTATTTATAGAGCAGACAGTGGCCTGCTCCCCAACTACAGTGGATATACACCTGGTACGCAAGTTATATTGTAAAGATTAACTGTTACCTGAAGTAATGTGAAAATAATTATAATTATTTACCTCTATACTAAGTTACCAGTTTTACAACAGTAGTCAAATTAGAAATTATTGTATGTCAAAACCAGTATATCAAACAGAGTTACATATCTAATCTATCTATTTGGTATACAATAATTTCAATATATATACTATATATCTATAAAACCATTTTCCATGAGGGCTATATCAGCATTTAATTTACAGTAGTGTTCAATAGTAGTAGTAATGAAATGTACTCAAGTTAAAATGGCATCTTGCATACATTACAGTCTAGTGCAGGGATGCCCAGATGCCATAGAACTACAACTCCCATGATCCTTTGAATTCCTTTAGAATTCCATTAGAATGACAAAGCATCATGGAAGCTGTAGTTTTAAAACATCTGGCGATCTACCATTTGGGCACTCCCATCTAGTGTGATCCAAGTATTAGACAAACTTGTGCTTTATGCCACAGAGTAATATGGTACCAAACTTATTATTGTCTTTATTTATTTAACAGGGCAGATGTTTGCGATTGGAAACACCTGGGGAAGAAGTACTATGAATGCTGTAGGGAAAATACATGTGCAGCCTTTCCTATTCACATCTCTTATCTGAGCCAATTTAATTACATGAAATTCTTAAAAACAAGATAATTCTTTATATATTTGTTCTAGAGAAACACTTTGATTATAAAATTATGTTTGGTGAAAAAAATAAATCAGAAGACTAATTACTAAAGTATTAAGAATTAAACGTGAATTATAAATTCCAGGTCAAAATGGCTGAGCCGTTTACGCTTTGTGTTTGCTACGCTGGCCTTAAATTTAAAATTCACTTTAAATTTTAACTTTAGTAAATAACCCTGTGTGAATGTAATTGTAATGTTTTTCTTTGACTTTTCATTCTAAAAATTTAATCTGTATCCTAAATACTATAATCATTTTATCATCTTGTAATATTTTCAAATACATCAGATAATGCAATGCATTACATCCCTCCCCAAATGTCAAATGACCAAACAGGGACACTTTCAGTTTCGAAGATGTAGCTGCAGGTGTAAACCAGAGACAGGGCAATTTCAAGATATTTTAGGTGTATTTATGACTCACTGTAAATGAAAATATATTTTAGAACAATATGAAATTGTATTTATTTTTATTGTTTTTATTTAGTTTTTTCCCCACATTATTTCTAAACATATTTATTGTAATTTAAAGACACATTGCTGTCAATGTTTTTGTTGTGAAGTTATGTTACCCACTCATACACACAAACAATTTGACGTTTCTACAAACGAAGGAATTTGGGGTAGAAAAATATTTTGGTTTACTTAAAATTCCCTATCCCTCTATTCATTGTTGGGATTTCCAAGCCCCTGGCAGTTTCTAAATTCTCATAAGATTTCAGCCTTCATCTATATGTAGAGTGTGAATAAAGGAAAGTCAATGGTGGTTCATAGGAAAGGAGATGGGAAATGGATTCTGAATGGAAGGAGGTTGATGACTACTTGGGGTTGTGTGAGTGATTACAGGGATGCCACTTCCATAAGGTCCCTTACAGCACCAGAGCAAGGGGCACAACAATCTGAATCTAAATTCAAATTGGATACTTGGATTTTTAAAAACCTGCCTCATTCTCTGCTGCATCCTTAGCTTCCTCTAGTCCCTGCATGGCTCCAAAGTGGAGGCAAAGCTGGCCCTCCAATGACGTCAGGAAAGTGTGACTTCTGACACTTTCACCTTAGATCCCCAGCAGTCCTGCCGGTAGCCTAGTAGATCAGATAGCAAAACAACAATTGGCCACCTTCCTGTAGAGCCGGACAGCTGCCTAGAAAACTTCTATACACCTACTCTGTCCCCCTGGGTTACCCTATCAGTGAGTTATGGGGACAAAGTGACCTTGTATTAGGGCAACAGAATGACACACCCTTCAGCCCATTTCCCCCATACATCCTGCAGCACTCATATACACACACACACACACTCTCTCTCTCTCGCTACCATCTACATATAACCATAATTCCCATGCACACACATACTACATAGCAAAGAACTCCATTCACAGAAAACCTAAACAGCCTCCAACTCTACAAGCGGCCTCCGCCCAACATGTGCAAACTCCATAGGTAGCATCCCTAGAAACATACATCAGAAGTACCCTCACACATCAAACAGTCACAAACCCAACTTATGCAAACCATCTCCACTAATAGTATATTTAGACTGAACAAATATGGTTTGTTTGGAAGGGCTGCCAGGAGAAATCCTCTTCTCTCTAAAAAGAACATGAAGCATGGCTTAGGTTTGCAAAGTTGCAATGTAAACAGACCACAAACCTTTGGTCAGATGACACCAAAGTAGAGATGAGAGCACCACATTTGATGCAAACAAAACAAAGCATATCAGCACAAACACTTCATATCAACTGTCAAGCACGGTGGTGGAGTGATGATTTCGGCTTGTTTTGCAGTCACAGGACCTGGGAACATTGTAGTCATTAAGTCTGTCCGACAAATACAGCTTGCCTGAAATTGGGTCATGCAAGAAGACAATGATCCCAAACACACAAACAATGTCATGTGTTGTTCATCTGAGGTTATATTTTCCTAATTTTAAGACATGCTAAGTGACAGAAAAGTGCCATCTGGATTATTCTTTTTGTATTTTTGCTTGACAAGCACCGGGCAAGTATATTAGGGATATATGGAGTGCAGGATTCTTTTTTTAGTTATATAGTTACATAGCTGAAAAGAGACTTGCGTCCATCAAGTTCAGCCTTCCTCACATTTGGTTTTTGCTGTTGATCCAAAAGAAGGCAAAAAAACCCAGTTTGAAGCACAATTTTGCAACAAGCTAGGAAAAAAATTCCTTCTTGACCCCAGAATGGCAGTCAGATTTATCCTTGGATCAAGCAGTTATTACCCTACATTGAAAGATTATATCCTTGAATATTCTGTGTTTGCAAGTTCTTTTATATATATATATATATATATATATATATATATTTGTGTTCGGGGCAAAATCGATATTGGTATTAGAAGAATGTGCTGTCATGTAAACCTGCTATAGGAAAAGTCCGTTGTGGTGTGCTGAAACCGATGATGCGGTAGGTCTGAAAATAAAGAGGGCCCACTCTTATAGAATATTAATGAATAGAGGGTATGGACGGAGGGGCATGCAGATCACCAGACCATTGACGGTAGGGTTGGAAATGGGGGAGTGCCTTTTATAGCTAATAAAAGCTTCTCCCACAATCCTAGGCAAAGTCTTAACATTTGTGTTCGAGGCAAAATTGATATTGGTATTACAAGAATGTGTTGTGACGTAAACCTGCTATAGGAAAAGTCGACTGTGGTGTGCCGGAACCGACGATGTGGTAGGCCTGAAAATAAAAGAGGGCAAAAAGGAAAATGCAATGCTGTATATTTATTTAGACAATGAACATAATACAGTGTATATTACATTACGAAGACATTTTTACAAAAGCCTGCTGCATTTTCATCTACCCAGTGATTTAATGATATGCACTGGTATGTCTTGGCTGGATGATGCCCCTATTCTGAAAGACTGGCCGGAACACTTACTAGGGTTCGCACCTAGTCTCATCAGTAGTAACTGTACATATAACATAAATGTTGAGGTCATCAGGATAGACCCATGTAATGACAGTAAAGGTTGTAATGGTAGTGGAGGTAGTGATAGAAGGTATGAATCCAAAACTTTAACAGGTCACCATTTATTGTGAGTAGGGTAATATGGGATATTGACTTGTTGGCCCAGTTGGCTAGTTTTAGTGACTGGTCGGAATAGTATGTAATGATCCTGATGTTTGGCCAAATGGGATCTTTTAAGACTATTTGGGAGTTGTTTCTGTTATTGGTAGTAAATTCCCGTGGCCTGAGAAACCCATAAAAAGCCAGGTAAATAGCTGTCTTGATAACTAAGTGTCACAGGATTCATACCCCAATATGCATGAAAGAGGAAACCCACAAACGGTAGATCCGAAAGACGTATTACCAAGCCTTAGAATGGCCACACTTAACGCATAATACAACAAGAAACAGGGTCAAGATAAAACATGAACAGGAATAGCAGAAATCAAGACAGAGTCAAGACAAAGCCGGGTCAGGATAGCAGAAATCAAGAGTCATATACAAAAGCCGAAGTCCGATACCAGAAATCACGAGTCAAATATGAAGCCGAAGTCAGGATACCAGAAAACACAAGTCAAATACGAAGCCGAGGTCAAAAACAGGAAATCACAAGGGAATCTCTAGGAGCACTAAACGAGGATCTAACAGAAACCACAATAGGGCAATGAATGGAGGCTAAAATAAGCCTTAAATAGGCTTACCTATGTTCTGATAGGTCCACGTCATCACTATGATCTAAAACAGATTAGGATCGCAATGATGACGTGGTCACTTTAAGAGTGGGTGTGACATCACGTCCACATCTATATATAGACGTCCTGCCGCACAGTTCGGTCAGACCGCACGACAGGAGGAGGTCTGCATGGATCAAGGGAGGTGAGTCTCCCTAAGTGTGCTGCACGGTCGTGTGGAGCGGCCAGAGGAGGTCTGCACGGCTTTGTTTTATGGTTGGGCCGCTGGCTTTTTGGATACCTTTAAGTATAGTCTTGTCGGATAGGATGATTGGAAACTGGAATTGTTCAGAAAAGCAGAGAACATGTGATGTTATATGGTGGTCAGGTATAACTTGATAGTATTGTGAAATAGTCTTAATTTAATTTAAGGTAGCAAAAAGTTGTGAATCTTACCAGTGATGTTATTTCAAACATGTTGGCTATGTTATGTTCAAATATGAACCTCTTATATAATGAGAGGGCCCTTTCATAGGATAGATGAGTATTATGTGATAGAGCCATTTGGGTCAATGCGTGGCTATGGGTCCACAACTCATCTAATGCATTATTAGGTCTTGAAACGGTGGCTAGTCGTGAGGCAGTAGGAAGGGTTTCCCAGAATGCCTGAAACTGAAAGCGAGATAACTGGTCAGCTGCTGCAGGGCCGTCTATAATATGAATATGACCCTGGGCAAAGAATTTTCTTGAGCCCCTTGGGCCCTGTCCCTACCCCCCCCCCCCACAATTACGACACAGACACATACACTGACAGATATACTGACACACACACACAGACATGCTGACACACACACAGGCATATTGACATACACACACACAGGCATACTGACATACACAGACAGACATACTGACACACACACAGGCATACTGACATACACATACTGACATACACCCACACACAAGCATACTGACATACAAACAGACATACTGACACACACACAGACACACTGACAGACATACTGACACACACAGACATACTGACATACACAAACAGAGACATACTGACATACACCCACACAGACATACTGACATACACACACATACACAGACATACTGACAGATACACACACACACACACAGACATACTGACATACACACACACAGGCATACTGACATACACACAGACAGACATACTGACACACACACACACACACACACAGACATACTGACATACAAACACAGAGACATACTGACATACACACACAGACATACACACACACAGACATACTGACATACACACACATACACAGACATACTGACATACACACACACACACACACATACTGACACACACAGACATACTGACATACACACACACACACACACACAGACATACTGACATACATTTAGGTTCTTACCTTTTTCTGGAGGGTGGACCGTCGGGTCCTTGGGGCAGCTGCTCTGGGGCTCCCCAGGAGCAACTGGGCCCGGGGCAGTTGCCCCATTTTCCCCCGCATTAAAGACAGCCCTGAGCTGCTGTATTGTATATACCTGGAACATGACAACATACTAAAAAAAATATTTACAGGCCGCTAACCAGGTCAGTCTCCTAACAAATCTCATCATGGTTAATGAAGATGAATGCCCCAAGCTACTGCAGTATATGCAGTATATATATATATATATAAATAGTAAGAGGCTTGCACTCACGGTTTTCAAAACCGTGAGTGCAAGCCTCTTACTATTTACATTTTATTATTGGCATTGGCTTCAAGAATGAACCCGGTGTTATAATTGTTAAAGTTAGTGTGCAAGGACTACTGAAGTTATATATATATTTATTTTTTATTTTTTTTAACTTCCTTTCATTATTTATTCGAGCTTACCATCTTATTGCAGCACATGTTGTAGAGGTTAAAGTGTCAAGTGAAGTCACTACATCCACCTGGCATGGACCAACAGCTGACGATACAAGAAAATGCAACATGTTATAGGCTCTATTCAACAACCTTACTAACTGTGGCATATACTAAGTTGTAAATCAGAATATAGTCCCATGCACTTATTCTCTACAATTTATACTATGCTTAACTCTCCAGTTGAGCCCTCCCTAGCACATTATATCAACAAAAGGGAAACTGAAACTGGAATCCAATGATCTCAAGGACAATGGTAAACATGTTTAATTTAAATCATAAATGCTATGTGTCCTTGTCAGGGCTTACATGGGGTTGGTTTCAGAGTGCAAAGACAATGCTCACCCTTGCAAAATATTACAGCCCACGGTAACGAGTTACATAAATCATCTGGAGAGTGAATATGTGCATGGGGGCTGTGCAGGACGGCAGATCCAGTAAATGCTGTACAGACCAGGGAAAATCCAAAATCAGAATATGAGACAAATCCAAAGTTCAGGGCCAGTAGCAAGTATGCATAAACCATAGTCCATCAATAGATGTACAAAACAAATAGAAGTATGTAGAATGCTACCAGAAATGGTAACAATGAACTGAACCTTAAGCTGATGTGAGGGGTGATTTAAAGCCAGTAAAGGAGCCCAGATAACTGCAGGTGAGTCAACAGGAGCCCCTTACACATCCCACCCGAACCCCAGAGATGCAGCTTAAACTGCAAAACAGACTGACACATATCAAACTGCAGTGGCTCCCAAGTAGTGAAACTAACCGGAAACTATGAGGACCAGAGTTCAAGTCCAGCTAGATCTCCTAAATGGTGGCCACACCTGTGAGTCTGCAGAGATGGGCCAAACTGTGACAGTCCTCTAGAGTTCAGAAATCTGCATTTAAGATTTTAACACGATGGTAACATATACCAAAACATCACAGAATCTTTACTACTGTTCCAAATCTCAAATACATTGTGATAGAGCTTGTGGCACTTTCCTCACCCTCACAAACCTTACATCAGATTCGCTCGAGATGTCATGTGGAGTTTGGCACTTCTGCACATATTTGGTGGCAATATAATATAAAACCTTTTTTGTCTAAGAATTTCATTCCGTCTATCTCTGGTGCTACGATGTCTTTATCACCAGAATCTTCATTTTCCACCATACTACTTTATCTCGTAAGAAATATAGTCATTCAATACTTCTATATTTCTAAATGAAGCCAAAACCTTAATCCCCTAACACTGGGGAAACTAAAAGTGATAATGTGGAATGTATTATAATGATGGTGGAGATTAAGTTCTCACGGAGCCAAAATTATGGTTTTTCCTTTTAGTCACCTTGGTTATTATTACCCAATTCTACATTGTGGCCCACACACTCCCTCTGAATGGACACACAATCGTATCCTCTGAAGGCCTTGATTTGTTTGCATGCCATCTATATTCTCCATTATTTCCTCACAGTGTTTCAATCTAATTCATACGCTGAATATTGTAACTGCCTGCACAAATTATGCTTTTCTATTTTGTTTTTTTGTTTTTTCTATTCTCGTTTTTTTCATTTTCTATTGGGTCCCCAAATATGACTTTTTCTTCTTGTACGTATACTATGCCATTGAACTGCAAGATATTTTTAGCTCATTTTTTACGTATGTTATTTATCCATGTGTGTGACCATTGGATATTTGTTACTGTGCTTGATGCAACATGATCTTTTCTGTAATGGTCATGTTAAAACTCAAAAACAGTCACATACCTTGATGAAGCTCTCCTGTCTTTGTGGAGTTCCCAAATCACTAAAGATGTTATATTTCTTTATGACGAATGTTGCTCTAGAATCCGTTAGTATGTTCCAGACAGTTGTAGAAAAGCATAGCTTTAAAAATCATATGAGGTCATATAATAGTTGTTCACCCTGCGCTCTACTATAATTAGAACTATTGTGCAAATATTCTACACATATTCTTCTTCCTACTCATGCCATAAAAAAGAACCAGAAAGACAGATTATCTATAGACACATATAACTATCCACTTGTGTGTTCTGTAGAGATTATATCAAGCAATTTTTTCCTTTCTCAATTAGTTTAGACTGGTTTATTTGCAGACTTCTGCAACTACCCAGCTGTCTTCAAAGCTTAGAGTCAACGACTCTTTTTCCAACCTTTCCAGTATTGTAACTATGGACTCAGCCTAGTTCCTGCCGTGTACTGCCTTTTACATAAACGTCCACTACTATTTGTATACAGGCTTTGGGTGAACGTTTCATAAAAGGACATGACAGGATATGATAGCAAGAATGGAACGACAAATGCCTAATGTCTTAGCAATGGAAACAAACACATCCTTCCACATATTATCATGGTGTGATAATTTGGATTATAGAAGAAATTGCTTCAACTGGGAAATATACCTACACAAATTACCAAAAGTACAAGGTATTGCTGGATGCTTACACCATAGCCATTTGAAAGTTAGCCTGTTGCTAAGAGGAGAGTCCACCCTTCAAAATGAGGTCCCCTCCTATGGCTCAGTGGTAAAACAACTTATTTATTGACTATATGTCGATGACTGCACCTAGTCTTTTGTGTGTTCCTCTTCTATTTGTCCATTTGTCCATCCCTCTTTCTCCCTGTACGTTTTAAGCACCACTCACTGCCCTCATATAAAAAATGATATTGTTTTAGGGAGTATTGCACAAGTATGATCACAATAATAATCTATGGCTATATTTGGATATCAAGGCTGATAAAAAAGAATAACAATGTAATTCAAAATTAAAATAGTGAATACACTATTGTTAGTAAGCTAACAATAATGGGAAAAATTACAAACATAATGGAGCTGTATTTCCATAAATACATTTTTTACTATAATTTATTATGCAATAATATAATTAAACACAGTAATTGATTGATCTGACACTGAATTAGTAGACAGAACCTAAAAGCTTTTGACTTTATGTAAACATTAGTGAAGACACTATAATCAAAATAAAGTGACATGCCAATCAAAATCTAATTTAGAAAGCTACACTTTGGTCATAGCGATCCCTGGTTTACAAATGTGCATGTATATAAACAAACAACATATACATAAAAAATATTCTGTTTATTTGTTGCAGCGGGAGGGATGATGCAACCAGGCAAATATGTTAAATATATATTTTAATCTAGCAACATTATTTTGAAATCCATCATATAAAAAAAAAGAAAAAGAAAAACCAAATACAATAATTTTCTTAAATGCTCTGATTATAAAACAGTACAAATTTACATTTGACTTAAGATCTAAGCGTAAAAAACAAATGTATATTTTTTGCATTTTTTATTACTAGTAGCATACATTTATTTATATTGTGAACAAATGATAAGGAAAACTGAACGCAAATGATGATTAATTTGTAAAATATTATTGTGTCCATATTTTGTTCCTTGAAGGAGGAGAATCCACCATATCGCCGTATGTAGGCTGCATATTCGTGGTGAGGTATGAGGAATAATAAGGCGACTGAAGCATAAGATCTTCAGGGTGGAAATAAGCTGCAGTCTAAAGTGAAAAAAAAAAAATGATTGCTTATTTCATTAATTCCAATTAACTATCAGTGTTACACTGTTACAACTGTAATATTTTTTTTTAGTTCACACACGTTAGGAAAAAGAGGTCTAGAGCCTGCACCAGCCTCCTGTGTGAGAGAGAATGGCAGGGACATCATCAGTGACACGATCCATTTACCAAAACCACTTCATCAAGCTACCTTTGTTTTGGTGCTTAGATTATCCCATTGATTTTATCGAGAGCCGTGTAACCCCAGACTAGCTCTATTACCTGCACTCCGTGGGACACTTTGCATTAGAAATCGTATCTCTACTACAACAAATCATGCAGACAGGGAGTAGAAATGTGAGATATCCTGACAGGGAACATATTAACTATTTCCCCCTTATGACCCTTGAGACCTCTTTGATACAGACGTATGAGTGTAGTAAGAGGTAGTCATTTAGAAATTACATTCCCAAAAAGTCATCAGTACCTTAAGACCCTCCAGAGATAAAATGTATGAAATAAGCACATATTAATTATTTTTATACAAAATATTCTTTCCTGGGTAGGTTCATCACCCGTGGCTAATCATTAAGCTTCTATCCCCCCCAAAGAGGATCTCATCAGCTTGTAATTGATACAAAACAGGTTTTGTATTTATAACTATTCAGAATGTACCTCCATAGAAATTAACGCAAGCTGCCCAAACAAGTTAGGCTTACAGGACATCCGTTATGGCTATAGTAAGCAAATCCCATGTATCACTGTTATAATCTGTGTCCACAAAAAAATATATATTTTTTTTAACACTAGACAATATACCAACATACCAAAGGCGGGTATTTATAGACCACAGAATTGTTAACATCAATGGGATAAAGGCTTTGTGTGTCGGCATTCCTTGCATTGACGAGCCGGATATACAATTCTGTATTTTCCAACTAAAAAGAGATACAAATTGAATTATAAATATTCCGTTACAAGAAAACAAAAAGGATCGTATCATGTTTATTATTTTTCATTCTCAGAAAGATAGTGGTTTACTAAAGCTATTCTTAACAATTAAACATGCTATCAAATTAAAAATACGGGTAGACTGAAAATCAAACTTCACATGCTTTCAATATTATTTATCAAAGTGTCAATTGTAAATTCAAAATTAATTTTAAATATTAAGCTGTGATTGACAATTTTCTTTCCTAATAAGCTGTTTTCAGTTTAACTCTCTTGGCCTAAAAATTTATATTTTTAATTCCTGATAATTCACACTAAAGTTGATACTAACGGTATTATAAACATTTATAACATTTTGCACCATAATAATTTACTGAAGATATTATACATATATTTCCAGGTGAGTATTTTGTATAATTATTCCCCAGCTTTATTTTTGATTGTATAATATTGTAACATTGTTTGTGTCATTAGTAGAGTTTACTAAAGTGAATAACCCTGTTTGTGTTTTCTATTTTATGACATATTAATGATGACTTCATAGACATTACATCATCATACACAGCTTCATGCAAGGTAAAATCTGTTATCCCATAACGCCCCTTTGGACATTTCATGCCATTATGGAAATAGTTGGCTTTAACTTCCTCCAAGAAGGCATGGGGTGTCCTGTAGTTTTAGCTGGAGCAGGTTCACAGTTTTCAATGAATAGCAGGGGCTTCCCTCTGTCAGCAAAGGCCAGATTTAGTGGATGTTACAAGTGTCACATGCCAGTAAACAGCCTAGCTGAAATTTCCCATCCAGCGTTGCCATTATGATGTCATCACTGATATTGCTTTGAGCAGGGGTTATCGTAAGAGGAACCGCAGGTAATGAAACCCCCTTTAGGGTTTCTCAGTACCCCCTCAAGTACCTGATCACACTGCTTGTTTATTTTAGTGCCCAAATGTACTGTGCCCATCTATCACAGCAGAACCTGAATTTGTTACCAAATGCTTATATCAACATTATCTCAGGACCTTTTTTTCTTTTTCTTTCTATTTCAACTTACACTTAAATATAATATAAACTGAAACCTAGACCTTTAGAGTAATACTTAGTGAGTTTATACATTTATATAGACAGGATACTTTACTTAAAGGGACACTAACTACATTTTTGGGCTAGAGCCCCAGGTGTTTTTTGACCCTAGCAACACCCCTGGTTTCCAATAAGAGCAAATTGTGTATGCATAAAAGCCTTTTTAAGTTTTGTCCACTAAAAGGTCACATGGAAGTGATTTTCACTGCAGATTAAATCACATGACATATTTTTCTATAAAAGGAGAACATACCTGTGGTACTCCATTCAGTGCCCCTGTAGTGAGAGAAGGTTTGACGGGAAGGATACGAATTGGAACTTTCCACTGTCCGCTAATGACCCGATTTTGATAATCAAAAATGTCTATTTTCACCCATCCTCGAGGAATTAAACGACTGACTTCTTGGCCATAAGGATCATATCCTCCTGATGCCTGAAGCTCAATAATCAATGATATATTTGGAGATGGCCGTACTCTAGTGTGCGTTTATGAATAAAGAATGTTAGAATAATGAATAAAAGAGTTACATTCATTGAAAAGAATGCTCCTAAACATGTTTTAAAGTGCATCTTTTAAAATGGATCTGTCTCCTAGATTTAAAATATACTTCACTTAATTACAGTACACCTGTTGTATTTTTATTAAAGACATTTTTTTTTTATAAATAATAATTAATGCACAAGCCTCTTCATAATTCCACTAACAGGAGATATTTAGACACACTGATGCAAAAGAAGCCCATGTGCTTCAACCTCCTACACGATATCGTGCTCGAAGGCCTGTGTGCTTACAATATGCATTGGGACAAATGTTTGCGGGGAGAATATACCAGTAAAAAGTTACAGAAACATAATTGTGCTACTTTAGGAAGTACTGCTTTGCACTCAGCATTTCAAAACAGATATTAGAAGCCATACTTTACAGTCACTATACAAAACAACGAGTATACAGGGAGTAAAGTATAGAACACAGACAAAATGTTAGATTGATGGGAAGCAAGATGTCATTAACTGAGATCTGCCCTTAGGATATATTTAATGAAATGGCTATTTTTTATGGTAACTATATTTGTCTTGCTACTTTTAGAACTACACATGAGAAAGCGTCACTAGATTGCATAATTTACTTTGTTATTGTTATTTGGGAGTACTTACCTGGGGACGGCTTGCTTCGTGGCTAAAATAGCTATGTTCTGTTTTTTGCTCTCACGAAGCTTGGATGCAGAACTTTCACAATAAATTGGGGGGAGGGGTGAAGGACTTCCCATCTCCAGACCTCCATTGCAAAGACTTACAGCTAACCGGCATACTCTGTAGGTTGGGTCAAGCCCAAGTATGTAGTCATAAAACACAACAAACCCAGTGCTGCAGGTAAAGAAAAACATAGTAGGCATGTTTTCTCATGTGTATTAAACTATGTGGAAAAATATATTCAACAGTTATAGTGGCAACACTTACATAGGATCATACGGGGCAGGTTCCAACCCGTGACTGAATATCTGTAAATGTTTAGAAAGGTCTGGAGTGTCAGGCCTGTCTTCTTCCTGTAGAGCAGGAGTCACTTTTTTTTTTTATAGTTTTTGATATTAGCACATAGCATAATCATATCACACATATTCACAAACTGCAGTTACCATTGGAAGAACTGAAAGGGCCTGTGGAATGGCTCGACGCGTAGCTGAGGTTTTTACGCGACGCTTCAATTTCTGAATTTGCAGTTCTTGCTTTAACACTTCCAATTCTGCATTTAGAGTCTTTATATTTTGACGGGTATTTTCTCTCATGAACTTTGGCAATTGTACACTTTTCTCGACTTCAGCTGCAATGAGAAAATAACCAACACAAGAAATGCAGAAGGTGGAGAAACAGAGACAGGGAGATTTATTTTAAATGTTTAGTGCTCTGAATCCAACTTCAACAAAATTATATTAGCAAATACGCATTTATCATTATCATTTCCTAACGTGTATATCTTCCCATTTCTAAAAATTATTTACACCAATTTTTTAAACAACTACTGGTCTTAAAGGACCACTGTAGTGCCAGGAAAACATACTCGTTTTCCTGGCACTATAGTGCCCTGAGGGTGCCCCCACCCTCAGGGTCCCCCTTCCGCCGGGCTGGATGGCGAGGAAAGGGTTAAATCTTACCTTTTTTTCCAGCGCCGGGCGGGGAGCTCTCCGCCTCCTCGGCTGAATGCGCATGCGTGGCAGGAGCTGCGCGCGCATCCAGCCAGTCTCATAGGAAAGCATTCATAATGCTTTCCTATGGACACTGGCGTCTTCTCACTATGATTTTCACAGTGAGAAGCACGCAAACGCCTCTAGCGGCTGTCAATGGGACAGCCACTAGAAGCTTTAGAGGCTGGATTAACCCTATTATAAACATGCTATGTTTATAAAAAAAAGGGTTAATCCTAGAGGGACCTGGCACCCAGACCACTTCATTAAGCTGAAGTGGTCTGGGTGCCTAGAGTGGTCCTTTAAAAGTATCAATCCCTCCATTCATCTACCCACCCACTCACCAATTCAAAGTCAAGTGGTTCATAAAGTTAGTGGAATAGACTTAAGCGTATGATGGTATGTAATGCAATAAGTACTATAGCCTAATCCTGGATGCATAACTGCCTTCTAAATCCAAAAAACTTTGGGATTCACAATTTAACAAAACTTAGCTTTTATTTTATTTTAAGTGTGCCCATAAAAAGATCATATATATTTATTTTTCTTCTTCTTTTTTTTTTTTTAAATGCCAGTTTTTCTCAAGCACAGCAAGTGCTTACAGCTCCAATCAGAAAAATGTGTATTTGGAAATCTGTTCAACTGGGCACACATACTGGGTAAGAAATTATCTAACATCAAGTGTCCTTGGCAAGGGCTTGGATTTAAAAAAAGACGTTGATATATAGTTTTTCTTACCCAGTGTGTGTAAAGTTGAATGGATTTCCAAATATAATTTTCTTCTGATTGGAGCTTTAAGCACTTGCCATTTTTAAAAAAAAAATCGTATTTATTTTACTAGTTATTTTATTATTCTCTCTTTTTAGAAATGTTGTATCAAAACTTTTGTCAGCTAACACATGAACTCACTTGCCAGCCATAAGCAACCCTTGCAAACTTTTAGTGGATGCCAGAAAGTAATGAACATTATGAGCAGTGCTTGATAGAATATATTTATATCTCCTGAGTCATATGAATCATATAAAACCGAGTTCCAAAACCCTGTGCCAACTTCACTACTCAAATCAAGTCTTAATTCTTACACAATTTACCGTCCCCCACAGGACCTCCGGGAGTTGCAGGAAACAAAAGTGTTGCGCAATCTTTGCCAAAACAGCTGAATTATAACAAAATGTCCAACTCAGTGCAGTTACAAGTTCTTTGAAATTGTAGTACAGTTCATAATCCTTGACTGGAACACTGGACCCATGTGTTGGTTTTACTAGGTCCCTACGGAATAGGTCAGGCACATAAAAGTCATTAGGCCCAAGGCACAATATATTGTTTATGGCAGTTAGAACTGCCTTCTCCAATACAGCAGAGATCCAGGAGGAGTGTATAATAATGTTGTTTGGCAGAACTTGCCTTTGTATTAGATGTGAAATTGAAAGATGGTTCACAAAGCTAATGTCTTCATGTACATAATGTGGTCCTTTACTCGATTATTTGAGTCTGTTCTCTATTTGTACCTCCCCAGAGGTTCTATATGTTAACCACAGCTTTCCTAATAATCAGAACTACATTTGGGTCCATATCTATTGTTGTTATGTTGCTGATCTATACTTTGCATGTGGATCTTCGGTTACCCTGACATGACAGTATTAAAATGGTATAACGTTTTTTTTTTTTTTTTTTATACAGCTTATCTTGTTTCTCAAGTGATTTCATTCTCTAAAAATATAAGATCACACTGACGATAATAATGAGCCAATTCCACTAACATATGAGAACATCAGACATTTAACTTTTATTTTCTTTCAGTCTTTTTTTCCAGTCAAAACTTACCCAAAGCTGATGGGACCCAGCGACTATCATCCCATTTGTCCCCTGGAGGCCTGACTCGGACGCTTACTCTGCAGCCACAACCTGAGGTCGCTTGTGGACTACCCAGACCCACTCACTTAGAGTCGAGACACTTATGTTTTCTATTTTACAAGTTTGTTTTCTTTTCGTTATAAAAGTTTTGAAATTTTTGATAAGGCAAACGTGCACTCCACAATCAGATTGGTTGGCCTTTTAGCCAACAACTGACCCTGCCCCCTCCCTCTACCCCCCTCACCTCCTGTCTCAATTTGAGCCTAGTTGAGGGCCCCATTATCTTGAATGTGCAGAGGCATTACTCCTCTCAGTACGCAGTCTCCTAGGTATTGGACAACTGAAAACCATATTCAATGTTACACTCGCCTTAATCCCTAAATTTATCTATCTTGCCCCTGTTGGCTGGCCCGACTTTGCAAGGGTAACACTAAGTTGAACCCATTCCATAAAGCCCCTAGTAGGCTGAACCGAGCCGGTAGTACCAAAGTCCTATTAAAAAACCTTAGCTCACTATCGACACCGATACTGTTTATTTTGTATTGTAACGGTTGACATTTGATGTAATACCTGCATGACAATATTTATTCTATGACAATTTCCTCATAATTTGTTAGAATGAGGATCAGTAAATAAAAAAATTAAAATTAAAATTAAAAATTACCGAAAGCTATACCTGGTTTATTTAAACCTGCCTATATCCTAACATTGCTTCTGCTTCACTAGTGCTGATGTTTCTGTTTTTATTTCTGTTGTGATCCAGTTTGTCAAACTACCTGATCAACCGATTGTTGTTTTATTCTTTAGTCAGTTTTCTATAATGATCTTCTGGTTTGTGTATCCCCTATCTCCCTATACATCTAATGCCAGTTTATCTTGACTACACTGAACTTCTAGTGGGTCAAGATGTTAGCCAGGATCCTTGTGGATCACACACAAATTCCACAACTACTTAAACGCTATGGCTCAATTTGAGCGAGAAACAGATGGTAAACCATATCATTTGAGAATCACAAATAATATCAGCAAATCTCTTCACTGCTATATGAAGAAATTAATCTTATTTATTTCTGTTTCTTAAATATGTTTACAGTTGTAAAATAAATTGTATTCGAGTAGCTGCTGTTCCGTTAACTCATTTCAGTACTCTTGCCAAACTGTTTCAAATCAAAACGTGATAGAGCTATTCTAAGCCTTGTGCAAATTTCCTTCATATTGTGATGCAGTGGTGTGTGAAGCAACCTCTGTTAGATTTAAAGAAGTGGTATCTGTTTATAAGGGTTTATAGTTTAGATATCTTTATCAACTGTAACCAAGAGCAAGCTACATTATTGTTTGCATACATAAGACACGCTATGACAACAATTGTTTTTCTTTGGTGCACCATCTACTATATCAAATGTCTATAGACATGGTGCAAATGTTAATTTTACAGTAACATTATCCTTTATTATTTTTATCAGTAGAATACATGTGTTGCTTGGTACCTAAATGTATCAAAAGTCGTATTTACATCTTCCCCATCAGAAATTGTGTATGTCTTTCTTAATCTAAAGCAGGCAAGCAATTTACATAAATGTGGGGTGAAACTTAAAAGTCGCACATGCGGAGGTATGTACTATTAAAGCGGTAAGTTACAATCTATTGTTAATTAACTACATGATAAAAGGGACTCTAAAAACACCCAGACCACTTCAGCTCATTGAAGTGGTGCAGTGTCCCTGTCCCTGTCCCCGCCCCCCTTATTTCTGCAATGTAAATAATTGCAGTTTTAGAGAAACTGCAATAATTACCTTGCAGGACTAAGACTGCCTCTAGTGGGTAGGCGCCTGGGAGGGCTGTCCGGATGAAAATATAGTATAGGGCAGGGGTTCACAATTAATTTTTCCTGTGGAACTCTTTGACATAGTGAATCAACATCGTGGAACATTTGCTATATATATATATACAAACTAATTTCTACAGACCGTAAACAGATTGTAGTACTTAGGAGCAGGTGTATAGAGTTGGTGTTTGTATATACAAATACAATGACACACAGATATACACTTACAGATACACTGACACACAGATACACACACTGGCACAATGATACACGCATTGGCACATACACACACACACTCTGACAGATACACTGACACAGGCACATACCACACAGATACACACTAGCACATACACACACTGACATACACACACACATTGAAATACACACAGATACACACTGGCAGATATACACTGAAATACAGATACACACACTGACACAGGTACACACACACGCACATGCTTATATTTGCAGTCACCCTCCTGTTCACTTACTTTTTTTCTGCAGGACTTCCTTTAGTGCTGCTGGCTGAGGTTGGTGGGCTGCTCAGTCCCAACTGCTTTTGCCCTCTAGCCGCATGCTCTATCCTACATGGGCCCGATTGCGATGTTAGACAGCCACGGCACCTGACAAGACCCCTGTTTAGCGATACCCATCTGGTGGCCCTACATGCTTGGGCCACCCGATGGGCAAATCGCTGCGGAACACCAATTGTGAAACGCTGGTGTGAGGAATACAGATTTGTATTCCTTTCATTATAGCATTCCTTTACATGGTTACTCCAAACATCATAACCATATGATGCCAGTAGTATTCTGGCCAGTTTCTTGTTAATGGGGCAACTGTTTAGCAATGGTTTGCTCCCTTACCTGGGTTCCCACTGGGCTCCAAGGCTCCTACAAATGTCATGGTAATATATATTATACACATGGAGCAAAATATACAACTGAGTGCATATAGCATAGTGTATTTGCAATTATAACCTTGATTTAATATTGTTATATAACCTTTTCAAATAATTAAATATTTTTGGATAAAATTAAAATTACTTTTTTCCCCCCAAAATATTCCAATATTGAAAAAAAATTATATAAAAATATGTCAAGCAATATCAAAATACTAAAAAAAAATCAAAATATGTATCATAATATTAAAGGGTTACTCCAACTACCATGACCAGCTATTTGAAGTGGTCATGGTGGTAGTAGTCAGGATATGCAGTGTTGAAGTTTGAACAGCTTGAAAGTTTGAAAGCTTGTGTGCTGGGGACTTATTACACTCCTGGCACAAGTGACATTGGCAGCCTGGACCTATCTTCTGAACTGCTAAATGTCAATTTTGTAGCTTTGTTAATCCCCCCGAACTCCTCTATGTGGTCCCTCCATCTCCCTCTATTGCAATTTTTTTTCCCTCTGTGCCTTCCCAGTCCCTTCCCTCTCCCCTCGCCGGCTCAGAGCGTGCATGCACTTCTCTACGTTACAGGTCAGTAGATGGAGGAGGAAGATCAGTGCCGGAAGCTTTGCCTGGTACTGGACCACAGGTAAGTAAAAAAAAGTTTGTTTTACCATTTAATAGGGGGATGACCTAGCTACATATGCCCAATAGGGCATTTTAAGGTTACAAAAAAAACATTAGTTTAAAAAAAAATCCTATAAATCATTTGAATAGCTTATCCTAAATATTAAATCATTTGAATAGCTTACCCAACAATATTAACTTGCAAAAAAATTCAGAAATGTTATTCACTTAAGTTAAAAACTGTTTTCTTATCTGTAACTTGATTGTTTAGCAAGTAATTAAAGTTATGCCAACCAAATTTTTTTAAAATAATCATCAACATTAAATAATCTTCTATTTATGCCTATTTAAATGAGAAATACATTTTGGTAGTGAAGGGTTTAATAATGCTGAAGCAATCATTAACCCACCACTGTTCCAGTACTGTTTGACACAATGTTTTATCATTATTCCACAGGTGAAAAAGAGTCCTATACCTTCAATACCCAATTTTTGGTGATCACAACCCTTTTGCAGAAGAGTTATCTAAAATGTAAGGAGTAATTCAATCAGGGACGTATTAGCCGCGAGGCAAACAAGGCAAGGCCGCCCCCAAATGCCCAGGGCAAATGCCTTGTTAGCCTCGCGGCTAACAGACATGCCGAGCGGGCGGCTGGCGAGGGAGCTCTTCCTCTGAACTGACTGCTCAGCTCCCTCACGCGCCGACAGCAGAGTGAGTCTGGAAGCCGGAAGATGACGTCATATTCCGTCTCCCAGCCTCACTCTGCGGTGCGCGAGGGAGCTGAGCAGTCAGCTCAGAGGAAGAGCTCCCTCGCCAGCTGCCCGCACAGCAGCCAGCGCCGCCTGCCTGACCGGCAGCCACTGGACCACCAGGGAGAGAGAGACCCCGCACCCCAGCACTCCCAAAGGTAAGGAGGTTGGGAGGGCAGGGGATTTAAAAAAAGTTAATGTGAGTGATTGTGTGTGTGTGTGTCTGACTGTGTGTGTTTGTGTCTGACTGTGTGTGTGTGTTTGTGTCTGACTGTGTGTGTGTGTGTTTGTGTCTGACTGTGTGTGTGTGTTTGTGTCTGACTCTGTGTGTGTTTGTGTCTGACTGTGTGTGTGTGTGTGTTTGTGTCTGACTGTGTGTGTGTGTTTGTGTCTGACTGTGTGTGTGTGTGTGTGTGTTTGTGACTGTGTGTGTTTGTTTGTGACTGTTTGTGTCTGACTGTGTGTGTGTGTTTGTGTCTGACTGTGTGTCTGTGTGTTTGTGTCTGACTGTGTGTGTGTGTTTGTGTCTGACTGTGTGTGTGTGTGTTTGTGTCTGACTGTGTGTGTGTGTGTGTTTGTGTCTGACTGTGCGTGTGTGTGTGTTTGTGTCTGACTGTGTGTGTGTGTTTGTGTCTGACTGTGTGTTTGTGTCTGACTGTGTGTTTGTGTGTGTCTGACTGTGTGTGTGTGTGTATTTAGAAGGTGGGGCGGGGGGAAGGGTTGGGTGGGGGTGGCGCGGGGGAGGGGGGCACCTGAGTTTTGTCCTGCCTAGGGCAGCACAAGCCAGGATACATCACTGAATTCAATACTTGGCAAATTCAGCACTTAAATGGATTTGAAACATTACTAAAAAAAAACTTCAAACAATTAACAAATACCCCAAAACATTAACTTATCAGAACATCCACCACAAAAACCTTAATTTTTCACCAAAAGACTCATGTCTTATAAGTCTTAAAAGGGCGCAGTGTAATACATTTTTAAAACAGTGACAGGGGGAGGAATGTGCATACTAGCCAAGATGGACTCAGTCTTCTCATTTACCTGTGGTCCAGTGAGGCGCTTCTGTAATCTGGCTTGGGTCATCGCCAGTCATTGGCTGAGAACGCGGACTACTCTCAGCCAATGACTGACATTATGCGCAATGAAAGTTGCACATAATTGACATTTTACAGCCCAGGACTTGGAGTTGGTACATGCAGCATTTCCAAGCGAAATGCTCTACATATAGTTCCCAGGCAATACGGTCACTTCATATTCCTGAAGTGGTCACGGTGCTTGAAGTTACTTTTTAAGTGCAACTTCCTTGTCATGTTATAAAATTCAGACACAGCCCAGTCAAGTCCCACCCCATTATCTAAGCAATTAGGTGTTCATCACACATATTGCTGGCCAGAAATTCAAGTTAAAAATATATATTTTCAGTAGGACACATAATAAAATGTTTTGTCTCCTACATCTGATTTACTCCAGACATATACACTTTCATGTTGGGGTTTCTTTCTTTTTCAGAGCTATAATTTCTCTGCCTGTTCTATGATGGGTCTGTGTTCTTGTTTGCTTCTAATATAATGCTCACCATTGCCTGAAAATGGACTGGTGTCTACAATTCACTGATTGTCTTATGACTTCTGATCTGTCCCTGACTACTAGCCTACTAGTTTAGATCCATTTGGTTCAGTTTGTATCTGGATTAAATTTGGAGCACAATCTCTGGTGACATTGTCTTTGGAACCTAATCCATCTAAAAATATTGTATGCTGCTTTCCATATATCGTATGCTTTAACTGAGCCATTAGGACACATGTAAACAAAATAAAATACGCTCAGTTACCTCCATGGGTTGTCCAAGGAAGCCTGCTATTTTTCTGTCTTTGCAGCTGAAGTTTGAAGAGTTGTTCCTCTAATTGTTGGTTTTCAATTTCAAGATTGATTAACTTCTCATTCATGTGCCACTTTACTGTCCCATGTTCTCCTAAATACACAGAACAGTACAGTCTTATGACATCCAGTAATATAGAACAACTTAACAGGACAAGATGATTTTTCTATTGTTCTGGAAGAACACATACCTTTGGGTGCTTGGTGACCACAAAACAGTAACTCTGAAATTCTACTCTCATAGATCCTGCTCAATTATGTGCTATACTCTACCTTTTTAAATCTAACTTTAGCAAAGAATCCTGTTTGATTATTATTATTATCGGCATTTATGTAGCGCCAACAAATTCTGTAGCACTTTACAATATTTTAGGAGGGGGAGATTTAACAATAAATGAGACAATTACAAAAACTCACAGGAACAATATGATGAAGAGGACCCTGCGCAAACAAGCTTACAGTTTAGAGGAGGTGGGGTATAAACACAGGAAGACAGGAGATCACAATCAAGCAAGGTGGGAGTGAGGCAGGAGGAGTGAGTAGAGTGCTGCCCTTTAGGAGAGAGCAAGAGGTATGTGAGGCTATAAGCTTTCCTAAAGAGATGGGTTTTAAGGCACTTCTTAAACGATTGAAGACTAGGGGAGAGTCTGATGGCGGTAGGCAGGCTATTTCAAAGGAAGGAAGCTGCCTGCGAGAAGTCCTGCAAGCATGAGTTGGCCGTCTGGGTGCGAGCAGCAGACAGGAGAAGATCATCGACAGAACAGAAAGACCGAGATGGGGCATACTTATGGATCAGTGATAAGATATAGGAGAGGGTAGAATCATTCAGTGCTTTATAAGTGTGGATTAGTACTTAGAATTGACTCCTATTAGATACAGGAAGCCAATGTAAGGACTGACAGAGGGGTGAAGTGTGAGAGGAGCTACTGGAGAGGAAAATCAGTCTACAGGCAGCATTCATTACAGATTGTAGCGGGGCAATGCGGCTTCTGGGAAGGCCAATTAGAAGAGGATTTGGTGACAGACTGGATGTGAGGTTCAAAGGTGAGGCCAGAATCAAGTATAACGCCAATACAACGTGCTTGCATGGATGGACTGATGAGAAGGGGATCAGTATTAGGAGGAGGAAAGACAAGGAGTTCAGTTTTAGAGAGCTTGAGTTTCAAAAAGCAGGAAGACATCCAGTCAGAGATGAAAGAAAGGAAATTAGTGACACGTTGTAGGACAGCAGGGGAGAGGTCAGGGAAGGAGAGATATATCTGGGTGTCATCAGAGTACAGGTGGAAGCAGAATCCAAACAAATGAATGAGTTTGCCAAGATAGGCAGTATAGAGCGATAAAAGGGGACCAAGAACTGAACCTTGAGGGACTGAAAAGGCCTGACTGAATGTATGCCTGACTATCCTGCACTCCACACATTGAGATGGTGAAGAGTCCCCTACCAGGTACTCTAGACACACCAATGAATCAGTAGCCCTATACAAACAGAATCCAGAAAATGCCTAGATCCTGGTTTGTGTGCCAAAAGGGCTGGGGTGGTAAAAAGGATAAAAAGTAGTACAGGAAGAGTAACCTGCATTCAATCCTTGCAGATTGTGAAGAAGCAGTAAGAAAAACATTTGCCAATACTTCTAAGGCATAAATCACAACTTCCAACTCTTTTGTGAAACTTGCAGATTTGTAAAATGCTAAGCAAATTCACCATTTTGTGCACATCACTGAGATCGCTCTTGTGGAATATTAAAGGGAGAAGTGATTTTATAGATTATTTTGAGGAAAAGACTGTAGCATTTGGACAGTTTTCTTATTACACCATATTAACCTTATTATCATAGCTCTAAGATGCTTCTCTTGTATTTAATTAATAACTTTCCTATTGCTAGAGTTAATAACAGAATTACTGCCATGTAAGTTTGTCCAATGGGAGGTATGTAATTGGGTGGGGGTGGGCGGACCTTGGGTGGGGAGTGCCTATGATGCAATCTGTGTTGCTGGTAAAGCCCAAAATAGGAAAGAGAACAGACCATGCAGAAAGTGCACTCTTACAGTACTTTATTTATGATCCTAGTGCCTTTAGCACAGCAAGAATGTGTCCAATGATGCGCTCACACTGTGCTGGCTGAGGATAGTTTACCTAGACCACATGGAACAAAACCAGGATAGAAGGACAGGACTCTGAAACTGGTGCTTTCCTGTGTAAATCAGGACTATTAGAAGGTCAGCAATATCAATAAAAGTAAAAAAAAAAAAAAATGTCAATAGAAACTCTAATATTTAGTTGCAAGGGCAAAACTAGTGTTAATACTAGTATTGTAGGGGAACAATGCATAGTCAAAAAATCCACTACAAAAACATTAGCTGTGTAATGCTGACCCTGCAAGACAGATCCCTGGCTCACTATGAACAGACATTTAATTGATGTGACTAGAGAGCAAAGCTATGGCTTTCATTAGATAATTGCACTAGAACAAATGTTTCAAAACAAAGACTTGTGTACTGAAATTCTGAAATAATAGCCATCGACCCTGACTGAAACAGTAAATAATTAATTACTGCATGTTCTGTGACCTCTAAATTCTTTCAAGCAACATTTTCACTATGCTAACAACCTGCGTTGTAAATGATTTTCTGGTAAATTAACCAGTGTGCTACATACTTTTGGTTTTCTTGCGAATTGGTCGCATTCGTTTTTCTCGTTGTTCTATCATCTGTGCTTCTGTTAAAAGTTCCTGTAAGTGTGCTAAGATCATACGATCATTTCCTCCATTTTGCAGGTAAGTCAGACGCAAGGCACTGAGCACAAAGACAATAATCACTTTATTAAGTAGACTTTTTTTCATTTCACCTTCACTAAGTATAAATATCCTAGTAAAATGGAATTCTCCACACTAACCAGTATAATAAAGTGGTTTTGGTACCTAGAAGTTTACGCACTATGTCAGAAAGTGGAGAGAAAACTGACCAGATAATTACACAATTTAGATCAAAATAGCTTAGGGATGATATGATATTTACAATGCCTCTGCAAAGATGCAGAGGATGAGAATTGGATCCTGCAGGGTGAAAGATAGCACAGGGTGAAAACAAAGTTAAAGATCTTCTAATCTGACAAATTAGAAATTAAGGAGCTACAGGGAGTGCAGAATTATTAGGCAAGTTGTATTTTTGAGGATTAATTTTATTATTGAACAACAACCATGTTCTCAATGAACCCAAAAAACTCATTAATATCAAAGCTGAATATTTTTGGAAGTAGTTTTTAGTTTGTTTTTAGTTATAGCTATGTTAGGGGGATATCTGTGTGTGCAGGTGACTATTACTGTGCATAATTATTAGGCAACTTAACAAAAAACAAATATATACCCATTTCAATTATTTATTATTACCAGTGAAACCAATATAACATCTCAACATTCACAAATATACATTTCTGACATTTAAAAACAAAACAAAAACAAATCAGTGACCAATATAGCCACCTTTCTTTGCAAGGACACTCAAAAGCCTGCCATCCATGGATTCTGTCAGTGTTTTGATCTGTTCACCATCAACATTGCGTGCAGCAGCAACCACAGCCTCCCAGACACTGTTCAGAGAGGTGTACTATTTTCCCTCCTTGTAAATCTCACATTTGATGATGGACCACAGGTTCTTAATGGGGTTCAGATCAGGTGAACAAGGAGGCCATGTCATTAGATTTTCTTCTTTTATACCCTTTCTTGCCAGCCACGCTGTGGAGTACTTGGACGCGTGTGATGGAGCATTGTCCTACATGAAAATCATGTTTTTCTTGAAGGATGCAGACTTCTTCCTGTACCACTGCTTGAAGAAGGTGTCTTCCAGGAACTGGCAGTAGGACTGGGAGTTGAGCTTGACTCCATCCTCAACCGAAAAGGCCCCACAAGCTCATCTTTGATGATACCAGCCCAAACCAGTACTCCACCTCCACCTTGCTGAGTCGGACTGGAGCTCTCTGCCCTTTACCAATCCAGCCACGGGCCCATCCATCTGGCCCATCAAGACTCACTCTCATTTCATCAGTCCATAAAACCTTAGAAAAATCAGTCTTGAGATATTTCTTGGCCCAGTCTTGACGTTTCAGCTTGTGTGTCTTGTTCAGTGGTGGTAGTCTTTCAGCCTTTCTTACCTTAGCCATGTCTCTGAGTATTGCACACCTTGTGCTTTTGGGCACTCCAGTGATGTTGCAGCTCTGAAATATGGCCAAACTGGTGGCAAGTGGCATCGTGGCAGCTGCACGCTTGACTTTTCTCAGTTCATAGGCAGTTATTTTGCGCCTTGGTTTTTCCACACGCTTCTTGCGACCCTGTTGACTATTTTGAATGAAAAGCTTGATTGTTCGATGATCACGCTTCAGAAGCTTTGCAATTTTAAGAGTGCTGCATCCCTCTGCAAGATATCTCACTATTTTTTACTTTTCTGAGACTGTCAAGTCCTTCTTTTGACCCATTTTGCCAAAGGAAAGGAAGTTGCCTAATAATTATACACACCTGATATAGGGTGTTGATGTCATTAGACCACACCCCTTCTCATTACAGAGATGCACATCACCTAATATGCTTAATTGTTAGTAGGCTTTCGAGCCTATACAGCTTGGAGTAAGACAACATGCATAAAGAGGATGATGTGGTCAAAATATTCATTTGCCTAATAATTCTGCACTCCCTGTATGTTTATGTATATAGTGTTAAAATGAAAATATGAAAACATTATTACAAAGGAAACTCCGAAATATTGCAAGATAAAAAAAAGTAGTTGTGTATATTTATACATATTTTACTTATTTATGCACCCAACAGAGCAACAGCCAATCAACAAATGACCAAATGGCACCAAATGAAATTTTGGCTTTCAATTCAGTCATTTATTAATCAATATTTGTTTTTGGATTAAATTAATGTAAATCAAATTATTTATTGCAGGCAGGGCCGGACTGGGAAAAAAATTAGGCCCAGGCATTTTTCAATCAGAGCGGCCCCCTAAGAAGGGGGCGGGGCCAGAGAGGGTGTGTTTTGTCATCACTAATGACAACACGCCCCCTCTCAAAGTGAGCATGTTGGTTCAATGCCCAGAGCCCTGCTGAAGAGTTCTGGCATTAGAAAAAGGCCCTGTATTTGTTCTGCCCAGCGCAAGCAAATGTAATAACATGCTTGTGTTGTGTTTGCTTTTAAATTGTCTCTGGTGTCTCCACAAGTGGGATACCAGAGGACAAAAGGGCCAGGAAAGTGTATGGTGCATGTGTTTGGAGCCTGCTTGTGGGATTGCGTGTGTGTAGAGTGTGGTGTGGTGTGGTATTGTATAAATAGGTCAATTTAATTTGTGTTTGTGGTGTAATATGTATGGCTAGGGGCTGTAGAGAGTGTGTGTATAGGGGGCATAGTTTTATAGGGGATGCAGCGAGTGTGTGCATACGGGCTGAAGTGTGTGTGTATAGGTGACGTGGTGTGTGTAGGGGTTGCAGAGAGGGTGTGTTTAGAGAATGTTGTATGTGTTTGCTGACAAGGAATGTAGTGTGTGTGTGTAGGAGATCTACTGTGTAAAGGACCCGGTGTGTGTGTGTGTGTGTGTGTGTGTATAGAGGATAAAGAGTGCATATAGAGTAAGGGATCTAGTGTGTATCTGGAGCGTAATGTGTAGTGGTGCATTGTGAGGGGTGCTGTAGTGTGTGTGTATGTATATATATTTGGACTTATTGTATGTGTGAGGGGCGCAGTGTGTGTATGTAAGAGGGGTGCTGTGTGTGAGGGTGTTTTTATCTGCTGTCACATTCTAGGTTTCTAATTTTCTTTGCCTGTTAACTCACTGAGGGTTATTTTATATATATATATATATATATATATATATATGAGGGTGCTGTGTGTGTCTAGGGGGTGCTGTGTCTGGGGGGTGCTGTGTGTGTCTGGGTGCGCTGTGTGTGTCTGGGTGCGCTGTGTGAGTCTGGGTGTGCTGTGTGTGTCTGGGTGCTGTGTGTGTCTGGGGGTGCTGTGTGTGTCTGGGTTTCGCTGTGTCTGGGGAGTTGTGTTTGTGTCTGCTGGGGTTTCCTTTGTCTGGGTTGCGGTCAGTGTCTGGGGGTTAGCTGTTGTTGTCTGGGTGCTGTGTGTGTTGTCTGGGGTTGCTGTGTGTGTCTGGGGTGCTGTGTGTCTGGTGCTGTGTGTATCTGGGGTTGCTGTGTGTGTCTGGGGTTGCTGTGTTGTGTCTGGGTTGCGGTGTGTGTCTGGGGTGCTGTGTGTGTCTGGGGGTTAGCTGTGTGTGTCTGCTTGGGGTTTGCGGTGTGTGTCTGGGTGCGGTGTGTGTGTCTGGGGTTTTTGGTGTGTGTCACTGGGAGTTGCTGTGTTGTGTCTGCCGGAGTTGCTGTGTGTGTCTGAGGTTGCTGTTGTGTCTGGGGGCTGTGTCTGGAGTTGCTGTGTGTGTCTGGGGGTGCTGTGTGCAGAGTGCTGTGTCTGGGGTGCTTTGTGTCTGGGTTGCTTGTGTCTGGGGGTGCTTTTATTGTCTGGGTGCTGTGTCTGGGGGTGCTGTGTCTGGGGGTGCTGTATCTGGGTGATGTATTTTTTTATTTAAATTTAAATATTTTTTTTTACTAATATAAAAAAAAAAAAAATATATTTCCCCCCCCTCCCTTCTTACCTTTATCCTGGGAGGGGGGGGTGGGGAGCCGTGCTGCCTTCCCTGGTGGCCCAATGGTGAGAGTTCACTCTCGCGAGATGAATCCCGCAAGAGGATCCGGCGGAGCTGCTTGTTAGAGCTCCGCCGGGTCCTCTCTCCTCCCTCCCCAGCCGGCGGCCGCATTTCAATGCCTGTGGGCCGGTGAGGGAGATCTTTGATCTCCCCACCGGCCCATGGAGGCACTATGCAGGGCCAGCGCTCGGGTAGCGCTGGCCCTGCACGGGCCGGCAGGGGAGATCCTGTGATCTCCCCTGCCGGCCTCGGCCCCACGGCCATCGCGGCCCACCGGGCATTTGCCCGGTGTGCCCGATGGCCAGTCCGGGCCTGATTGCAGGCATACTCTAAGTACCAAATAAAAAAAGCTTAATAAAGTGGTTTTGGTATATAGATCGTGCCACTGTAGTCTCACTGTTCAATTCTTTGCCATTTTAGAGTTAAATCCCTTTTGCTTTTGTTAATGCAGATCTAGCCACACCTCTCCTGGCTGTGACTCACCCAGTTTTGATGAAAAAAAAAGACTTTTTCCCCCTCCAATCAGATTTTACAGCAGAGTGTATTTACTTTAGAAGATTTTATCTCCTGCTCTGTTAATTGAACTTTAATTATACACACGAGACTGTTACAGGCACTAGCCGACTATTAACAGAGTTGGAGATAAGGATTTCTAAATTAAATATACTGTGCAATAATAGGAAAGCTAAAGAATGTAGACTCTTCTGGCAAGTGTGGAGGGAGGCTGTGAGAGTTTCAGCCATGGGCGGTGTGCCTCGAGTTGCAGAATTAGTGAATTCTCTCTAAAATGGCAACAGAATGAGCAGTGAGACTTCAGGGGCCTGATCTATACACCAAACCAATTCATGTATTTAAAGATGGTTGGTGCTTAGAGTGTCCCCTTAGATGTAACCATTGCTTGGATGTAAACGTTTATGACATGTTATGCCCACTTAGGATTTGATGCCAAGTATCTTGTACTCCCTTTTCTTTTTTTTTGAGATGTTATAAGTGCTCTTTTGTGCATTTTGCACAAATCAACATTCCCTAATAAACTTATGGGATGTATACTTAAGTAATCTAAATTACCTTTTATTTTTCTTTAACACATCTGAGCTTTGGTAAGTCCCTTCATTTTACCTGATCTCAGAAGATAGACCTCCTCCTCCAATGAAGGGAAGATAGGCATGGCGTGGGTGAGACGGGACCTTTTCTATTCTTCGAGATTCTGGGTGGTCACTATGCCTGCTTTGCATTGCTTTTTTCCTGAAAAACAAAAAGAGAATAAACAATATTAAAAACAGATTTACATAACCATAAATCCAAACAATTTTATTACTTGTAACTTATCCTATGTGTCCCCTAAGGAACATAAGATGTTATAACCCAGTGTAACCTATTTGATATTAAATGTCAAATACATTCTATAAAAGGATTGATTGCTAAACTTATAAAAAATACTTTTTATAAAAGTCCATATAAAAATAGATTAAATAGATATGTTTATTAATACAAACTAAATCAACACAAATAAAGCATAGCAGATACTCACACGGCTGTTACATCAGAGAAAGAAAAAGGAGACCACTTTAACAAAGCTAATTCACCTACTCGAGTTCCTGCTCCATGCCCACCAGATAGAGCAGATATTGGCTCTCTGCAGACTCACTCCCTATTGGTACTCCTAGTGGATGATCGTCAAGACCAAGGCATATTCAACCAATAACATTTACCAGCATATAATATTTAAGGTTGTTTAAGACTTTATAAGGGTCAATTTGGCTTTAATTGTTTGTTTATTTAAAAATTATTAGAAGAAAAATTAAGTTAAAAGTTAATATGTAATCTTGTTTAGGACACATGCCTAGAAATTTGCTTACTTATCAGAATAATAATGAAGGACTAAACGGTGTGAAGGTGCATGTTGGGTATAGTTAATTGAGAGAGATATGACAGTAAATATGGACATAGAGAAGTGGGTGCTGAGAACTATAAGGAAATCTACAAAAATACAAAAACGTTAAACATATTACTTGATAGCATGTCTGAAAGAACACAGTATATAACCATCTTACATTGCTTCAACCTGCAGCATGTCTATCTGTTGCTTCATGGTTGTAAGAAGTAGTTCATTCTTCTGCTCTTGATCAGACAAATATTTTATCATTTTTTCTAGATAACCTGTGTTCTTGTTTTGAGCAGATATTTCATTCAATTTCTGCACAATATCTGAAATTCCATTAAAACAAGTTTTCAAAATCAGATTTAATTTCACTTAATAATGCAACCAGTAATATCTTACATTGTACAGTATTAGTATTTATTATTATTAATTTTGCTATTTATATAGTGACAACAGATTCCGTAGTACAATTGTATTTGCTTGTCTATTTTTTTACACCACCTCTTTGCTTTATTATAGTGTATTAAATTGGATCTTAGCTAAATAGGCAGAAAAATATTATTTAGATGTTCTTGCGGGTCAACTAGTGGAACCTCTGTTATACAATGAATGAGTAATCAAACATTAAACCAAGCATAGAAAGTAAATATAAGAAATATGAAAGAAAGGTATAGTGAAATGCACTTGGGATGAACACTGATTCAAAAGTAAATTATCTCAGTTCATGTTAATCCTGAAATCATAAAATGCTTAACTATCAGAATTGAACTGAAGACAACAAATTGCCAACTGTTACCTTTATGGTATGAACTTTCCAGTTCCCTGGAGCTCTAACAATAAGTTCTGCTTTTGGAGCTCCCACTTCCGTGATTTTTTTTAACCATTTTCTCTTTTGTATTACAGATCGCTTGAATGTATGAAGTCATATTACACACTCACTGCGTTCATACAACAAACACTGAGAGTGCCCAGATCACATATCATTCATCCCCTCACTAGGCCACCAGGAATAAGAGCGGAACTTCTATGGGACTCTGAGGCCCAGTCACAACTACAACCCTGTTGCTACACTAGAGCTTTGAAAAGTTAGGTTTGTGTAATGTATTGGAGTGTATTTTTTTAAATAAGGAGGGTTATTTACATACGTACCATCCCGTTGTTTTTCCAAAAGCTTATTTTGAGACATAATGTCATTAATTTGCTTGCTGTGAGCTTCTGCAAGATAGCGTAGCTGTGTTTCCTGATCATGTGTTTTGCGTGCCATCCTATAAATTTCACCTGTCTAAAACGACAACAAGGCATATTAAATAATTGCACATGGCTCTATTCTACTGCAGGTCTTAATAGATTTACTTTTACAAAAAGAGCATTCATGAATATCCACGTGCTGCAACTGTTGGAATGTATTTTATGTTTTATCTGCTGATCAAGAGTAACCTAAAAACAAGTATGAATGTTAAAAATAGTTTTGATGTAAACATTGTCCACTCAAATTCTGATAATCACCATATAATTCAATGATATGGCATGCACTCATGTGCCAAATTGTAGGCATTTCATTTATTGTAAGGAAACACTGAATGAAACATGAATATTTAGGAGCAGACCAAAAGACCAATCTCAAAGACACAGTTCAAGAGCCACATCACGGACAAATACCAGCCTTTGAAAAATTGCTAATGCATGAAACATATTAGGCTGTTTGGTTCCTCACATCTTTTCACTGATGCCCATTTTTATTGTCAATTTCTACATTTGAATAGAGGATCTGCATAATTATAAGTTCTACAGGTTAAGCAATTTGCATTTGAGGGATGTAAATTTTCTGCTGTCACAACTAGGATTTACGAGAGTTACTCAGATAAATATATCTAAATCTAAACCATTTATGTAAGCAGACCAAGCTGTCCTAAATTAAGCTGCATTTCAGCCAAGCTAAAATTCTGAGATTATTAAGTATCATTTAATAAATCTCATGAATAATTCACCGCAATGGTGCCCAAACATTGAGGGCAGTGCCAGATAGGAGCTGTTATTCTTGATTGCCCCTGTGCACCTTTGAAGCTACCTCTTACGTATATGACCTATTTGTGGCCTTAATACTGATATAAAAGAAAAATCCTTCATGACTCTCACTTACCTCACCACTGTCAACCTTGTTTTTCCTTTGGTCTAGAATATGATCTGTCATTTTGTCACCACTCATTTCTTTCACTTTATTTTGCAACTGTTGATTGTTCCGCGTTCTTCTGAGTCTGTTAACCTAATGTAGAAAAAATAAACTTAAAAAAGCTTGAAGCTACTGGTGAGACCCTGGGGATTGCTAACTATATAATGAGATGTCGCTGTGTTGTGCGTGGAAGTTACGATATAATAAATTGTGACTGGGGAGGTTACTATATAATGAGTTATAGCTCAGGTTCTACATGAGAGTTATTATGTTATGAAATAAAGGTGGGTCCTGAAAAAGAACTATAATATAACAAAATGTGGAGATACATTGGGTTTTGTTTGGGTACAAAGTGAGAAATATTGGGGTGGTGGCTGGGGTAGTGTTGCTATTTAAAGAATTATGGCTGCAGGATTGTTGGTATGTAATTAAATGTGGCATTGATCCTCAGGGGGCTTATTTAATTATACAATGTGGCTAATGTACTAGAGGAGAGTTACTATATATTAAATTTAGCTGGGTGTCTATATAAATGTTACTGAATTGTGTCTTTGTCCTGATGAAGGGTTATAATATAATAAAATATAGATTCTGGCCCATTCTCTTACAGGATGCCCACATTAAGGATGTCCTAGGTCCAAGAGCATCAATCACAACACGTAGGGGCAAGAACCTCTGTGACTTACTAGTCCCAAGCCATTTCTCCACAAAAGTGACCTCCCCAACCACGTGGCTCAGGCGGAACATACCGATTGGCAAGTACAGGTGCGGTAGGTGTGTCACCTGTAAATATATGTCACGTGAATCCAAACGCGTGACTGATAGTGAAGGAAATCATTCTTATGATATTACTAATTTTTTCAACTGTAACACTGCAGGATTAGTTTATCTACTGACCTGTAGTTGTAAACTAATGTACGTGGGCAAGACGTTCCGGCCGTTTAAGGAACGGATCAAAGAGCACGTTAAATCCCCTAAAAATCGGGTTGAGACTCCAATCTCGAGACATTTGAAAGATTGTCACGAAGGGATATCAAGGGAGATAAGATTATGTGGCCTTGAACTGGTCAAACGTGACCAAAGACGGGGCAACTTTGATAAGATCCTTTGTCAAAAAGAATGCAGATGGATATACAAACTAAATACCCTCAAGCCAAAAGGTCTAAATGAAGGCTTTTCTTTTTCTCCATTTATTTGAGGGGTATACCTTTCCTCTGTAAATATTTAATTCAGTGTTTGTACTAATTTTCATTTTATTTATATCCTTTTTCCATTATTTTGTATATATTGTATAGTTTAGAGTGGATATAAGCCAGTATCTTTGTAAAGAAACTTTCTTCTGATCATTTATTTCTCATTTATGTGGCAAACCTCAATTTCTATTTGGCATAACACTGCAATATGTGTATCTATCCATCATCCTCATGACTAGCACTATTAACATTACCAGGTCTATCTGGGCATCATTTAGTTCTCGGACCTCCCTAGATTTTAACTACTACTGCATCTAACCACTGTACAGCATGATCGCTACTTCTGTATTAATTAAAACGACAGGAGCCACTGGTCATTCGTCTTCTGGTGTATTTATTAATATGCGCTCACTATGCCTTTGCTGTTAGTTTGATATTGAGTATGGAACAGTAATTCCACAATATACTGTTTAAGTGGTAGTCCAAGTACTAATGGGACATAACCCTTCACCAGCTGATCATACGACCATGGGACCTCATACAGAGGGGTACCCAGGTTTTACTGGGTATATCTGTAACGGAGCTCCTTGTACTCCGACTGAGTACCCTCCGTTGACGGATGCTCCTAGCGCTTCCTGAGGACTCCAAGTGCTGCAGCAGACACCACAACCACCGCAGACTCCGCAACCGCCGTATCTTGACTGGAGTCTCGCCGTCTTCCTTCCACCCTGGATCAGCTTCTGTCCTCCAGGACTGTGTGGGAAAGAACTCTTCCTTCCACCCTGTATGAACCTCCAGCATCCAGGACTGTGTGGTGAAGACCCCTCCTCCAAGGAGAGCGTGTCAGGAACAAGCTCTTAAAAGAGCTAAGTGATTAAGCTGCAGAGATTCCCCTTTCAAGAACGAGACAAGGCTACGTTTTGAAGGGTCAAGAAGAACTGTCAAAACCTTTATTCCCTTGGGACCAGCCAATACAGTCACCACAATAACATTGTTGTGAAACCTCAATAAAATCACAAACAGTCAAACCATATCAAGAAACACACAGTGACTTATCACAACACAATGGCACATTTTTAAAGGGGTGGGGGGAGACAATATTTAACAGTAAATATCTCACCTGCCTGCAGAATTAGCAATATGCAAATCTACCCGAATATGCAAATGAACCAGTCTTGCAATTCAGGTAGTGCATATTGCTGTTGCTACCAACAGAGGGCACTAGACCAGCTCCATAGCCAAACCCACCTAGTTGGTAGCAAACCTCAGCAATACAAGAGAGCAGGCAATACATTACACAGTACACACACACACACTATAAACAATTACATTACACACACCCTCCACCTATAATGGGTACAGGGTGACTAAAACATAGGATAAATAAAGCAGCCCACATAAATAGTCTGTCTGAAGGTAGACTAGGGGCTTTACAGCCAGATAGATGAAAGAGTCATAGTCACAGGGGAGGAGGCTGGCAAGTAGGCCTCTCCAGGACCAAGTGGCGAAGGGCACTTCGTCACAATATCCATCCGTAGCCCCTATTCACTGACAACTCTGTGATACCGATCGAAATAAGTGCACCACGCACGCTATGTAAGCAATATCAGTAAGCACTTTGAGACATATGGAAGCGATAATGTCAGTCTCCAATACACATAATCAGTGATTCATTGGTATAAAATAGACGACCTGGGAATCTCTTGCTAGGTTTACCCACGATCAAGGGGTTCATTTAGTTATTTATTTATTTATTTATCTGTAACCACCTCTCACAATTGATGCTAATGGGGTGATCTATGATAATTATCTGTTTGCAGTCACCCCTTAGATTTGATGACAGTGGGGTGATGTACTTTACATTTACATGTGAGCAACCTTTGAATCCTTGAGGGGTTAATCCCAGGAAACATGATATACTGGAGACTCACACTAGACAGCCCCTCAGTACTCTGACTGGACATACCATATTGAAGGCATCACTTTTGTTTTTTCACGTTTATATTTTATATTTTTATTTTCTATTCGGCTCATTATAATAATAAAGGTTAAGACCACTATGTTATGAGATTTTTACTTTCTTGAGGTCCTCACTTATGGAGCGTGATCCACCTGCCTGCCGGTGAATGGTTACACTTACTCCATTCTCTCTCTTTTTTAAGGTACAAGGAAGGTTTAACATTTTCATAATGCCAACAAAAAAAAACAAATATTAAAAAAAAAACATTAGGTCCGTTCGCCGTTTTTTTTTTAAATAAAGAGGACCAGATTGCTGAAAGAAAATGCGGACAAAAATGTCACGCATTAAAGTAAAATCCAAGTTGGCCCATCGAGGATGCTGTCACATTACCCATAGAGAGCATGCTAGCTGGAAGAGCCCTTTTAAAGAGGTTTATAATGATTGATTGTAATGCGTTTTGCTGTTTTATATTCGTGTAAAAATTTAATTTCAAGATGAAAATAAGGGATATTGAGTCAGCGGACAATTGACCCGCACTCACCCCTTCCATCCTAAAAAAATCCAAAGCTTTCTCAAACATCCAGTCTGTAGCATAATGGACCATCCTTCAGTTCTGTTTTTTAAAACTGTGCCCTAGCAGCAGCAGGAGTCATTTAATTGGGGGGGGGGAATTAGATTTTTTTTTAATAAATGAAAGCATGGAACGGATTTTCAAATTAAATTACTCGTGCTGCAGCTGCTCCAGTGCTGTATTTTGGATCTGCGGTGCCCTAGGCATGACGGAACTCGGGCACCCCCTAATTTAAATTTCCCCGGACTCCTCCTGTTAAGGCTTCACCTCTTCCTGTTAAAGACTAACACACTTTGACTCACACTGGCACCCGGCATTACTCTGCTGCTCACAAAGGAGCCACTCACTGACAGTCACACTCTCAAGTGTACTGACACACACTCACTGGTTTGACACAATCTGACATACACACACACAATCGCTCACTCACAGATACACAGACACACGCTCACGGACAGACACTCGCACACTCACTGACATACACACAAACTCACTCACAGACACACTGACAAACATACACACAATCACTGACAGACACACACGCTCACTCACAGACACACACTCACTTACAAACACACTGGCAGATATTCACGCTCACTCACAGACACACTGTAACAGACTGACAGCTATACACAGACACAATCACTGACAGACACACACGCTCACTCACAGACACACATTCACTTACAAACACACTGGCAGATATTCACGCTCACTCACAGACACACTGTAACAGACTGACAGCTATACACAGACACACTCACTGACAGACACACATTCCCAGACACACTCACCCACATTCACTGACAGACACACAAACTCACAGACACACACAAACTCACTCACAGACACACATGCCCACTCAGACATACACACAATCACTGACAGACACACACGCTCACTCACAGACACACACTCACTTACAAACACACTGGCAGATATTCACGCTCACTCACAGACACACTGTAACAGACTGACAGCTATACACAGACACAATCACTGACAGACACACACGCTCACTCACAGACACACATTCACTTACAAACACACTGGCAGATATTCACGCTCACTCACAGACACACTGTAACAGACTGACAGCTATACACAGACACACTCACTGACAGACACACATTCCCAGACACACTCACCCACATTCACTGACAGACACACAAACTCACAGACACACACAAACTCACTCACAGACACACATGCCCACTCAGACATACACACACACTGACAGACAGACACATTTTCCCTCAACACTCACAGATTGTTATTTATTGTTATTTATTTTTTTTAAATTTAAATCTACCCAGCCTCCCTACCTTTGGGAGAGCTGGGTGGATATTTTTCCTTTTTTTCAATTCTTTATTTTCGTTGTGCATGAAAAGTAATAACATATTGGGCAGTCTTGCCAGCATAAGAAAAGAGAGGAGCAATTTCAGCATGCAAGACAGGTAAGCATTGCACATTTTTTTTTATTCAAGCTTAATTAAATTAAGGCAAATACAGTCATGTGGTTAAATGTTATATAAGACAAGTTATGAAAGTCAGAGCCACAACAGCTTACATAAGCATACGAATGTGGCAAAGATAAAACTATATTTGCTAATTCTGGACATTTGAGCATATGAATAAACAGACTAGTCAGGTATGTCCACCTAAAGATTGAACTATCAGTGTGTGAACAATTAGTACATGTTAGACACAGGTGCTTAAAAGAGTATGGCAAGTAAACATATAGCATGGGTCATTTAAATGTGGGTTAAAATAAAATGGGTGTTATAGAACATGCTAACTTCAATAAAATCAACAGGGATGTAACTAGGTACTTGTCACTGTGAATAGGTAAGCTCTGCACAGGGGGCTCTGCGCGGGAAACAGGAGTAACTACATCTTAAGCAAAGTCGCTGCCATCGCTGGGTGGATATTTTATCTGTGGTCCAGTGGGGCTGCTGGGCTGGCTGATGGCCAGAATGTTGATGCTGCTGGGAAGGCAGACGGGCAGGCAGGCAGGCGGGCTGGCACGCAAAGAAGGCAGCGAGGGGGCTCTTCTTGCTCTGCTCCTTCGTGAGCAGCAGAGTAATGCCAGGAGCCAGAGTGATGTCATATTCCGGCTCCCGGCATTACTGCTGATTACTCAAAGATCAGCTCTCCCTCGCCACCGGCCTGGGACAGAACTGGCTGCCTGCTCCGGGGGGGCCCCAAAGGTAGCCAGCCGGCCAGCTCTTGTGCCCCCCTTAAAACAAGGCTAACGAGGCATTTGGGGGCAAATGCCTTGTTAGCCTTGCAGTAAATACAGCGCTGAGCTGCTCCCCCTTTTCAAATGCCTGTCATTGCAGTTTGTTTCGCCCTGCGTGTCTTGCAATGTGATTATGCCTGCTAACTCAGCAGATGCAGTCAGTATAAGCTTGCAGGGAACCATTTTTTTCCCACACTACAGACTGGATGTATGTGTGAAAGCTTTGTTCTTCTCGGGTGGTAGGGATAAGTGGGTGGTCAATTGCCCTGTGCCCACTCTTCCTTAGAAAGAAAAATCAAACAAAACAAAAACAACAAAAATGTGGCCTGTCAGCTTCTTAACAGTCACTAAAAAAGGGGAGCTGCAGCAGGAGTAATTTCATTAAGTAATTTATTTTTAAGGCGGTTGTACAAGGGGATAAGCACAGCAACACCACCATATTTTAGAATATAATATATGTTTTTTCCAAAGAGGTAAATAAAGGCATTGCACACTCGATATTACTGAGGGTAGAAGCTTACACTTTCCAAAGCAGAAATAGAAGCATATTGCAAATCAAATAGCCGGTCTCTTACTAAAAATAAATATATTTATATACAAATCAGTAAAACAATTCTAAATCAGTAAATGAATGTTCGTATAAATGGCACTGGAAGTAACTGATTTTTTTTCTTTTTAAATCGACCGGATGATGAGGGATTCTATCTAGCCTGCCACTGTTGACTATTTGCACTATCCTCACCATCCCCCCTGATTTGCCTGTGGGTGGCGCTAGTAGTCGTGGATGAGATAGTGCTGATGGTAATCACTTTTAGCACCAGTGGACCTACTGCCTGCCCTAGTACTTTCTTGTTCTCCTTCTTCCTCAATAATACAGACTTGTGGTATCTTTGCAGACGTTACTTCATACCACCACTACCCTTCACTGGTTTGGATATCAAGGCTAATGTTGATAGTGCTGGTACAGGTGATGTAGATGGTGTTGGCACTTGTGGTGGTGATGGTAAAATTGACTGTGGGTGAGCTACGTCTGCCACTTGTAGGTGCTGCTGTGTAAGCTGAGTGCACACTAACTGCTAGAGAAAATACTGATCTGTTGCATGTCCACTCCATACTCTTCACTTATAATTTATCTGGTTCATCATAATCATAGTCAAGTAGCTCTTTGGCTAGTGGTAAGAGTTCTAGGTCAGCAGTGGTGGAAGAAACCGAATCATCATCATCATCAGATTCATCACCGCCACCAAGACCAGACATTGGAGGAAGGGGTTTCCGGTGTCAGGAAAAAAATATAATTTGCTTAGCCTTGGTCATTGATTCTACTGTGAGACTAACTTTAGCTCTATGCTGTATCTACTTCTAGCAACTAGCACTGCCAGGAGCACTAGAGAATATTTTGAGTAGGACATAGATTGTCACCTGGGTTCATTCTGTTATTCATCCTACTGTGAGGCTATTTTACCAATATACAAAAAAACAAAAAAAAACCAATAATTTGTTTATATAGTGTTATATCCTTCCTTTGAGGACTATTGTGTCAGGAAAAAATAATAATTTTGCCTAGCCTGGGTTATTAATTCTATTGTGACATGGTTTAACATTATACAGTTGTGATCATAGTTTACAGGGTTTTTTTTGTTGACGTATAAAGCAAGAAAATGCTCTCTTTTTTGCTTATTCTTTTTTCCCCCACTTATTTTGTATGCAATATCTATATATATTTGGGTGTGTTGAGTTCCAATGGGAGCAGACTTATGTTGGCTTAGCTCCACAGAAGGCCTCGACAATACTTTCCAGTGCCACTTACAGCCTGCCCCTGCTTTGGGAACAAGATTATGCCCTCACATAAGCACAGTAACTTGTCAAACAGCCACAAATTTAAAAAAATACCTCCCAAATGAAACCTGTCTCAAAGAACACAAGATTGTGGCTAGAATTCTACCATTGTACGCAGCATCGTCTGTCTAAATTAGACATAACTTGGCAACTTTCAGATGACTCATCTGTAAGACTTGGTTATGGAACGAGAACCAAAGAGCAAGCCACATCACACCTTAGTGCAAGGATAGGCAACCTTCGGCACTCCAGATGTTGTGGACTACATCCCCCCCAGAATGCGCTTACACCCATAATGCTGGCAAAGCATCATGGGAGGTGTAGTCCAAAACATCTGGAGTGCCGAAGGTTGCCTATGCATGCCCTAGTGAATCATCACTTCCAAGGAAGTCATAGAAATGGATGCAGGCTCCCAGAAAGTGTGCATTGCTTACAACAAATAATTGAGAGAAGTCTGATGGGAAACTAGAACTGGAGCATCAAAGTCATTAAGTGTAGAGAAAGAAGCCAGAATCCGTCCAAAGTCAAAAGGATGGGGAGGGCAGCATAGAGTTGTAGATCCAATAAATAGAGCAAAAGTCAGAAATGCAGAAGAGCAGAAGGGAAGTCAGGAGGCGAGGTCTGCAACGGATCTGGAAAGCAAACACAGCAGGAACAGACTGTAGGTCACCTGGACAGGGAGCTACAAAATAACTGAGCACTTGGTCAGGGTAGCCTTGGGAGTTTATAGCCAAAATCTCCCTAAGGGCGCATGCCCAGCACAGTACACACAGCTGTATGTATTTCAAGTGCAGTCATAGGCACGGAGCATATAAGTGCAAATTTGTAATGCTCTCGGGAGAAAATTTATTTTGGAACGCAACTGCAGATGAAATAATAAATTTGATACCTTCACTTTAAGAAAATTGAATTTAACTTAAATAAGGAAATTAACCTTGGCAGTATTTTGCAGCAAATAGGTTTTGAAATAATGCATGAATGTTGGGAATCTTGTTTCAGAATTGCAACACAAGAATATGGCAATTATGAAAAATAAGGAAATGCTTATTTAGCAGCAAACAATATAGTCCAAATGACTTCAAATGAGGAATGCTTAATTAGCAGTAAGTAGTATAGTCCATAAGACTTCAATAAGGTTGCCAAGCAGGGGACTCCTGTAGTACAATATCAGTCTCTTAGTATAAAGAAATAACTTGGTAATGAATTATCCTGGTATGTGAAGTGTTTGTAGTTAGTAGACTCCAATAGAAATAATTAACACCATTGGGTAATTGGCAAATTATATTTCAATTAGATATAGCAAGTAGAATCTCAGAGGTAGACTTTGGATATCCCTTATCCTTCCCAGAAACTTGAGGCTAGAATCAATTAGTAATTACAATCATAGGAAAACTTATATTTCCTTAATGAATGAAGGGAGTTGAAGTCCTTCCAGTGTAGATTGATTTATGGTTCCTTGAAGTAACTGAAGAGATGCAGGAATCCGTAGGTTAAGTCTGTTTCATGAGTGGCAGAGTAGAATGGAGCATAGCCAGGAACAAAGCCAGAAGTTGAGTACAAAGCAAATCAAATGAGCAGAGTTCTGCAGTGAAACGGCAACCATGTAGTAAGAAGTGAGAGCACATCAAACATAGAAGATTGACAGAGAAAAATTGATTGAGCACCTTATATCAGGTGCAGCGTCCTTTTAACAACGTGGGGTAATCCAAAATTCCACATACAGCTGTGGAGTCTTAATCATAATCAATGTGGACATCAATATGGACATTGCAGCCTCTAGATTGTTTCTCTAGATTGTGAGCCATAATTTACCTGACCCATGGACAGTGCACCATAATGATGTTGCGTGTTGCAGTGCAGAGCAGCAACCTCCCCCAGCTGGAGTCAAAAACGTGATCCACCACGTGACCATGTAGGCATGAAGAAGTGTAGGAGTGGGTCTCAGCAGATATAACATTACGTGACTCAGGAAGGAAGTTCAATAACATGTCTCAGTCCCTGAGATGTTTATTACAGACCAATTTAAAACATGACGGTAGACATATCCATGGTACTGCATGAATTCATGGGTAGAATCGTAAAGAATGAACTCTGTACTGCATATAACATGCTAATTCACAAAATCAAACATAAACTTGTTGACAGTATAGCAGATGTGGAGGACCAGATAATATGTGTATCCATTGAATGATATAATGTAATCTTGCACCAAAACTGATCACCTCCCCTGTTGTGGGTCTGGACATAAACAGTGGGATTACAAGAATGATTTTCTTGATTCATTTATTCAGTGTTATAGCAACTTGCTCAATTCTGGTTAATCAATGCTATTTTTTATTTTGTTGCCATCCTTTTTACATTTTTTGGTTTTGCCAATATATCTTGCTTACTGTTAGTGAGTTTATTGCAAACAGCACACCCTTGAGCAGGAATCACAGCTCAGGCTACCATGACATCATTCAATACTCTCTTAACACATCTATTAAAAGAAATAAAACACAACTTATTGTGTTGACACTTGCTGCCTTACTGTTTATTGCATATGTTAACGTAATATAACGTAATACCCTATTTTTTTAAATTTAAAGGGACACTATAGTCACCCAGACCACTTCAGCTCAATGAAGTGGTCTGGGTGCCAGGTCCCCCAGGTTTTAGCCCTTCAGATGTAAACATAGCAGTTTCAGAAAAACTGCTATCTTTACATTGCAGGGTTAATCCAGCCTCTAGTGGCTGTCTTCCTGACAGCCGCTAGAGGCGCTTCTGAGAAATGCTTTCCTATGGACTGTTTGAATGGGCATGCGGCTCTTGCCGCGCACGCGCTTTCCGCTCAACTCGGGAGCTGACGTCGGCAGGGGAGGAGAGGTCACCAGCGCCGAAGGAGCCCGGCGCTGGATTAATGTAAGTAACTGAAGGGGTTTTAACCCTTTCAGCCCAGCGGGAGGGGGGCCCCAGGGTGGGGGGTCCTAAGGATGCTATAGTGTCAGGAAAACGAGTTTGTTTTCCTGACACTATAGTGATCCTTTAAGTCATAGCTTACTATTCACAGTTGCATCTTCTCCATACGCTTAAATACAAAGCTGTTTATTCAGACTTATAAACAAATTTAATCTGGAAAGACTGGCTTGTTCTCAGCTCTTTCTATAATGTATAATGTTGGTGCCTTATGTACACTACTGTTCCAATCTGATACAATACACCTGTATCTCTACCCTCCTAAGGTCAAGGACGGTCTTGCCAGACTGTTTTAGTAGAAGTTAATTAAAGGCTGTTTTGCAGTTCACTTCTTTATCAATTACCATTATGCTTTTACTCTACACAAATCTGGCCTTCCATCTTGCAACATCGTCTTTTTACGTCACCCAGATGAAATATGTAACACACATCTTCTATTGTTGATGTTCTTTACCTTTTATTCAACAAGTAATCAATAAATAAGTAAATTTACACTTGCCATGTATTTGTTTGTTATCAAAATTTTGTATTGTGTTGTTGTTGTATGGTATAGACATTTTCTAAATATTTCTAATCCTCAACTACACTAACTAGAATTCCTTCTGACCTTCCCTAGTACTCTTGAGTGCTAACTATCATCATATGACATATCTGGTGTAGTATGACTTCCCCACATTGATTGCCATTATAAGAACTCAGGAAGCAAAATGTTAAAATCTACCATTTTAAAATGTTAAAATCTACCATTCCTCTGACTGTCTTGTAATGGTAGACTTCCTAATGGATCAGCGGAAATTGTAACATAACCACAGGCTTACACAGAGAGCAAAGCCTCTAAATACTCTCCATGGAGATTTGGCCCAGGTGAGGTAAAATACAATTCAGTTTCAAAGCACTGTCAATCCAAAAGATTTATTTAATAATTTTAAAAGCTTTTTTTTTTTTTTTTTTAGGAGAAATCTCATATTTCTCTCCATTAAAAATGCAAAATTCACAGTATTTTTTTTTCATTTGCTAATAAAATAGGGAGTGGTATAGAAGTTTCTCAGAGGTAAAACGTGCCTGAACATATTGTCTAGTTCTGACAGTATCTGTATTTTGCTCAAAAAGTCACATTTTGAGAATACAGACTACGGAATAGAACGCAGACTTGTTTTTTAAATATATTATAATACTGATGTATCAAAATAAAAACTGTGGAGCTGTTATGCAGGGTGTGTTCCCTGCAAATAGTTTTCTGTCCATTGACTTCAAGTTGTCTTGTAAATAGAAATAAATAGTGCTAACACAAATATACAGAACGGATATATACAAGCCACAAGTTTAACATGGAAATAGAGCAACATATTAAAATTCAGTGAAGTAAATGATGAAAGCTAGGTGTTTATAAAGGGCCAATAATGCGAACAAGACTATAAAAAATTATTTCTAGGTTGCAATAGATCAACAGACAAGTAGTTAGATTTACCTGCATCAATGAAACATCACTTACATATATTTAAATAAATACATCCATATTTAACCATAGCTTAGTAAAAAAAGCTTTGCATTTATTTTGATGAAATGGCACATGATTTAGATAAAAGGGCTATCAGTGATCTGTTCAATATATTAAATAAAGCTAAGGAGAGGTATGTGCCACTACCCCAAATAAGGTTAATTTTTAAAAAAAAAATACATTTAGTTTTTTAATAAAAAAGCCGTGATCTGTCATATTTCTAAACAAGGCAGAAGTGCAGTTTAGAATTATATTTACCATGTCCACTGGCGTTTGCGTTTCTCTTAATCTTCCAATGTCTCCTCCAATACAGAACTTTTCTCTGTGTTTTTCAAGTAATAAAGAGGACTTGAAAGTCATATTGCAGCTTGGGCATCTTAAATATTCAGTCATTTTAGCTAAAAGTCAATTAGGATACACCAGGTTGTATATGTGGTATAAATACCAAAATCTTCTTACAAAACTAAACTCGTGAAGAATTCACGTTATTTGTGCTTAATGACCATCATAAAATGGACATTCTATTGTGGAGCATTTCCCTTTTTTGTTCAAATTAGTTCATTCAGTTTGCAAGACAAACTGCCAAAGCTTCTGTTTATTTCACTTCCCTTCTTCTGTGTTTGAACAATGCAGGTTGGATGGCAACCTGTGTTTGTGTATTAGTAGCTTTTCAACACTCCTTGGAGTGCTTAGAATAATATCAATAGGTTCTTGATCGCCATCTACAGGCAAGCAGGATTACTATGCATTTTTTGCTGTTTTTTTTTTTTTTTTTTGTCTGTGCCTATTTATTGTTATTTGCACCACAATATTTCTTGTTGCACACTCTTTATCATTGTATTTTCTTATTACATTTTGGTTCCTTTTTTTCCACATATTCATCACGTCCAATGTGTAACAAGAAATGAAAAATAAGACTTTTTCTGAATCAGGTTTAGAACTTTTACTGTCTTTTTGTTTTAATGTACAAAACAATAATTCATAATGCTAATGCTTATTTTTTAGGTAAATGTTCCTCATTTGTCTTATTCTTTTGTTTCTATTCAAGATATTTATAAATGATCTTGAAATGGTAATTAAAAGCCATGTTTCAATGTTTGCAGATAACATAAAACTCTGTAAAGTAATACAATGTGAGCAGGATATTGTTTTGATGCAGAGGGATTTAGGTAGACAAGGGGACTGGGCACTCAAATAGCAGATGACGTTTAATGTAGAAAAATGCAGTTATGCACTTCGGGGTAAAGAATGCACAAGCAATTTACACCTTAAATGGTAGTGAATTAGGGAGCCGGTCCTACGAACACAAGGCATCTGCCTTGGCCTCTTTCTCCGCTGTTGCCCCTGTAGTGTAGTGATAATGTGTCTTGGAGCAGGCTTGGCATGACGGGTTTGCCAGGCAATCGGGGCATTGGCGGCGTAGGTTTTGTGGTCTTTGGCTGATTGTTTCTCAAAACTTTGCCATTTTATGGTCATAAGCCAAAGTAAGCTACATTTCATATGAGAGCTGCAGAGCGTGGGCAGTGAGTATTGAAGACCCTCGTGCAGCAGCCATGTTGGTAAGCAGGCCTCACTCTTGTGGTTGCTCGTTTCCCAGGATGGCTTGTAGAAGAATGTGAATTGGGCTGCACCCACAGGGTCCTAATGAGGCAGATGGCAGGCTTCAGTAGAGGGTTGGCCACCTTCAAATGTCAAGTAGGCCTCAAGACAGTCCATCACAGCCCATAGCAGCACGGATTAATAGAAAACCAACCAGGGTATCAGCAGAGTGTTCCCCCAGTAGTTGGAGGTAAGTAAGGCAAATTATACAGTATTTTGGCTGATACCCAGCCATTAACACCCAGCACTCCCAAGCAACCAAGTCCTGCTGAATCTTCAGAGCAGAGACTGGGCCCCTTAAAACAGCATTAACACCCAGCACTCCCAAGCAACCAAGTCCTGCTGAATCTTCAGAGCAGAGACTGGGCCCCTTAAAACAGCATTAACACCCAGCACTCCCAAGCAACCAAGTCCTGCTGAATCTTCAGATCAGAGACTGGGCCCCTTAAAACAGCATTAACACCCAGCACTCCCAAGCAACCAAGTCCTGCTGAATCTTCAGAGCAGAGGTATTATCTCTGGAAGATTGCCCACCCTCCCAACACCATCCCACCCCATGGTCATCAACTTATTTATAGATAGTGCACATCAGCAGGCAGGGCCGCCATCAGAAAATTTGGGGCCCATGACAAAGCACAAGGTCTGGGCCCCCCCCCTCCTCGCGGGCCCGCCCACGCCCTACCTAGTCCGCTCACAATGATGCAGGACTGAATGTGGTGTGTATAGTGGAAGTGAATTAGAATGTGTGTAATGGATGTAGTGTTTGTGTGTATTAGATACTGTTTGTGCAATGAATGCAGAGTGTGTGTTTGTGTAGCGGATGCAGTGTGTATAGTGAACGCAGAGTGTTTTTGAGTAGTGGATGTAGTGTGTGTACAGTGATGTAGTGTGTGTTTGTGTAGTGGATGTAGTGTTTGTATGTACTAGATGAAATGTGTTTAGTGGATGCAGTGTCTGTAGTGTGTGTATCAGACGCAGTGTCTGTGTATAGTGAATGCAGAGTGTTTCAATTTGTGGTGGATGTAGTGTGTGTACTGTGAATACAGGATGTTTGTGTAGTGGATGCTGTGTGTACAGTTAATGCAGAGTGTATGTTAGTGTAGTGAATGCAGAGTGTGTGTCAGTATAGTGAATCCAGAGTGTGTGCATAGTTTAGTGAATGCAGATGCAGAGTGTATGTTAGTGTGTAGTGAATGCAGAGTGCGTCAGTGTAATGAATGTAGTGTGTGTGTTAGTGCAGTGAATGCATAGTGTGTGTAAATTTGTAGTGAATGCAGAGAGTGTGTTAGTATGTAGCGGATGCAGAGTGTGTGTTAGTGTAGTGAATGCAGTGTTAATGTGTAGCGAATGCAGAGAGTGTGTTAGTGTGTTAGTGTATGCAGTGTATGTGTGTGTTAGTGTATGCAGTGTGTGTTAGTGTATGCAGTGTATGTGTGTGTCATTGTATGCAGTGTGTGTGTGTGTTAGTGTATGCAGTGTGTGTGTGTGTGTTAGTGTATGCAGTGTATGTGTGTGTTAGTGTATGCAGTGTGTGTTAGTGTATGCAGTGTGTGTGTGTGTTAGTGTATCCAGTGTATGTGTGTGTTATTGTATGCAGTGTATGTGTGTGTTAGTGTATGCAGTGTGTGTGTTGTGTTAGTGTATGCAGTGTGTGTGTTATTGTATGCAGTGTATGTGTGTGTTAGTGTATGCAGTGTATGTGTGTGTTAGTGTATGCAGTGTGTGTTAGTGTATGCAGTGTGTGTGTGTGTTAGTGTATGCAGTGTGTGTGTGTTGTGTTAGTGTGTATGCAGTGTGTGTGTAAAGTAGTGTATGCAGTGTGTGTAAGCTAGTTAGTGTATGCAGTGTATGTGTGTGTTAGTGTATGTGCAGTGTGTGTTAGTGTATGCAGTGTGTGTGTGTGTGTTAGTGTGGGCTGCAGTGTATATGTGTGTTGGTTGTATGCAGTGTGTGTGGGTTGTGGTAGTGTATGCAGTGTGTATGTGTGTGTTAGTGTATGCAGTGTGTGTTAGTGTATGCAGTGTGTTAGTGTATGCAGTGTGTGTGTGTGTTAGTGTATGTGTGGTGTGTATGCAGTGTGTGTTAGTGTATGCGGTGTGTGTGTGTGTGTTAGGTGTATGCAGTGTATATGTGTGTTGGCTGTATGCAGTGTGTGTTGTGTTAGTGTATGCAGTGTATGTGTGTGTTAGTGTATGCAGTGTGTGTGTGTGTTAGTGTATGCAGTGTATGTGTGTGTTAGTGTATGCAGTGTGTGTGTGTTGTGTTAGTGTATGCAGTGTGTGTTGTTAGTGTGTGATCTGGGGGGAGGGGGAGGAAGGGGCATTTGAACTTTCATTTTTTATTAATTTAATTAAATGTTTCTCCCCCCTCCCTGCTTACCTGTGTCCATGGAGGGGGGAGATTCCATCCTTGGTGGTCCATTGGGGGGACCCCCGGCTCCCTGTTACCGCAGAGGGGGCCCAGGCAGCACACAGCTTCTCCTCTCTTCTCATAACTCTCGCGAGACCCGGTTACCATGGCAACGCTCCGCGGGTCTCGCGAGAGTTATGAGAAGAGAGAAGACAGGAAGAGAAGCTGTGTGCTGCCTGGCTGGGTCCCCTCTGCGGTAACAGGGAGCCGGGGGCCCGCGGCTGCACACGTAGATAGCGATATTCGCTATCTATGTGTGCAGAAAGGGAAAGTGGGGCCCAGGACTGCCAGAGCAGTCCGGGCCCCCCAGGGCCGCCGGGCCCGTGACAACAGTCACGGTTGTCACCCCCTGATGGCGGCCCTGTCAGCAGGTTTCCATAACACACCAATCAAGTCATTAAACCACTCCTCACCTGAATTAATTTAATACACTGCATCCTTACAATGGTTTAAACACTTATTGATATTGTTATTGATATTGTGTGTTTGTATATATGATCTACATATCTATATAATACACATTTTCTCTAATGTTCTCCCTTCTATTTTTCACATTAACACTAACTTCTGTCATTACTAAAATATCCCTATCCTTTCACTCACCTGTCCCTGGCAACACCATCATCATTACTTCCACCTTACTCCCCTCCCCTCTCTATTCATCCCATGCACTCTACACATACCTTTCCAGCCTATCTCCACCGACTCTTTCCAAATCCTCCACATACATACACTCCTACAAAACTTTCAAATCCTACTCCCACCTTCACTTCCTTTCTATCCTTCTGCTCCTAGCAGCTGGTGATGTCTCTCCAAACCCCGGTCCCCTCTCAACAAACTCAGCACATACTAACCCAAGGATCCACACTAATCTCATACCCATCTCTTGTTCCTCTAAATCCTCCTTCAATACTGCCCGCACGCTCTGTTTGCAATATAACGCACGCTCTGTTTGCAATATAACTAAATCCACTGCTGTCCATGACTTCTTCATCTCTCGTTCAATAGATTTACTAGCCTTAACAGAAACCTGGCTCTCCCCCTCTGACACTGCCACCCCTGCATCTTTGTCCTTCGGTGGTCTCCAACTTACCCACACCCCAAGAAACTCTGAATGTAAAGGTGGTGGTGTTGGGTTTCTCCTCTCCCCTCACTGCTCTTTTAAACCTCTTCCCACCCCCCCTTCCCTCTCTTTCCCATCATTTGAAATACACTCAATTCGCCTTTTCAAACCCTTCGCTGCTAACATTGCTGTTATTTACCGTCCCCCTGGTTCCCCTCTTCTCTTCCTTGACCATTTTGCTGCCTGGCTACCCTATTTCCTCTCTTCTAACATCCCATCCCTAATTCTCGGGGACTTCAATATTCCTATAAACCCACCTTTGACCTCTGCAGCCAATAAACTACTTTCAATTACTTCCTCCCTCGGGCTATCACAGTGGGCAAATTCACCCACCCATGTTGCTGGCAATACCCTCGACCTAATCTTCACTTATGCATGTACGGTATCTAATATCTGCAACACTCCCTATCCTCTCTCTGATCACCACCTCTTATCGTTTGCTCTCACGTACCCCCTCACCCAACAACCTCCACCTAACCAGCCTCAACTCAGGAGGGACCTTAATTCTCTTGATCTCCAACAGTTGTCAGCTGACATTGATCCACAACTGCTGTCCATCCCTTCCCTATCCTGTCCTTCACTGGCCATCTCCATATATAACTCTACTCTTACATCTGCCTTGAACACTGCAGCGCCACTCCAAACAAGCACCTCAAGGAGGACCCGCCCCCAACCATGGCATACTAAATCAACGCGCTACCTGCAAAGATGCTCCCGGTGTGCTGAACGCTCCTGGAGGAAGTCTCGCACCCAGTCAGACTTTCTCCATTATAGATTCATACTGTGTTCATACAGTGCAGCCCTTGCCCTTGCCAAACAGTCCTATTTTTCCTCTCTCATTAGTTCATGTTCCCGCAACCCCAGGCGTCTCTTTGACACCTTTAATTCTCTTCTTCGCCCCGCTGTGGCCACCCCCCAAACCAACCTTACTGCTGATAACTTTGCATGTTACTTCACTGACAAAATTGAACAGCTAAGGAAAGAATTCTCCCCTCCTTGCCTTTCTGTTTCTCAATCACACATTGATCATGCCTTTCCTACCCTTCAGACATTCTCCCCAGCCACTGACCAAGAGGTGGCTGCTCTTCTTTGCTCCTCTCGCCCCACCACTTGCCCGCTCGATCCTGTCCCATCTCACCTTATCAGATCTCTCTCCACTTGTCTCGTGCCTTCTCTAACACACATCTTCAACTGCTCGCTCTCTTCTGGCATCGTCCCTGCTGACCTTAAACATGCCACTGTAGTACCTATACTAAAAAAACCATCCCTTGACCCGTCCACCCCCTCTAACTACCGTCCATATCCCTGCTCCCTTTTTCCTCAAAGCTTCTGGAAAGACTCATCTTTACCCGTGTGTCTCATTTCCTCAATTCCAACTCTCTCCTTGACCCCCTTCAATCTGGCTTCCGCCCTCTCCACTCTACAGAGACTGCCCTTATCAAAGTTACTAACGACCTAATCGCAGCTAAATCCAAAGGCCACTACTCCATACTAATTCTTCTTGACCTCTCGGCGGCCTTTGACACCGTTGATCATGCTCTCCTTCTTCAAACTCTGCAATCGCTTGGTCTCTGTGACTCTGTCCTCTCGTGGTTTTCCTCTTATCTCTCCCAACGCTCATTCAGTGTCTCTTTTTCTAATGATACCTCCTCCCCTCGCCCTGTCTCGGTTGGAGTCCCCCAAGGCTCCGTCCTTGGTCCCCTTCTATTTTCTCTTTACACTGCCTCTCTTGGCAAACTTATTACCTCATTTGGTTTCCACTACCACCTGTACGCTGATGACACCCAGCTATATCTCTCCTCCCCGGACCTCTCCCCTGCTGTCCTGCAACGTGTCACTGCTTGCCTTTCTTCCATCTCTGACTGGATGTCCTCCCGCTTTCTGAAACTCAATCTCTCAAAAACTGAGCTCCTTGTCTTTCCTCCTCCTAATACTGATCCTCCTCTTTCGCTCTCCCTTCAAGTTGTGGTACCAACATCAGCCCATCCTTGCAAGCGCGCTGTCTTGGCGTCATACTTGACTCTGGTCTCACCTTTGAGCCTCACATCCAGCATGTTGCCAAATCCTGTAGATTCCATCTTAAAAACATAGCCCGCATCCGCCCCTTTCTTGCACCAGATACTACCAAGGAGCTTGTCCATGCTCTAATAATTTCACGCATGGATTATTGTAACCCTCTCCTGCTTGGTCTTCCCAAAAGCCGTACTGCACCCCTACAGTCTGTAATGAATGCTGCTGCTAGACTGATTTTCCTCTCTAGTCGGTTCTCTCACACCTCACCCCTCTGCCAGTCCTTACATTGGCTTCCTGTGTGCTATAGGAGTCAATTCAAGGCACTAACTCACACCTATAAAGCACTGAACAACTCTAGCCCCTCTTATATCTCCTCACTGATCCACAGGTATGTCCCTTCTCGGTCTCTCCGCTCTGCCCGTGACCACCTCCTGTCCGTTGTCCGCACCCGTACGGCCAACTCGCGCTTGCAGGACTTCTCGCGGGCGGCTCCCTTCCTATGGAATAGCCTGCCTACCGCCATCCGACTCTCCCCTAGTCTTGCATCTTTTAAGAAGTGCCTTAAAACCCATCTCTTTAGGAAAGCTTATGGCCTCCAAGACTAACCCCTACCTCACATACCCGTCTCTTGCCCTCTCCTAAAGGGCAGCCCACCTTATTTGATTGCACATTCCTGTCCTAATGTGTTTTACACCCCACCTCCTATAGAATGTAAGCTCGATTGAGCAGGGTCCTCTTCAACCTATTGTTCCTGTAAGTTTATTTGTAATTGTCCTATTTATAGTTAAATCCCCTTTCATAATATTGTAAAGTGCTACGGAATCTGTTGGTGCTATATAAATGGCAATAATAATAATAATAATAATAATAATAATAAAACAGCAATTTGTCTGGCTTAGTCTGGGGAGCTTCCATCATGTGCGACCTGCTCAGTTGGCTGTCAAGCCCTGCCCCCCACCAGTAAGGTATTAGCATGTGTAAATAGGGGCATTAATTCTCTGGATGAAAATATAATTTTGCCTCTTTATAAATCACTGGTAAGACAACACCATGAATATGCTGTGCAATTTTTGGCACCTGTTCTAATGAAGGATATTATAGCACTAGAAAAAAAGGTGTAGAGACGGACTACAAAATTGATAAAGTATTTTAGTTATGAAGAAAGGTTAACAAATGTAATCTCTTCAGTTTGGAAAAACGGAAACTCAGTGCAAAATGATAGTGTTATACAAGTATATTTGGGCCAATACAAACCATTGTCAGGAAATCTGTTTCTAAACAGGACTATACATAGGACACAAGGTCACGCATTTAGGCTGAAAGAAAGAAGATTTAGTCTAAGTCAAAGAAAAGGTTTTTATACAGAAAGAACAATAAGGATGTGGAATTATTTGTCTAAAGAGATGGTTTTATAAGAGTCTATAGAAATTATTCTACATCACTTGGATAATTAATTGCAAAAAACATAATATATAGGGATATAAAATTTTTAATTAGTGGGGTAGTACCTTCTTGATCCAAGGGAGATCTGACTGCTATTCTGGGGTCAAGAAGGATTTTTTTTCCTAGTTTGTTGCAAAATTGGAAGCGCTTCAGACTAAGTTTTTTGCCTTCTTTTGTATCAACAGCAAAAACAAATGTGAAAAAGCCTGAACTTGATGGAAGAATGTCTCTTTCCAGCTTTGAAAGTATGTAACAATGGTAAAATCATCAGCTTGTCAGTTCGTTTGAACAGGGTCCTCCTCAACCTATTGTTCCTGTAACATTTTGTTATTGTCTCATATATTGTTAAATTTCCCCCTTTATAGTCTTGTAAAGCTCTGCTGAATATGTTGGTGCTAAATAAATGATGGTAACAATAATAAGGAAAATAAAGGAGCAAAAAGTCAAAAAAAGAAATATAAAGTGTTGAAAAGAAGGATTACATTGGAGCACTACAGAAAATGAGGAAAAAGTCACCAATGTATAAAAGGTAGGGTAACATTTTATATATAACAAGATGGTGTATGCACAGAAAATGACTCTCAAAATATCACATCTCCTACATCTCTGCAAAGACTTCTCATAAACTAACTCATTCACAGAACCAGTTAAATCTTCATAGGGCATTTGGCATAGATAGAGCAGAAAAACATCCTCAAGATCCTTTCATGCAAACTAACATCTCTATGGACCGCAGATATACACCAATCTAGTACTCAGATGCGATGTTAGGTGCCAAAAAAGACATAGGGGCTTCTGCCAAGGGTATATTTTATGGCCTCTTCTGCATATACTGACATAAGGTCACCTTAAAACTAAACATATACAATACCATAGGTCAAACCCTAAAGCCTAATGTGTCTATAAAACACACTGTGACAAAATTAATTACAAGAACCTATATTTATAAACTACACACCTGCTGTACTAAAGGGACACTCCACTACCTAAATACAAAGAAAATTAAAAATCACTGTTTAGTAGATTTACACCCAATGATAATGTGCATGTATTTAATTATGCATTTTTTCCAGTGTTGGTATATCTATAAACAGCTAGCAAAAGCAGCAGATCTCCTGTCTACTGCCTTTACAATCCTTCCCCTTCTAACCATGCCCACACTTTCTGGGACTGTCCGATCAGTCTTTGCAAAGAGTTTAGCTCCACTGAGCTAACAAAACCAGGAAGTAACAGTAACCTGACAAGAAAAAAAAAGATATTGAAATCTGCACTTTTTGTAAAATGCAAAAAAAAAAGGACACACATTATTACGGGGGATTCGTGGCTAACAATGAAATGTTCCCAAAATTAGGCCCAGAGATATTCAGGACGCCACAGACATTCCTCCCAACAGTCCAGCTTCTGGTGTGACAGTCCTGATTTTGGTGTCCTGTCCTGCTGTTCATCATTTGATGGGGACAAGGTACACTCACAATGTGAAGCAGGTACTAGGACCATGCAGGGAGTGCTTCAGGAGCACTCCCTACATGGTCCTGAAGGTTGTGGTCTGGCCATAAAGCCAGTTAGACACCCCAGAGATGAGTAGCCAACATGTGAGCCTCTATAATGGAACTAAAAACAATGTTGTTCAGTCAAGCACACATATCAGGGGCAGATAGAGAGCTCAATCTCTGAAAAGTTACTGCTTGATTGTAGTGTGATGGATGGAAAAATGTGTCTATATACTTATATTGTGCTGCTCTGCATATCAGTAATACAGTTTGTACATTAATTTCAAGCTCTCTTATGTAGCCCACTCTATTAACATTACCAAATCAATTATCCACACAATCTTATTCCCATTGTTATCAACTGGCTTCACTTCACATTAAAGAGAAACTATAGTGCCAGGAAAACAAACACGTTTTCCTGGCACTATAGCTTCTCCCTCCATCAAGTAACCTCCCCCTGCCCCCCATCTCCTCTCCTCCCCCCTGCCCTCCACCCCCCCTATGGTACGGAAAAGGTTAAAAATCCATTCTGTCACTTACCTGGGTCCAGCGCCGATGTGCCTTGACGTCAGCCGGCAGGGGAGACCTAATGCACATGCGCAACACTGGCCGCACTCGCATTAGGATTTCCCTATAGGATTCTGGTGACACTATAAAACCTCATGCATAGCGTGAGGACGTCCAGCACCCATAAGTTCCTCTAGTGGCTGTCTGGTAGACAGGCACTAGAGGAGGGGTAACCCTAGCAGGTAATTATTGCAGTTTATTAAAAACTGCAATAATTACATGCTCAGGGTTAAGGGTGATTGGATACTGCACCCAGACCACTTCAATGAGCTAAAGTGGTCTGGGTGTCTATATTGTCCCTTTAACCAAGTATATCTTTACACCATTTATATCCCCACAAATTATCCCACTCTTACCAAAACTTGCAAGTGTGTTTCTGGAAGAGGAAGGTAGAGCAGGGGAGGCTCAATGCTGGAGTGCTACAGTGACACACAGTTGCACAGGGAGATTATCATCCAGGCATGTATAAGTAGGAGGAAACCAGGATAGAAATGCCGTAATATCATTTTTTTGAAGCAGCAAGCATGTATTATAAGCTGCAGTTTATTGGGGTGGCAAAACAGAAGACCATAATCCTAACCGTCTTGTAAAATTTAAGATTATTGAAACATATGGCCCTATTCACTCCTCCCTGACAATTGCCCCCCACTGCTAATAATCACATGCCTACATTCCCTTTATCCCCTCCCTTTCCAAAATAGATATTGACATTCCCCTATGAATTTTATAACATCACAGGAGGTTTTGTATTTGCTTAAGTCTCTCTTTACTAGAACTCCACAGCAGCACAGAAAAAAAAAACAATCAGAAAAAAGTTAGGTACTATAAAACTCCACTCCCCATGCATCATTTCCTCTTTCTTTGCTGCTCCGCATCAGTACAGGTCAGAGTACCACTGCCTCCTGCTAATATTAGTTGGTGGCTTTGGGTTTTTATTATGATTTATTTGTGATTGATATGTATTATATTCTGTTATCATATTATCTGTTTATTGTATATTTTTATTTAGATATTAGATATATTATTTAGTTATATATTATATGTTATTTAGTTATATGTTGTATATATTATTTCGTTTTATATTATATATATTATTTTATTAGATTTTATCATTCTTAGTTTGGGGTTACTGCCCCTTTACTCCTCTTTGCTCCCCCTGTTGCTTTGGGGAGGTTTGCCTTTCAGGGTGGTGGCTTTATGGGGGGGGTCCCTGGGGAGACCTTTCAGTTTGCTCTCCCTTTTGTTTTTTGCCTGTTTGTATTTATCCCTTCCCCCCCGCCCCACTCTCTAGCGCCGCCGGGCTACGGGCGCTTCGCTTTGGGTTTCAGGAGACTAGCCGTTTGGCTGCCCCCTCTGATTTCCCGAGCTGCAGTGTGAGCCTGCCGGCGCCTGGGATTTCTCGCGTTCATAAGCGAGTACCCAGCGGCCGGGTCCGCTCATGCACGTGGCCACCTCGCCGCAGCCAGCTTCTCAGACCCACGTGCATCCGACTGGCTGGAGGAGGGTGCGGACATCGTCAGTTAAGGGCTAAGTGCCAAGGCCGCGGTCTTATTTTTCATAGCGCTGGTTTTACTAACTTAACCTATTCAATTTCAGTTTCATAATAGCCTTGGGAATATACAGTTTACTGTAGCCTAAACTAAGATTTTTATAGTACGGTGGTGTGTTCCGATGCATATTTACCCTGTATTTCTATTCAGTTTATTAGTGTGGACATCGAGGGTTTTTCTCCCGCTGGGATTTTGGCGCTGCACACGGCTCAAGCAGAGACAGTTTGCCAGTTAGAGCACGGATAGCCACACGAGGCTGTGCTTCTAGTCCTGTTGGAGTTTATATAACTAGGTTAAGTGAAGTATTTATGTTGCACAATGTATCTAGTATCCTCATGTCCCAATCCCTGTGCTTAAATATATATATTTGTTTTTCCTGGTGCATCTCTAGAGTCAGAGATGAGTCCACTATAGTGTGGTGTTCTCTGTCTATGACAAATATTTAAAGTTATACAGCCCTGGCTCTGGATTAGACTGGTATAGGAGACCAGTCTCTACTGACATTAATTCACCTCTATTATGTTACTGTGGCTAGCAGAGTTGGAAGGTGGTCCCTTCCAAGCTCAAAAGCTAAATAAGGGGTGCATTGAGTGGGCTATTGTTTAACCCTTTTACTGAAATATACCATGGGTACAATACTTCAATACTTCAGGTAGCATATTGATGAGGAAATCCCATACAGATCTGCAGGTTCACGCGCAAACCAGTTCACGGTTAAAATGGAATCGCTCAGCATATCATGGACTCTATAATCACTGGAACATTTTCAACCTATATCCATTACAGCTGGAATACCACTGTTGTGCCTGCTGGGAATTTAGGGACTGCTAGTCCCAGTTAACGTTTATTCGCACAGTATTACACTGTCTTAAGGGGTTGGTGTCTAAGGGTCCTATGTCACAGGGTACCCTGAAGATTTACAGATATTTCCCAAACACAGAGGTCATTACTCATTTAATACGCAACCCAGGGTGGGCCTGCTACGTCTGTGCCCCATTGATTGGCCTGCTACGTTTGTGCCCCATTGATTGGCCTGCTATGTCTGTGCCCCATTGATTGGCCTGCGCTACCTGTGCCCATCGTTGACGGACCTATGTGTGCCCGAACCCCCTTTTGGCCGCAGGCCTGGGGGAATATCACTGAGGAAGCTCGGTACCCACTATTGACATGGAGATAGGTGGGTGTCCAGGCAAGCACTGCTGCCATACTATCCAAGAGGACACCAGGATACGGACACCTAAACATGATTGGACGGGTGAAGGCCCTACACCTCATGCCCTGAGGGGCAAAGCTTTTATGAAGATTCCCGGGCATGCAACCACAGTTTACACCAACTTGGTGGCGACACATCTCCAAAGAGAAGTTTGCACAAGCAGGGACCAGTGCTCAGACGCCAACAGGCGACCACAGTTTCCTTGCCTTCAGCAACTAACCCTTGAGCTGCCTTCCTGGTATCCATCTTAGGTATTGGTAGTTAGTCCTACATCATGTTTATCTCCTGACCCTCTCAGTTGGGTTTACTTGACTTGCTTTCCGATCGGTTTTACCTTATCTCCGATGTACGTATTTACCACTATCTATATTTGTCGTTGCTTGGTTTTCTGGCCTTCCAATTGTCCTATCGCTTGGGTCGTCGAGAGGCCTGACTAGACCTTATCTGGAGAACATGGTTCGGATATGGAGGGCCCTCCTTCTATACTCTATATACTTTGCGGGAACCGTCTTGGTTTGGGTTCTCGCTAACCTACCTTTTCAACTACCATCAAGGAGACCTACGGTGGAGGAACCCTGTGTGCCAGACTCCTACACAGACATCAAAAGTCGAGACACAACCTACCACTGGAGTACTGCTCAGGAGGTGTAGCAGACTCAGTTAGGACTGCTGACATTTTCAAACGGGACAACACCTGCTTCGACGGTTGGAGCTAGACTCTTGTTTTTTTTTTGTTATATCTGCTCTTTGGAGTCACCTGTCGTGAGTGTAGGGACTTTATGTCTTGCCTGTGTATTAGTGAATGCCATGTGTTAGTGGGACTCCAAGCTAAAAAGGGAGATATCCGTCTATAGGGAGACCTTGACTTCGGTCCTCGAATTCATACTCCTAGGTCCCTTGACCTAGGGCCTACTCTAGTAAATACGTGCCCGGACAGTTAGGGGTGCAGGGACCTAGGGGTCTCGCTATATTATATCCTATCTTGTAGGTGGCGTGTAGACCAGGAACCCCTACACAAGTTTTGACAGGTCGGGCATGGAACAGGATCGTACAAAGGGGTAATCGGATTATTTTCACTCTCTCACTACAGCACGTGAGGACTCTTATTTGTTATACGGGTTCAATCACCATTGGATCCGGACATCTTATCACTCTTAGACGAGGATATATCTGGATGGAAATCTCAACCCGGTTTACGTTCCCATCCTTTAGAATATTTCCAGGATTCACAATCCCCAGATTAGTCAACCACCGTTCCACCACACAAGTTCAGTTTGGGACCTTGATTGGACGTCTTTTATGAGTCTTTTCTCTACCGCAACCGCGGATTACACAGTCCATTTTGAAGACTGGAATCACTTAGGATACGGCTAGTTTGACCACACTCTTGCCTGCATACCGATTTACTCTCGGATGAGACAACCACCGGGTAGGTCAGGAGGGAACGAAAGACCCTACTCGGTTCTATTACAGAAGTGGTGGTGGACTTAGGCGCCTTCTTTAAGGTTGGAGGTTTGCCTGCAAGACCACATCGCCTGGTGACCCTGGCATAATCGGAGGAGCCACCTTCCACATCAAGAGTCGAGACATGGTGGCAGTTTCTTCTCACGGCCCTAAGTCCGCAAATGACCTTCAGCATTCTACACCTACAGGAATATGGCTGATAGGTCAGCTTGGCAGCTCATGGACCGGCTGATAGGAAACAAGTCGCAACCCCACGTACAATGGATCTATCAGTGGAGGGTGTTTTTCTGTATTTGGGATGCTTCGTCAGCTGGCATCTTCATCGATCTGTCTACTGGCACTTCTTGCAGTTTAGGATTGCACTAATAGCTCATGGAACAGGTACCAGTGAAACAAACAGCATTGGATTTGTTGGCTGAGCGTTAAAACAGCAAATACGAAGCCTCCTGTTATAAAATTGTAGATTATGCTAGCTTTAGTGTACCTATAATCTTAATTTTATTAATGACAGGAGACGGGTATTTCCCACCCGTTCTTATCACTCCCTTGTTTAATTTTAATAGTTTGGGTTCATCAGGTACGTATACAACTCTGCTTGTTGTCTCTGCTACTTGTCACTTGTTCTTGAGTACATTTCTGAGGTAAGGGTTGGGATATATATATTTTATGGTATTGCTGGTTGTTACACTGGGTGCCTACACGTTTTGTTCACAGTACATTTCATTGACTAATCAACGTTTTCGATTCTGTTTTTTCTCTCGTTTTAGTTTACAATCGATCAGCTCTATCTGGTTTGGCAGTTCTTCTCGGATGGTGGATATTGTTACATTCATTGGATCTGGGATTTCGTTTCTTCCCCATTATTTTTCTACCCTTTATGTTTTGTCGCAGCTTGAAAGAGGAAATGATGAATGGGGAGGGGAGTTTTATAGTACCTAACTTTTTTCTGATTGGTCATTTTCTGTGCTGCTGTGGAGTTCTAGTAAAGAGAGACTTAAGCAAATGCTCGCCTCCTGTCATTAATAAAATTAAGATTATAGGTACACTAAAGCTAGCATTATCTACAATTATCTTCCTAATTGTCCCTATATTACATCTCCACATTCTTCAGCAATTACCTTCTCCCTGACACATTGCACTGATAATTTTCTCAGTTCACCCCCATATTCCTCTGACAGTTAAATGTCTCAGTTTCCTCAATTTTTATCACCTAAACATCACGTAGATGAATTTCTTTCTGACATTGCCATGCAGAGCAATAAATCTCATTCTAAACTACACGGCCTCAAAAAAATAAAGGGAACACAAAAATAACACATCCTAGATCTGAATGAATTAAATATTCTTCTAAAATACTTTGTTCTTTACATAGTTGAATGTGCTGACAACAAAATCACACAAAAATTAAAAAATGGAAATCAAATCCTGCACGGTGTTGGGCTGTAAGCACAACCCCCACCCTCAAGGAGTCTGTTTCTGACCGTTTGAACAGACACATGCACATTTGTGGCTCTGGCAGTGCTCCTCCTGTTCCTCCTTGCACAAAGGCAGAGGTAGCGGTCCTGCTGCTGGGTTGTTACCCTCCTACGGCCTCCTCCACGTCTCCTGATGTACTGGCCTGTCTCCTGGTAGCGCCTCCATGCTCTGGACACTACGCTGACAGACACAGCAAACCTTCTTGCCACAGCTCGCATTGATGTGCCATCCTGGATGAGCTGCATTACCTGAGCCACTTGTGTGGGTTGTAGACTCCGTCTCATGCTACCACTAGAGTGAAAGCACCGCCAGCATTCAAAAGTGACCAAAACATCAGCCAGGAAGCATAGGAACTGAGAAGTGGTCTGTGGTCACCACCTGCAGAACCACTCCTTTATTGGGGGTGTCTTGCTAATTGCCTATAATTTCCACCTGTTGTCTATCCCATTTGCACAACAGCATGTGAAATTGATTGTCACTCAGTGTTGCTTCCTAAGTGGACAGTTTGATTTCACAGAAGTGTGATTGACTTGGAGTTACATTGTGTTGTTTAAGTGTATATACACATATGTAAGACACCCAAATCACCAGTAGGAAAATGTGTTAAAAGATGTAAATAATATTTACCCTTATGCACCTCTTAACATGTAGATATACCAAGACTCTTCTAAACCTTCCCAAAACACAACAAGAAACATCTACAAATATAATATAAACAGCGACCAAGGGCAGTATTGTATATACAACAAATATATATCTGAATTGATGCACTCACAAAGATTGTTTGAATGCATATCTCCTGGAATGAGTATAATAACAAAATTTTCTCTAGATCACTTGAGCACATACAAATAGAAAAAGGAAAATATATAGATGGTGCAGAGCCTTAAGATACAAATCACTCTTCAATATGAAATGCATTTACAGGATTGAAATTGAATTTAAGCAACTCCCATTTACCGCAGCGTGGAAATCAGACTTTCAGAAACGACTGGACGAAGCCCAGTGTAGAATTGTCCAGAAAACTTCTGTACCGCTGGCACCTAGTGCCAACCAGATTGAAACATATGAACCCACAAACATCGGAAAAATGCTGGAGATGACTCACGCACTCAGGCATGGTGTACCACATATGGTGGACATGCCCAAAGATCACTCCCTTCTGGGCACAAGTCTCGATTGCGCACGCCACTAAAGTGACACTACCCTTACCACAGAACTGTACTTACTACAACTTCTCCCAATGAACATACCAAAAAACGAATCAGTACCTGATTTACCACTTACTTATAGCGGCATTACACACTATTAGCAGAAATTGGCTATCATCTAACACTCCGCTAATTACATCCTGCATCCAATCTGTGGACTCCTCCAAAAAATACAAAATCATGGCCAGAATGACCAGACCCCCACAAAAATTCTGGAAAGAAGCATGGAACCTGTGGGACAAACATAGGGCCATAAACCCCATCTACAAGACCACGCCACCGTGACACACAGAAAATGATCACCTCTTTCCCTTGATCTTACCCCTCCACCCCACCTACCCACCACCTGTTATACCCCCATTGCAACATAGGTAAAAATTGGTACATGATGCTGTACGACTCGATATATACCACATTGTAGGACAACCATAAGTGAATGGGCTCATAATGCTGTAAGAAATGGGACACTGAATGTCAGACAAAATGTAACATTCCTCTGAAAACTATGCACTTGACCACTTGTTGACAAATGTAACCAATGTCGTTGCACATTCTGTGCTAAATAAAAAATTGTTCAGAAAAAAAAGAAAAAAAAAGAAATTGAATACAAGCACATTAAAAGTACAACCAGAAATCAAGAGTACCAACCAGGGATGGATTAAGAGCCCATTGAGTCTGGTGCTGACAATTATGATGGGTCTAATTACAGAATCTTATCAACAGAAAACACCAAAACAGTTATACAGTACCAAGAATAATGTATCTGGTGGAGGTGGTGCTGGAGGGAAACTCACAGGATATTGCTATCAGAAAACATAAACCCTGTGCTAATCTCTTGCTATCATATTTCAAGTAAATCCATACCCCCAAACAGCAGTGTCCAGTGAAGCTGAATTTCAGTGGATGGGGTAAAAGGGTGGGCCACTGATGTGAATCATGTAACCAGAACCGCCCAAAGGGACAAACATGCGCAAAAGGGGGCATGTCTGCATGAAGAATTAGATGGTGAATGCACGTCAGGCTGCCTACCAATCATGCAGGATGATCAACCAAGTGCATACTGTGCCAACAGAACCCTGAGCTTGGCATAAATGCGTCTAATGATGTTCTAACCCTACACTTTCTAAGGACTGTCCCCTAGCAATCAATTGTCCACTCCTCTCCTAATCTTCTTACCAGCAGACAGAAGCTTCTGTTATACAGCCTGTGACAGAGAAAAGGTGTATGTAGTGAGTGTAGAAGAAAGGGAACATGCCACAAAGTTTTTTCCCCTACATTCATTTTAAGTTTCCATACTTAAGCAAGAGCAGGTGGAGAGTAGTAAAAAAAAATAAAAACCGCCATGTTAATCCGGACCTGGCGCCAACCCCATAAATCAAAGAAGGAACAAGGAACAGAGAATATACTCTTCTTCCAAACCTGATAAAAACTGATGCAAAAATAAATATGTTGTGTCTTTTTTGGTGGATTATAAAGTCATAAAACAGTCTCACTGTCTGCAGCCTGATCCACCCACATCCAACAAGACTGTTCATCTCTACTCCAATCAAATGCTTCTCATTCAGAGTTATTGAGCACTTGTGCCATATGTGCAGGCCCGGACTGGCCATCGGGCACACCGGGCAAATGCCCGGTGGGCCGCGGTGGCCGTGGGGCCGAGGCCGGCAGGGGAGGTCCCAGGATCTCCCCTGCCGGTCTATGCAGGGCCGGCGCTATCCGAGCGCCGGCCCCGCTGTCTTCCATGGAGGGCCGATGGGGAGATCAAAGATCTCCCTCACCGGCCCATTTAAATAGACCTGCGGCTGGGGAGGGAGGGAGAGGACCCGGCGGAGCTCTGTCTTGCAGCTCCGCCGGGTTTCTCTCGCGAGATCCGGAGCGTTGCCATGGCAACGCCCCGATCTCGCGAGACAGTTCACTCACCACTGGACCACCAGGGATGGTGTGTGAGTGCCGGTGCCCCCCCTCCCAGCTACCACGTGCCTGTCCCCCCCTCCCAGGCTAAAGGTAAGAAGGGAGGGGGGGGGTTTAGTTTTTTTTTTTGCTTAGTTTTTATTTATTTTTTTTATATATTTACCCCCACTTAATTTTTTATTTGTTTATTTACCCCCCAACACACAACATTTATACACAGCACTATCACACTCAGCATTCTCAGCACTCACACAGCACTCTCACACCCAGCACTCTCACACTCAGCACTCTCACACTCAGCACTCTCATAGACAGCACTCTCACACACATCATAGCACTCTCACACTCAGCACTCTCACACACATCACACGCAGCACTCTCACACACATCATAGCACTCTCACACACATCATAGCACTTTCACACACATCATAGCACTTTCACACACAGCACTCTCACACACATCATAGCACTCTCACACACAGCACTTTCACACTCAGCACTCTCACACACATCACACACAGCACTATCACACCCAGCACTCTCACACACATCACACACAGCACTATCACACCCAGCACTCACAACACACAACACTCTCACACACAGCACTCTCACACACAGCGCAGCACTCTCACACATCATAGCACTCTCACACACATCACACGCAGCACTCTCACACACATCATAGCACTCTCACACACAGCACTCTCACACACATCATACACAGCAATCTCACACATCGCAGCACTCTCACACACATCATAGCACTCTCACACACATCATAGCACTCTCACACACATCATACACAGCAATCTCACACATCGCAGCACTCTCACACACATCATAGCACTTTCACACACAGCACTTTCACACTCAGCACTCTCACACACATCACACAACACTCTCACACACAGCACTCAGCACTCAGGCACATCACTCTCACACACATCACACTCAGCACTCACACACATCATACACAGCACTATCACACTCAACACTCATACACAGCACTATCACACTCAGCACTCACACACATAACACACAACACTCACACACAGCACTCACACACATCACTCTCACACACATCACACATCATACACAGCACTATCACACTCAGCACTCACACACATCACACACACAACACTCTCACACACATCATACACAGCACCCTCACACACACAGCACCCTCACACACATCACACCTCACACACACATACTGCACCCCTCACATACACACACAACCCCCAATACACTGCATCACACACATACACAATACTTCCAAACATATTTATATAAACTATATATATATATATATATATACACATACACACAACACCCCTCACACACACACTGCACCCCTAAACACATTACATTCCAGACACACACTAGATCCTTTAGCCAACTCTGGATCATATATACACACACACACTCTGGATCCCCTATATGCACACTAGATTCCTTGTAAGCAAACACATACTACATTCCCTGAACACACACTCTCTACAAACACTAAATCACCTATACACACACACACACTATAGCCTGTATGCACACACTTGCTACATCCCCTATACACACATTCTCTACAGCCCCTAGCCACATATGCATTACATTACACCACAAACACAACACGACTAAAACAGACCTTATTACACAATACCACACCATGACCAGCTCACTCTGCACAAACGTAATACCACAAACAGGCTCCAAACACATGCACAATACCCTTTCCTGGCCCTTTTGTCTCCTGGTATCCATTTATAGAGACACCAGAGGCAAGTTGCAAGGAAACAGTGCAAGCATGTTATTAAATTTGCTTGCACTGTGCAGAACAAATACAGGGCTTTTTTCTCATGCTAGAGCTCTTCAGCAGAGCTCTGCCCATGGTCTGCCCTGGAAGAGCATTGAACCAACATGCTCACTTTGAGAGGGGGCGTGTTTGTCATGTTTGTGATGACAAAACACACCCTCAATGCACCGCCCCCTTCTTAGTGGGCCGCTGTGATAAAAAAATGCCCGGGCTGAATTTTTTTCCCAGTCCGGCCCTGCATATGTGCAGCTATTGTTATAATCTGCCAATCAAATGCGTCTTCTTTTTTTTTTTTTGTAAGTAGCATTAGGCACTTTCAGCCATCATGCTGTGTGTGTTGACGTTGAGCATGAAGAACTTTGAAAAATTAATCAGAATGGACAATTTAGGGATACAGCTACTATCACTAAAAATCATAACTAAAACAAAACAATGCGGTTTGGTTATCAAGTAGAAAGACACTTTATGGTTGCACTCACAAATTTTGGGTTATATTCAAGCCTTATTATCATGGAAGGCACCTTGATGGCTTATATATCACATCAAATTTGTGAGTGCAACCATAAAGTGTCTTGCTACTTAATAACCAAACTGCATTGCACTAAGTTTTTTTTTTGTTTTGTTTTTTTAGTAATAGCAGCTGGTTTCCTAAATTGTGCATTCTGTTTATATCTTATGATTGGTTACTTTATTGGGAAGTAACCAGAGGGAAGCTGCATATCCAAAGATAAGTTTGTTACTATTTGTTATTTTCACCTAGACATGGGTGATAAGGTGGAAGTGTTACATTTTTTACTTTGAAAAATGAAGCATGTAAGGGGGAAGTGGTTTAGTGGCTGTCTGTCTAACAGCCACCACTACAGGTATTTCCTGTGTTACAGGCTGCTTAACCTCTTAGTGACCAGACTGTTTTTCAATTTTCTTACCATTAAGAACCAGGGCTGTTTTTAAATATTTGTGGTGTTTGTGTTTAGCTGTAATTTTCCTCTTACTCATTTACTGTACCCACACATATTATATACTGTATTTATCGCCATTAAATGGTCTTTCTAAAGATACCATTATTTTCATAATTTTTACAAAACATACTTTTCCCAACTTTGACCCCCAGAATCTGTTACGCATCTACAGCCGCCAAAAAACACCCATGCTAAATAGTTTCTAAATTTTGTCTTGAGTTTAGAAATACCCAATGTTAACATGTTCTTAGCTTCTTTTTTTTTTGCAAGTTATAGGGCAATAAGTACAAGTAACCCTATTTAGTTTCAAACCATTTTTTTCCCTCAAAATTAATGAAAGTTACATTGTAACACTGATATATGTCAGGAATCCCTGAATAACCCTATATATGTATATATTTTTGTAAAAGATAACAACCTAATGTAACAAATTTGGTGTATTTTGACTCTTTTAATGCTACCATTTTACCACCAATCTATGCCAAATTAAAAAAAATTATTGTTGATTTTTTGGACACACATAGCAATTTAAGAATACATGTACTGAGAACTTTAAGGGTTTTCAGAAACATCTGAGTACAGTGATACCACGCATGTATAGGCGTGTCGGGTTCTCTGGGGGCTAAAAGACATTATTAGGAGGTTGCGCATTCCAGTTTTCCAACTTGGAATTTTCACAGCTGGTCATCACACTTTCCATGCACTATTTCTACCACCAGTTTTTGTCAAACTTTTGGGTAGTAATTTTGTTTTCTCACATTGTAGTTTAGGCATGGATTCTCAGTTCCTGTTATGTGTTACTGACAAAGAACACCCCAATATGTGTTCATCAACATCTGAGTACAACAGTACCCCAAATGTACAGATTTGATGGGTTTTTGCAAACTTACAGGGGTCAAATGTAGGGCTTTCCCCTTTTCCATGTTTGCACATTGAAATTTGGCAGATATGTTTTTCTGGGCCTATGTTGTCTTTGAGACTGTATGGCAGCCCAGAAATGAAAATTAACCCCATCATGGCATAACATTTTCAAAAGTAGACAACCCACGGTATTCAAAATGGGGTATACCCAGTCTTCTTTAGTAGCCACTTAGTCACAAACCCTGGCCAAAATTAGCGTTTATATTTGTTTTTTGCATTTTCTTTTTTTTACACAAAAACTGCACTCTTACTGGTGATTTCATCATCGTGATAAGTTTTACTATTTTAAACACTCATATTTGTGTTCAGCGAAGTCTCCAAAATATAACAATACCTCCCATGTACAGGTTTTATGATGTTTTGGAATGTTACAAGGTCAATATAGGGCTTGCCCAATTCAGTTTGCTGGGTCTATGTTGCCTTTTGAGACCATATGGTAGCCCAGGAATGTGAATTAAAGGGACTCTCCAGGGCCAGGAAAACAATCCATTTTCCTGGCACTGCAGGTCCCCTCTCCCTACCACCTCCCAATCCCCGGTTGCTGAAGGGGTGAAAACCCCTTCAGTCACTTACCGGAGACCCCCGCCAATGTCCCTCGGCGGTGGTTTTGGGTCGCCGCTCCTCCTCTTCATTACGTCGGGCGGGGGGACCTAATGCACAGCATTAGAGCTCTCCATAGGAAAGCATTGAAAATGCTTTTCTATGGGGAATTGAGCGACGCTGGAGGTCCTCACACAGCGTAAGGACGTCCAATGAAGCTCTAGCACACAAAATCTGTGTTATAGACACAGAAGTGCCCTCTAGTTAACCCTGCAAGGAAATTGTAATTATTGCAGTTTATAAAAAAAAAAAACTGCAATAATTACACCTGCAGAGTTAAGTGTAGTGGGAGTTGGCACCCAGACCACTCCAATGGGCAAAAGTGGTCTGGGTGCCTGGAGTGTCCTTTTAACCTCATCATGGCATACCAATTTTCAAATGTAGACAATGGGGTACTTCCAGTCTTTTGTAGTAGCCACTTTAAAAAACAAAAACTGCACTTTTACTGGTGAAATCATCGTCGTGATAAGTTTTACTTTTTAAAACACTCATATTTGTGTTCAGCGAAGTCTCCCAAGTATAACAATACCCCCCATGTAAACGTTTTATGGTGTTTTGAAAAGTTACGGGGTTAAATATAGGGCTTGCCAATTAAAACTCTCTGGACTGTCTGCCTGGGTTGACAGGCAGGTCTCTCAAATTATAATTAATAAAATCAAATAATTATGTACAGTAATACCCCGAAAATTCATGCTTCTGAATCTTCGGCTTCACAAATTCGTGTATTTCTTTCCTCGGGTAGATTTTTTAGTGACCACTGCAAGGAAGTGAGGTCACACGCAATGACGCTGCTTCCTCCTAGCGCTCTTTGAAGACAGCCGCGCACGAGGAAAAAGAGAGGAGCTCCCAGGATCAGGTAAATGCATTGAAAGAAATGGTGAAATCTTTATCATTGACTCACTACTAGTGATTCCATGATAAAGATTTCACCCCCTCCCCATTAAAGTTATTTTCTCTCCCGGACGGTAATATTATTGTCCGTCCAAAATTCACGGGGGGTCTTGGAACGTATCCCCCGCGAATGTCGTGGTATTACTGTAGTTAATAGTTAAATATATCTGCAGAATGTGTGTGTAATATATATATATTTTAAATAAAATGTATTTTTTTTAAATTTATATTATATATGCGTAATATATTATAAAATACTTAAAGCATTTTATAATATATTATACATATAAAATGCATATGATTACATTATAAGTGTATTTTGAGATATATGTGTATATATCTCAAAGTACACATAATGCCCCTGCTGGCAACTCCATAGACTGCTATTGCGTCCATGTGATCACATGGCTCTGGAGGGCCGCGGTGGACGGAGCTGCTGCAGGGGGACTGATGGGGTCTCAGGTAGTCCCCCCCGACCAGGATCTCCGGTCAAGGTAAGTGTAGGAGTGATTTTTGCCGCGGATGTACTGGGTACATCCGCAATCGTGAGCGGACGGTTTTTGTTAGACCTACCCAGTATGTCCGCTGTCGGGAAGGGGTTAGTCATTTCTGTGCACATTTTAGGTCAGCACGCACTGCAAAATGTTAAGCTATGTTAAAATCATCCCCTTGAAGGCAGGGCACCAGCAAGGGTAAGATAACGTGTCCTCCCACCAGGTGGATGCTGCCTCCAATCAAAAACTGGATGAAGTCCTCCATCTTCACGCTGACCCAGAGTGTACGCATACACTCAGTCCAATTACAGGCTGCCACGTGAGTGCTGGGTGATGTCATGATGGGGTGTAAAAGTATAATATAATATATAGGTATGCTGCATCTATCACATTGTGTCTACATAATATGGACACACCCAGGGAGTGAGCACTTATGCAAACCACAGTCTGTAACTGCAAATTAAATGAGAAGTAGGGGAGCCTGGAAGAAACACCACAGTAGGCATATGAAATCTGCTCGGTTAATAAAAAAAAAATTTAAAAAATTTAATTAAAAAAACCCACACATTATAATTTTATTACAGAAGTCACTTTAATGCCAAGTTTACAAGTACAAAGATTTTCTAAATTAAAGTGTACGCAAAATATATATATGTACAGAGCACAAAAAAATAAAATTAAAAAAAACCTTTTAATCAGAACAGAAGTTTGCATTGGTATCCTGTGTTTTAATAAGACATACAAGTAAATAGAAATTCACACAACCCATGCAAATTTAGCAAATAGGCGCTTGGATTGTTTTCTATTCAAACAATTTTGCAGTATATTCTTGCCAAAATTAATATGCATTTTGTAAATATTTTCAAAAAAAACTTTGACTAAACGTGGAGAGGTTAATAGAAACATGAGTTTTTCTTGTAAGCTGGAAAACATTTGCTGCAAAGCAAATAACTGAATAAAGATGGGATTAACTAGACTGTTTATACATTGGTATCATGTTACATCAATAGTCTATTGCTTTGGTAGATAAACATTCCACCCTAGAACCTATCAGTGAGATAACTCACTGTTCCGGGCAAATTGTGTAGTAAAACAGTAACAAAGTTAGTCACTAAACCACAAATTGTGTAAAGATTACAAAAAACAGAATGACCAATATCGAAAAAGAAACTTGGGAAAAAAAACAACACAAACAAACCTTTCAATTCAACTAGTTTAAATTGTTAAATTCCCTGGCCAATTCCTAGTTTATTGACTAACCATGCTAGAGTGTAATGTTTGTCTACTCCTACTTCAATATACAAGCCTCACAAAGCAGAATTACGTTATTTTTAATTAAACTGGATTTGCCTCCTGGTACTCTGGTGCACTCAAAACCTCAAAGTAATTGCCCGGTAAGATAACATAACCATTTCCAGTTTTGTAGTAAGAAACCTCTTTTTCTAGTCTTTCCAAGTTGCGCTCTTGTCTTCGGCACCGCTGGTTTGCAATCTTTAGTTTTTTCCTCAGTTTATCAACTTGTTCTTCTAGCTGTTGTATCCTCCTCCTCTGAAGGACTGTATCTTCCACAGTGTAATTGTGGTCACAAATCACAGCAATGTGACTGGCTGTATAGGGAGGTGGCAGCAATAAGCCAATAGCAGGGTCCACTTCAGGAGCTATAGGCTGCTCCTGTTTTATATCAGAATCATTTTTTTCATTCTATTAAAAGATAGGGGGAAACAAAGCACAACAGTTATCACATAGCTCAAAGTTCTCTCTTTTTTTTTTTTTTGACACAATAGAGCAGGGAGACAAGAGCTCTAAATTTAACAATCTATTCCTGTTCCAAAATGTAGTAATGCTCTATAATCCCAACTTTTCTGTTCTTTTCTCCTAACCTGTAGTTTTTACTTTTTGATCAAATAATATTGCTGTGCAAGATGTCATGTTCGGGAAGGAAAAGTTTATCAATTACAGTTTATTTTTTTTACATCCAAAGCATATAATTGCCTGTATCTTTGTTGCATAGAATGTGAAGGCATATAAGAACCATTCGGCCCATCTAGTCTGCTCAATTTTTTAAATACTTTCATTTGTCTCTTGCTTTAACATACAGTTGCAAGAAAAAGTATGTGAACCCTTTGGAATGATATGGGTTTCTGCACAAATTGGTCATAAAATGTGATCTGATCATCATCTAAGTCACAACAATAGACAATCACAGTCTGCTTAAACTAATAACACACAAAGAATGAAATGTTGCCATGTTTTTTATTGAACACACCATGTAAACATTCACAGTGCAGGTGGAAAAAGTATGTGAACCCCTAGACTAATGACATCTCCAAGAGCTAATTGGAGTGAGATGTCAGGCAACTGGAGTCCAATCAATGAGATAAAATTGGAGGTGTTGGTTACAGCTGCCCTGCCCTATAAAAAAAAACACACACCAGTTCTGGGTTTGCTTTTCACAAGAAGCATTGCCTGATGTGAATGATGACTCGCACAAAAGAGCTCTCAGAAGACCTACGATTAAGAATTGTTGACTTGCATAAAGCTGGAAAGGGTTATAAAAGTATCTCCAAAGGCCTTGCTGTTCATCAGTCCACGGTAAGACAAATTGTCTATAAATGGAGAAAGTTTAGCACTGCTGCTACTCTCCCTAGGAGTGGCCGTCCTGTAAAGATGACTGCAAGAGCACAGCGCAGACTGCTCAATGAGGTGAAGAAGAATCCTAGAGTGTCAGCTAAAGACTTACAAAAGTCACTGGCAAATGCTAACATCCCTGTTAGCGAATCTACAATACGTAAAACACTAAACAAGAATGGATTTCATGGGAGGATACCACAGAGGAAGCCACTGCTGTCCAAACAAAACATTGCTGCATGTTTACAGTTTGCACAAGAGCACCTGGATGTTCCACAGCAGTACTGGCAAAATATTCTGTGGACAGATGAAACCAAAGTTGAGTTGTTTGGAAGAAACACACAACACTATGTGTGGCGAAAAAAGGCACAGCACACCAACATCAAAAACTCATCCCAACTGTGAAGTATGGTGGTGGGGGCATCATGGTTTGGTGCTGCTTTGCTGCGTCAGGGCTTGGACGGATTGCTATCATCGAAGGAAAAATTAATTCCCAAGTTTATCAAGACATTTTGCAGGAGAACATAAGGCCATCTGTCTACCAGCTGAAACTCAACAGAAAATGGGTTTGCAACAGGACAATGACCCAAAGCATAGAAGTAAATCAACAACAGAATGGCTTAAACAGAAGAAAATACGCCTTCTGAAGTGGCCCAGTCAGAGTCCTGACCTCAACCCTATTGAGATGATGTGGCATGACATCGAGAAAGCGATTCACACCAGACATCCCAAGAATATTGCTGAACTGAGACAGTTCTGTAAAGAGGAATGGTCAAGAATTACTCCTGATCGTTGTGCACGTCTGATCTGCAACTACAGGAAACGTTTGGTTGAAGTTATTGCTGACAAAGGAGGTTCAACCAGTTATTAAATCCAAGGGTTCACATACTTTTTCCACCTGCACTGTGAATGTTTACATGGTGTGTTCAATAAAAAACATGGCAACATTTCATTCTTTGTGTGTTATTAGTTTAAGCAGGCTATGATTGTCTATTGTTGTGATTTAGAGGATGATCAGATCACATTTTATGACCAATTTGTGCAGAAATCCATATCATTCCAAAGGGTTCACATACTTTTTCTTGTAACTGTATATCTAGAATAGCCTTATGCCTATCCCATGCATGCTTAAACTCCTTTACTGTGTTAACTTTTACCACTTGGAAGGCTATTCCATGCATCCACTACCCTCTCAGTAAATGAATACTTCCTGAAATTATTTTTAAACCATGGTACCTCTAATTTAAGACTATGTCCTCTTGTTGTGGTAGTTTTTCTTCTTTTAAATATACTCCTCCTTTACATATATAGGTTTCTATTATATCCCCCCTGTCTCATCTTTCCTCCAAGCTAAGATATTTTTGCCTTTCCTGGTAAGTTTTATCCTGCAATCCATGAACCAGTTTAGTGGTCCTTCTCTGTACTCTTTCCAAAGTATCAATATCCAAGTGAGGTTTCACCAGTGCCCTGTACAATGCCATGAGCATTTTCTCATTCTACTGCTAATACCTCTTCCTATACAGCCAAGCACTCTGCAGCCATTTCCTGCTGCTCTATTACATTGTCTGCCTAACTTTAATTTGAAATAATTACCCCTAAATCCCTTTTCTCAGATGTTGATGATAAGACGGTGTAAAACAAACAAACATTCTATACTCTGTCCTTGTGTTTTTACACTCAAGATTCATTATCTTGCACTTATCCACATTAAATTTCAATTGCCACAGCTCCGGCCATTTTTTTAGTTTACCTTAAAGGGACACTCCAGGCACCTAGACCACTTCTGCCCATTGGAGTGGTCTGGGTGCCAACTCCCACTACCCTTAACCCTGCAAGTGTAATTATTGCAGTTTTTTTTATAAACTGCAATAATTACCTTGCAGGGGTAACTCCTCCTCTAGTGGCTGTCTATAAGACAGCCACTAGAGGGCACTTCCGTGCCTCCAGCGTCGCTCAATTCCCTATAGGAAAGCACTGAAAAGCATTTTCAATGCTTTCATATGGAGAGCTCTGCGGCATTAGGTCTCCCCGGCGGGCGGGATAAGTCTCGCCCACTGGCTGACGTAAGGAAGGATCTCACCCCTTCAGCAACCAGGGATGGGAGGTGGGAGGAAGAGGGGACCTGCAGTGCCAGGAAAACGGATTGTTTTCCTGGCACTGGAGTGTCCCTTTAATCCAGCTTTTCCCAAATGGTGTTCCGCCAAAAAAAATGTGAAAACAAAATGGCCGCGGGGGGCAAAGGAGCAGTGATCTTCCTGCTCAGCTCCCTCGCCCACACAGCAGTGATGCCAGAGCCGGAATATAACGTCAATCCGGCATCACTAAGAGGCGCGCGAGGGAACTGAGCAGGAAGATCACTGCTCCCTCGCCGCCCGCACACCAGCCGCTCAGTAGCCACACTGGACCCCAGGGACTGCTCTCCAGCCGCTCATCAGCCCCACTGGACCCCAGGGACTGCTCTCCAGCCACCCAGCAGCCCCACTGAACCCCAGGCCAGCACTCCCAAAGGTATGGGGCTGGGTGGAGTAAAATGTTAAAAATAAATAAATATTATGTGTCTCTGTTAGGGAGTTTGTATGTTTGTCAGTGAGAGTGAATGTGTGCTGTGTGTGTATCTGTGTCAAGGTTTGTGTATGTGTCACTGTGTGCATCTTAGTGTGTGTGTGTGTGTGCCAGTATGTATCAGTGTGTGTGTTTGTATGTGGCTGTGTGTGTGTGTATCTGAGTGTGTCAGTGTGTACCTGTGGGTGCAAGTTTGGGTGTGTACGTCACTGTGTGTATTTGTTAAAAATTAATAAAAGAAAAGAAAAAGGAGGGTCTTACCTTGGGCTTTGTTTCTGAATAAGAAAACAATGTTGGAACAGCATTATCTTTAAGAAGTTTATTGTTGCACTCTCTCTTAAAGCAGTCAGGTGTAAAGTGGTCCGAGCAGATACTACTGTACTTTGTTGGTTTGAAGTTCACCCTTCTTACAGCAGATTCCCATTTCTTGCACAGTAAGGGCCGGGTAAGTGGAAACCTTTATTAAACAAGAGAAAACAATGAATAAAACACACGTTACGCATAAGACAAATGAGTGACACTTTGTATGAGTTACAGACACAGTCACTCCACTTTTCTAGTGTACTATAATCACTCCAGAATGTAAGCTTATTTGTGGAGGGTCCTTGCTGCCAATGAATGTGTCAATTTACATTTAAACCAGGGCCAGATTAACATAGGGGTTGATGTGCTCCTGCTCCAGGACAAAAACAGGCTCACCATTGAAATATGCAAATGCCTGTTGAGGAGATCAAAGGATCTCCCCTGCCAGCCTAAAGATGGATTTTTGAGACTCCCTGGCCGGTGGGGAGATTAAGGAACTTCCTCACAGACCAGCCCAGGAATAAAGTCTCCCACAACTGTATCGAAGCGTTGCCACAGGTTACCATTGCAACGCACAGACACTTTATGTGGCGCTAACGGAGGGAGCAACAAGCACAGTCTGCAGCTGCTGGGGGTGCAGACTAAATGATTAGCTCATTGGACCACCAGTGACAAGCATTCCCCCCTTGCTGGCCAAGGTAAGGAAGAGGGGAGGTGAATTTAATGTTCACTGTATGTTATTATATACATACACCAACAGTAAAGATGACCACCACTCACGGTTTGTAGATAAAAGGTTAAAAATTGTAGACTTTAAATGTTGAAACATTTTAAAATAGTTGATCGACGTTTCAGTCCTCGTCTGGGACTTTCATCAGGAGATTGTTCCCGATGAAAGTCCCAGACTACATAGAGCCTGTGTGCAAGGACTTTGTGAATTTTTATATAATATTAATACAATGTTAAACAAAAATCTGCACACCAGTCAAGCCATAAGACTTGCTTTTCCCACAGAAATCCCATAACTGGAGCGATGTTACAACTGCAAAGGATTCTGGTTGGGCATATGCAAATGAGTTTAACAAATAATCACATTTTTGCCTCATTCCATTTTAAACATGGATTCCTTTTAATCTGTGTTTGCTGTATACAACAGCTTGCTTGACTGGCGTGCAGATTTTTGTTTAACATTGTTTGTTTATTTTTCTTCATTAACCCTTTAATGCCGTTACGGCGTTCTATGCCGTCCCGCATTAAAAGGGCTTTAAAGCCGTTGCGGCGGCATAGAACGCCATAACGGCTGAAGCCCCCAGGAGATCGGAGGTACTCACCTCCGCCGTGATCCTCTTCTGGAGGGCTGCCTGACAGCCCAGGCAGCCCTCCCCCGGCCCCAGGTGATCCCTCTCAAAGAATATATATATATATATATATATATATATATATATATATATATATATATATATATATATATATATATATATATAATATACATATTATATATATATGTAACGTCATACAAAGTGTATTTTAATATTAGTATAAGTATATTTATTAGTATTAAAATACACTTAGAATGATGTTACATATATATATATATATATATATATACACACACACACACACACACACATACACACACACACACACACACACACGTATAATTACAATAATAAATAAAATAATAAAATAAATAAAATATTGAAACAAAATTTTATATAAATTATATATTCAGATGTAATTTCATTCTAACTGTATTTTGTTAATTATATATATATATTGGTAACAAAATACACTTAGAATATATATATATATATATATTATATATATATATATATACATATACATATACATATACATACACACACATACATACACACACACACACAATTACGTAAAAGATTACATTAGTATACATGTAGAATTGAAATACCTATAAATGCATATATATTAAAATTCTACATGTATCTTTAAGTAATATTTTAAACTTAATTATGTGATTTGATTAATTAAAATTTGATTGACATGCCTGACAACACAGGGAGAAAGTGCAGAGAATTTAATTCGCAAGCACTAAATTTGACCCTGTAACTCTCCAAGACACCATAAAACCTGTACATAGGGGGTACTGTTTTACTCGGGAGACTTCGCTGAAGTCAAATATTAGTGTTTCAAACTGGTAAACTGTATTACAACGATGATATTTTAAGTAAAAGTGACATTTTTTACAAACAAACAGCACTTTTATGGACTATATTATTGTTGTAATACACTAATATTTGTGTTTAGTGAAAGTTTTGGAAAGTTAGAGAGTCACATATAAGGCTTGCATTTAATTTTTTGGACATTGAAATTTGCCAGATTGGTTATGCTGCCTTTGAGAGCGTATGGTAGCCCAGGAATGAGAATTACCCCCATGATGGCATACCATTTGCAAAAGTAGACAACCCAAGGTATTGCAAGTGGGGTATGTCCAGTCTTTCTGAGTAGCCACTTAGTCACAAACTTTTTTCACACAAAAACAAATATGAACGCTAACTTTGGCCAGTGTTTGTGACTAAGTGGCTACTAAAAAAGACTAAACATACCCCACTTTCAATACCTTGGGTTGTCTCCTTTTTCAAATGGTATGCCATCATGGGGGTAATTCTCATTCCTGGGCTACCACACCGTCTCAAAGGTAACATTACTAATCTGGCAAATTTCAATGTGAAAATGGTACGTTCTATATTTGACCCTGTAACTTTCCAAAACACCATAAAACCTGTTAATGGGGGGTACTGTTGTACTCGTGAGACATCGCTGATTACAAATATGTGCATTTCTTTGCAGTAAAACCTAACAGTATTATGACATTCACAGCTAAAATGTCAGACGGAAATACAAATGTAAAAAATAAATTTTATTTTCTCACATTTTTTTAAAATTTTATTCATAATAAATTATGTTCCATATACGAATAGTTAATGATAAATTAAAGCCCTGTTTCTCCTGAACAAAATGATATATAAAAAGTGTGGGTGCACTTAAAGTTACAGCGGTGAATTACAGTTGAACAGACATATAGCGCAAATTCCAGTTTTTGTTTACGTTTGTTTTGCTCAGAACGTGCACTATTGACTCCGCCCTGAAGGGGTTAATACCACTGTAACTATGCTGCCCTGCACCCACCACAGGCATCAACCTCCAGGCACAACAAACAGTGCCAAACTTCCTTACACACACATCAATATGCTACATCACAAACAGACTCATCCACACAGACAAGCGCATAAGCAGTCTACCACTATGCATACAACCCTACAAGCAACATCCCTAAACACACACCAGCTTTAAATACATCACTAAAGACGGTGTGTGTATGGGTCACGGAGTGTGGTTGACTAAATTAACATGGTTTTATTTAAAATTCCAGGTTTGTATTCTGAACTGAAACCTTTCAACAAATTTATATTATTGCACTGCAATTAAACATTTTTAGTTTGGCATGTAATGCATTCCAGTAAAAATGCCCAATAAAATACTCAGCATCGGGCCCATAAAGCCCTGAAGCCAACCATGAGTTCAACTGACATTACGTGCATAGAATGTACTAGTAGGTAACATTCCAAATGAGTATAAGGTAACTGTACAGTCCAGGTATGAATGGCTGCTATTCTTTCATATGGGGAAGGAATGTATGTACAGGCTCTGAGGTCATGCTTGTAATTGGGCAGTTCTTCTCCAATTTATACACACACACACACACACACACAAAAAAAAAAAAATCACTTGATCTGGCAAGGAAGTTTCTACATGGGAACCCTCTGTGGGCACACAACAGAGGGATGGCACTGTCTGTAAGGAGTGTGTGGTCTGCAAAATGCTTTGTAGCAGTCCAGTGGTTACTGAATAAGTCACTGCGCTGCCACCAGTTTACCATGGATGTGCTTGCATTCAAAAAGTGCTGGAACAAAATAGAATTTACTATGGCCTGCACCTACCAGTAGTGCAGACCACACGCTCCGTCTTTGAACCTCCATGGATCCCGTCACAAAACCCATGACCAATATAGTTATTATAAACCCCTCACTGCAGAAAGGTAAGGGGTGTGTAAAAAAGCCATTACTTTTTTTTAATCATTAAGAAATATGAAAGATGTGGCTGGCTTGTGTAAATGTAACCATCCCATATAAATTCCTATAAACATGTATCATTGCCCCCAAAATATATAGAACTCCTGAAGCTATTGTGCACGCGCCCAGGTGCCCTCTTCACGCGCGCTGGCCGAGATGAGCACCACGTGACCCGCCTCTACCACGCACAACACCAGCACGAGCGCCGCGTGACGGGAACTGCGCATGCGCGGCGCCTACCCCAGCGAGCTGGCAGGCTGCGATCCCAAATTAAACTCACATCGCCCCCATCCCCGCTCACAACTTACTTATGAAACGATATGGGCTTGTCCTTGTCGTATCGGTTTTTGCAACCGTAAGCGGAACACGACTGCACCATCTCTGGCCGATCCGTCCGCCCCGGGCTGCTTGCTTGTTTCGAATCGCGGCCGCTCGCTTCCACTTTCGGGTCTCGGGGCGCGCGTTGGCAGCAAAGGTGGTTCCCCCGGTGTCGCAGAGCAGTAGTTGTAGATTTTAGCCGTCACCGGGTTTCGGCATTAAATTATTTTAAAGGAGAGCTTTCTAGAGAGTGGTGCTCCTCCCGTCTCCAAGATGGCTGACCTCGCTTCAAGCTGGCGTCACGTTTACTCCGAGCACGCGAGACGCGATTGAATGGCTCGAGTCACGTGAGAGAAAGTGGAACGCCCGCCCACTTCTCGTACGTTCCGAAGCCAACGGTCTGCGATCAAAGTGAATGGTCATCCGCACGTGGGCGTGGCTTCGTGTACGTCACTGGATCGGGCGGGAATTGCTAGAATGTGAAGCCATGTACTGACTTCAAACTGAGTGCTGGCTAGACAGTGACAGGAATGTTTATAGAGGGGGAGCAATAAATATATATATATACAAAGTAGGCAGCATCACAGGAATCAACACCTAATGAGATCCATAAATTAGCCATCATGGTGTCTGTGTGATTAACCAACACTACTTCAGTGTGAGCGGCTGTATTAGTTACTAACATGCAACACTGGGAGGAAGAAATAACTAATATTATTTCCATATATTAATAGGATGAATAGTATAATGTTTACATGTTAAATTCCTTATGTAGATGCACTGGACAGATCATACAGGGTGGCCTGTAAGCCCCTACCCATCCATAGATGTGATGTAACCAGTGTGTCTGTGTGCGATGGGTAGGGGCTTATGGGCCACCCTGTAGTGTGTGACCAGCTTTCAAATCTCTACATAATGCTGCTCCCACCTATCCATCCTGCCTTATACACAAGTATGTCCCGTCTAGGCCCTTACGATCTGCTGAAGACTTACGTCTATCTTCTGTCCGTACTCCCACCTCTGATGCTCGCCTTCAAGATTTCTCGAGGGCTGCACCGTTCCTGTGGAACTCGCTTCCCTGCTCCATTAGATGCTCACCCAGTCTCCACTCCTTCAAAAAACTGTTAAAAACCCACTTCTTCATAAAAGCGTATCAATTAAACTATTAATAGCTCCTGACTGATTCCTCTTCTGCAACTGTCACTAGTCTAATACTATCCTTTCCTTTTTGTGTCATTTTACCCCACTCCCTCTAGCATGTAAGCTCATTGAACAGGGCCCTCAACCCCTCTGTTCCTGTGTGTCCAACTTGTCTGGTTACAACTACATGTCTGTTCGTCCACCCGTTGTAAAGCGCTGCGGAATTTGACAGCGCTCTATAAATATCATAATAATAATATGTAGTATTCACAGTAACAATTCACAAATGCATATACCCATTTTATTTATTGTTTAGGAAATAATGTGTCCCCCCACACCACCACCCAATAAAATAAAGCTTTGTTCACTAGGTATTGGCCAGTTAATTATTTAATTGGACCAGGACGAACTTAAAGCAACTCTTAACAACGTAATCAGAATAAAGTTGTTATGGCATGCCTCAACATTCCCTATTGAATTGGGATAGTCCCGATTTCATGGTTCTATCCAGCCAGTCTATCTTTGTCCCCTGGTGTCCCATTTTCAGAAAGACCATAGAACTGTCCCTAAACATCCTTTACGGTTCCCAAGGCGTCAAACAGGGCAGTAGCGCCCCTTCGACAAAACAATGAGAAAATATGTGGATTTCTCACACTGTTTTTTTTTTCTAATAGGGAGCTACTGATGTAAGTTTGCTGTTTAACTTTTTACTTTTATTACAACCTGAATCATAAAAAAGGGTGGCCATCAGAGTAAACAAGAGGAAGTAGGACCAGGGACTAATTAAGGACCTTGTGGTCCTGTTGCTGAAAGTTTTGATGAGTCTAAGTATATGTGTATATTAAAGGAAAACTATGGTATTAGGAACACATAATTGTATTTCTAACACTCAAGCCCCCTTTGTCCCCCAAAAATAAAAAACTTTTTCACTTACCAAATTTCAGCACCAATGTTCCTTAGCACTGGGTCGCACTCTGCTGATGGGAGAGACTAAGTGTCTCAGTGCTTTCCTATGGGGATTTTGTAGACACGCTTCCTCATGTATTTGTGGAATGGACAAACTGCTGCCAATGCTATTGTATTGTTATTATTTAATGAATTGTCTAGCAGTTAGAATCTTTTTCTTATTTGTAATGTATTTCATATCTAGTTTCTTCATTTTGCAGCAGGAACGTAAAGGCTTAGAATCCTAATGACAAATTGAATCAGAAATATGCTCTTCTGGGATATTTTATTGGTCTGGATTATATTCTCTCTAAAGTGTAGTACACTTACAGTCTGGTAGTGGATTTGAAATCATATTTCCCGTAAACCACAATAATTATATAATGTATTACTTTCATATATTTTTGCTGGTCTAAAGTATTATACACATACAATTGGCATTCCCCAAAAGTGTTGCACACTTACAACAAGAATGGCAGTTTTTTTTGTTCTAGTATTAGCACCTGCAATATTCATATACAACATGGACACGTTTCAAATCTGTAAGTATCTTTGAAGTCACATTGTAATGTTTATGCCATACTTATATTTTCTTTCAATAAAAATGGATATATGTCAAAAACATGGATAATTTCATCTTTGTCTCTCAGACTGGAATATATTCCCATTAGATTTTAGTTGTGTCAACTAAAATCTAATGGAGGTTTAGTGGTCTAAAACAATTCAGATGACTAAAATACGACTAAAACTAAAATGGCTTTTTAGTCAAAAGACTATGACTAAATAAAAATTTGCCGTCAGAATTAACACTGCCACTAGCTAAAAGTTTTGATGGTCTGATATACAATTGCTTACATGAAGCTTATTACATCCCTAAAAGTTCAGGTAATTACAAATTTCTTTCTCAAAGGGTTTGGTAATTCCTATTGAATTAATAGAATACAGTCAACAAGGCATCCTTATTCCCTGTTATTTCAAAGTATATTTTGAACAAAGCAGAAACCTGTCCGCTTGTTTTCAAACACAGGGATGTTTTAACCCCTTAAGGACCGGCCTGTTTTTGCAATGTTGTACGTTAAGGACCAGAGCAGTTTTGACACTTTTGTGGTGTTTGTGTTTAGCTGTAATTTTCCTCTCTCTCATTTACGGTTCCCATACAAGTTATATATTGTTTTTTTCAGGACAAGAAGGGCTTTCTTTACATACCATTATTTGTATCATGTCATATATTTTATTTAAAAAAAATAATAAAATATGGTGAACAATTGAAAAAAAACATGTTTTTGGACTTTTACTTGAAAAATCTTTTACTTATCTACAAAAGCTAATGAAAAAAACTGCTAAATAGATTCAAAATTTTGTCCCGAGTTTAAAAACACCCAGTGTTTACATGCTATATTGCTTTTTTTTTTGCAAGTTATAGGCCTATAAATACAAGTAGGAAATTGCGATTTCAATATATATATATATATATATATATTCAATTTATCAATAGTGACATTGTAACACCGTTATCTGTCATAAATCCCCTAATCACACCTCACATGTACATATTTTTTTAAAGTAGACAACCCATGGTATTCAAAATAGGGTATGTCCAGTCTTTTTTAGTACCCACCTATTCACAAACACTGGCCAAAGTTAGCATTTATATTTGTTTGTGTGTTAAAAATGCTAACTTTGGCCAGTGTTTGTGACTAAGTGGCTACTAAAAAAGGCTGAACATACCCAATTTGCAATACCTTGGGTTGTCTTCTTTTGCAAATGGTATGCCATCATGGGGCTAATTCTCATTCCTGGGCTACCATATGTAAAATCAAGCCTTATATTTGACCCTGTAACTTTCACAAACACTCACTGACAATATCATCGCAGGGTTAAACACAGTGCTAGCAAATTAAATTCTCTGGACTTTTGGCCTGGGTTGGCAGGCAGGTCCCTCAAAATTACAGTCATTAAAAGTACTTAATTAGGTAAAAATATTACATAAATACGCATGTAGAATTTTAATATATATACATATTTATATATTTGACATCTACGTGTATATTTATGTAATTATGTATATGGACATATGTATATTTCGTATTATTTTTATTTATTTATTTATACATATATATATATATATATATATATATATATATATATATCATTACATTCTAAGTGTATTTTGATATAAATATATATATATATATATTAATATCAAAATACTGTTAGAATAAAATTACATATAATTTTTTTAATTATTGAAACTTATTTTTACTTTATTTTTATTAACATTTTATTTATCATTTATAATAATATATATACAATATATATAGTTAATCTATATATTGTGTATATATACGTATGTAATTAAAATTAAAAGTGTATTTTTATATTAATATACGTATATATAAATATAAAAATACACTTAATATGACATTATATATATGATATATATATACATATATTCTATATATATATATATATATATATATATATATATATATATATATAGAATACATGTATATATATCAGCACAGACAGTCCCCCTGCAGGCAGATACACAGACACCTATTGCGGTCATGTGATCGAGTGATCACGTGGCCGCGGAGTCCTGATCTGCCGAGGGGAGACTGCCCGGGCAGACAGGCAGTCCCCCTGGACCGGGAGGAGCGCTGATCGCCGCCGGGGGACCGACGGCGATCAGGTAAGTAGCCCCAGACCGTTATGACGCTCCTGAACCGTCATCAGTCGTCAAGGGGTTAAGCCTTCATGGGACAAAATTGCACCAACATTCAATTGATTCAAGTTAGGAATCTGATGTTGAAACTGACACACTTCAAGCAGTCTTCCTCATGTTAGGTTTAGGTTTAACCAGAAAGTCATGGATGCTTGCACATCAGACCAGATTTTTGAGAGTTTGGTAATCTCCTATTCTTTTTGGAGTCCCCCATAATGTTGGTCTGATGAACCCACTAGCACATCAATTCTAGATAATGAATAGTCATTAATCGCTTTATAAATTAAGCAGTAGATTGATATCTCTAATGAACTATGCAGCTGAACTGGTGACTAAAGAAAAAACAAATTGGAGTAGAAATTTGAAGGGGCTAGACTGGCTCACTGTCACCATAAATGTGAGGGTGTAGTTTATAACTTGAAGACAAAGTGCAGTGAAAATGGATCATGCAAATTATTACCATCAAATGTATTTGGACTCACTGTTACCATAAATGTGTCATGATTACTGATCGGCGAACTCCCTCGGAGTCACTTCCAGGTTTCACCGATTTGACCACGCCCATTTTTATAAGTGCTGTCCGAACTCCCTGTGATATCTACGTGTGTACCGAACCTCTGATCTTCCAAACCAACTTAGCTGAACTCTATACTCCATGGACACCGAATGGACTTTGACTATTCTTCTACCTTCTCTAACAAACTAAGTTGTTTGATTAGTTTACTGCAAGTAAATTGCTATATTGTCTTAACACTTCAGTTGCCTGCTATCAAAGGATAATCTCAGCCATTAATTAATATAGTTGATTGTGCTCCCATAGAAATCAACATTTCATTTGTATCCTGAATTAATCCTGCACAATGTCAGCATTAACCTGCTTGCTTTTCAAATTTACTCTCTGCATTAATCCCATACTGAAACATTGTTTAAATGAATCCAAAAAGAAACTGTATTATTTTCTCTGGATTTAACCTTTCTTATTTGAATTGCTATTAGAATCTTGTTCTGGACGCACAAGACCTAATCAAGTGAGCACCATTTTGTTTTTCTTAAAGTGACTACATATTCACTTAAATTCTGCAGTTGTGTTCCAGCAAACTTTATTTTCTTGAGTGTTACAAAATGTGAGGTGTAGTTTCTAACTTGAAGACAAAGTTCAGAGAAAATGGACCAATATACGAAAATATTATATTTTCATGTGAGACACAATTTTACAAACCAGTGAGTGGATCTCATTTTCCACAAGAGGGCGTATGTAATGTTTCTGTTTGTAAACATTTAAGTTCCTATGAATTTCAGGTTTCTTTAACACATGAGTTCATGGACAATTATGAAGAACTAAAAACAATATAGCATTTCAAATCTTCATAGTTCAGTCAATACATACATGTTGGTGATTAATACCCAAGCCACGTAAGAAAACAAACAAAAAAAGAAATACAATAAATTTCTTGAAGAACAAGAACTTTCATATTATAAGTGTATTAATTTCCTACCTCAAATCTATCCTTAAAGCGGCACTGTCATGCCGAACTTACATTTCCTCAATCGCTTCTACTTCTCTCCCTCTCTCATGATATGTTCTTAATGTCTTTCTATCTGCTCTAGTTTTCTTTAAAACATATGACAAAATAGGGACTACAACAAGTCAACCAGAGCCAAAGGATGGAAAATAGCGCTGCCATGAATAATAGCCAGAAAAAAGGAAATTTAAGTAAGTATTGATACATTTTCCTTATTCCTGTAATCTTCTTCCCCCCTCCCCCTGTAATCTTCTCCC
>OW240916.1:87748147-87766293 GCA_933207985.1 Pelobates cultripes | reverse complement strand
CCTTCTCCTCTCCCCCTTCCCCCCCTATAATCTTCTTCCCCCCCTCCCTCCAGTATCCTTCTCCTCCCTCTCCCATCTTTTTCTCCTCACCTCCCCAGCCCTGTAGCGTGGCTGAGCTCCAATCCGGTCTGCGACCCGTCGGGACTGACAGGAAGTGCACTTCCTGTCAGTCCGGCCGGGTCGCGGACCGGAAAGGAGCTCGGCCACGCTACAGGGCAGGGGAGGTGAGGCAATTCGGCAGCCGCCTGAGCGCTCTCTATAAAGCGCTCAGGCGGCTGCGGCATTTAAAGGACCGTCGATGGGGGCACAGGGCGCCCCCTCCTATATGGCGCCCTAGGCGGCTGCCTTGTTCGCCTTATAGGAAGCGCCGGCCCTGGGGGGAATCATTCTGCTTGTCTGTGTTTTCTGAATCAGGTCAGCATTCATTTTGAGTTATTACCTAGGGCATTCTATTCACCTGGTAGAAATGTAAATGCAGCAAAAGCCATTTTACAATTAAGGCAGGGTTATTATTATTATTATTATTATTATTGCCATTTATATAGCGCCAACAGATTCTGTAGCGCTTTACAATATTTTGAGAGGGGGGATGTAACAATAAATAGGACAATTACAAGAAAACTTACAGGAACAATAGGTTGAAGAGGACCCTGCTCAAACGAGCTTACAGACTATAGGAGGTAGGGTATTCGAAACATTAGGACATGGAATATCAAGTAGGAGTGAAGCAGAGCTGGAGGAGAGAGCAAAGCACTGTCCCATAGGAGAGAGCAGGAGACAGGTATGTAAGGTAGAGATTACTCTGGGAGGCCATAAGCTTTCCTGAAGAGATGGGTTTTAAGGCCCTTCTTAAATGATTGAAGACTAGGGGAGAGTCTGATGGCAGTAGGCAAGCTATTCCATAGGAGAGGAGCCGCCCGCGAGAGGTCCTGCAAGCGCGAGTTGGCCGTACGGGTGCGAGCAGCGGTCAGGAGGTGGTCACGGGCAGAGCGGAGGGTACGAGGAGGGGCATATCTATGGATTAGTGAAGAGATATAAGTGGGGCTAGAATTGTTCAGTGCTTTAAATGTATGGGTTAGCACTTTGAATTGACTCCTATAGCATACAGGGAGCCAATGTAAGGACTGGCAGAGGGGTGAGGTGTGAGAGGACCGACTAGAGAGGAAAATCAGTCTAGCTGCAGCATTCATTGCAGACTGTAGCGGGGCAATACGGCTTTTGGGGAGACCAATCAGGAGAGGGTTACAGTAATCCATGCGGGAAATTACTAGAGCATGGACAAGCTCCTTGGTAGCATCTTGCGTTAGAAAGGGGCGAATGCGGGCTATGTTTTTGAGTTGGAACCTACAGGACTTGGCAACAAACTGGATGTGAGACTCAAAGGTGAGCCCAGAGTCAAGTATGACGCCAAGACAGCGCGCTTGCAGGGATGGACTTATGTGGATATCACTGACTTGAAGGGAGAGCGAGAGAGGAGGATCAGTATTAGGAGGAGGAAAGACAAGGAGTTCAGTTTTAGAGAGGTTAAGTTTCAGAAAGCGTGAGGACATCCAGTCAGAGATGGAAGAAAGGCAAGCAGTGACACGTTGCAGGACGGCAGGGGAGAGGTCCGGGGAGGAGAGGTATATCTGAGTGTCATCAGCGTACAGGTGGTAGTGGAATCCAAAAGAGGCAATAAGTTTACCAAGAGAGGCAGTATAAAGAGAAAATAGAAGGGGACCAAGGACAGACCCTTGGGGAACTCCAACCGAGACAAGACGAGGGGAGGAGGTGTCCTTGGGTTAGCGCTCTTTAGTAGATTATGCCTTGGATTTCTGCATTCTGGTAGCGTAGATACGTTGGAATAATAGAGCTCTCATGGACAGTTTTCCTGATGATTTACCTGATACCATGCTTAATGAGGTAGCAGCCAGGGACTTACCTGAAGACCTAGAGGATCCTATCACCTACATCTCCCATGTAAATGAGAGGTTAAGACATAAATATAATACTAGAGAAAATACCATGAAGAGCATCCTTTTCTTCTGATGGCCTTAGCTATCCTTGAACCAATGCAGTTGAATATGATTAGACTGTCCACAGCAGAGAAATTACACAGAAGGAAAGAAGGCCTCTGTGTTGTGGTAAGAGGGGACATCCCCGCTATTCAAGTCAAGGTAGGCCAGAAAACTTCAGTGTCTAAGGTCCACTGGAGGACAGGCTTGGGGGTTTTACATAAGTCCTCCATGACCTTAAAATCTGAAAAAAGGCTTCTTCTTTCTATAAAATTGGAGTGGTAGGGAATCATAGTACACACTTTAGCACTTTTTGATTTTGGAGCAGCAGATTATTTGTTGACAATACTTTTGCTCAAAAATATTCTCTCCCACTGAAAGAAAAGAAAACTACACCCTTGGCAGTAGAGGCCATAGATGGTAGACCACTTCAATAACCCACCATAACTAATGAAATGATTCCAAGGTTTTTTTTTACCAAGAAGTAATCATATTACAATTAATTTTATCTCCTTTTCATATAGTCTTTGGATACCCATGGTTATCTAAACACTATCCTATCATAGACTGGGAGATAGGTGAAATCACTAAATGGGCTACCTTTTGTATAGAGAGAGATTAAGCTACTCTGTTTAATCAATGTCCGTTCTATGCCTATTTACATTTTTTGTCTATTAAAGTACCTGAGTTCAACCATGAAATTAAGGTGTTAAAAAAAGAATCTGATAAACTGCCACCACATTGTTTTTATTATTGTGCAATAGATATGCTTCCTGGGACTATGCCACCTAGAAGTTCTGTGCATCCTCTCTGTTAAAAAAATCAGATTTTGGAAGAATGCATAAAAGAGAAATTGGCTAAGGGGTTTATTAGAAAATCCTTGCCACCAGAAAGAGAGGGATTCTTTTTTGTATCAAAAAAGGAGGGGCATCTAAGCCCTTGTATCGACTGCTGTGGTTAGAGTATGAAAATCCGATTCATATGATCACTGAACTTTTTGTCAGACCAATAAGTTCTAGAGTATTTACTAAATTATACCTATGTGGTGCCTACAATTTAGTATGGATCAGAGAAGGAGATGAATGAAACATGGCCATTAGCACTAGATAAGGGCATTACGAGTACACTGTCAGGCCATTTGGACTCTGTAATGCTCTGGCCATCTTCCAAGATCTGATAAATGATGTACAGAGAGACTATGTACATGAAATCATTATTGTCTATTTAGATAATATTCTGATTGAGACTCATCATAAATAAGTGAGAATGGTTTTACAAATTATTAAAAAATGGATTATATATTGTACTCCTCTTGCTGTACGGACTGACCACTCCACACAGTCGCCACACGGTCATCTGGCATAATGTAGCGTGTACTCACCTCCCTCAAGTAGCGTAGATTCTGAATGGATCCAAAGAAACTAGAAGTCATGCATAATTTTCCCTTACCTAAGGGATTAAAAGCCATACAGAGATTTATAGGTTTTTAAAATTATTACAGGAGGTTTATTAATGGGTTTCCTCCATCCTGTCTCCCATCACTAATATGACCAAAATTGGAAAATAATCAGTTATGGACTCCTGAAGCTTTGGCTGCTTTTGATACCCTTAAGGTAACTTTTTCTTCAGCTGCTATCTTAGTTCATCCAGATCCTTCCCTTCCATTTCTTATGGAAGTAGATGCTTCTGCAACTGGAGTTGGTGTAATACTCTCTCAGCGTTAGTCAACTGACCAGGGATGTGTCTAAAACAGAAAATAATTATGAGATTGCAGATAGTTATTAGCAATTGTCTTGGCCTTCAAAGAATGACACCATTTACATAAAGGTTTAACCACTCCGGTTACTATACTAACATTACCCCCCGATCCCTGTTCATTCCTTTGGACATCTAGTGGCTGCACGCAGTCATAAAAAACTTGCAACAATTAAGCTTTTGCTGCCCAGTCACTAAATGAGCTGAGACTGGAAAGTTTTTATTTCCTAGTTGTATAATCCTTTTACAAGTAATACTATTACCAATGTAGTTGATACGTTTTTTTTTCTGATGTGATGAAATTAAATCTGAAAAAGCTTTTGCTGCAAAGAAAAAATATCTAAAGTTAACATACAAAAGATAAACTATAGAGACAGCACATTAGGAGAGGGAATCTCCCAGACCACAAAGGTAAGACCTTATAAGCATGCATGTCACGTGATGTCGAAATGAAACAAAAGAATCAGTGACCTCACTCACCTGACAGTAGGGACTGAAAAGAAAAAAGTTATAAGAACCAATACCATTATAGTTTTTCATTCAAACTGTATGGGGTTACTGTTCCTAGAAGATACATCCATTTCACCTCCATTTGGAGTAACAATTTCTCTCTTTTTTTTTTTATATTTCTCATCTTTATTTGAAAAACATTTTTTTTCCAACAATACATACATTACATACATTAGACATAATACAGTGTTTACGACTTGTCTGACAACGAAAATCTCACGTAATCATATGTAATCTTTAATAATCAGGATTAATATATCTGAACTTAACATCTTCAATTATATCACCCCTGATATTAACCATAGACTCATCTAGAACACAGCACCATAACATAAAAACAAAACATAACATACATAGCCATGATCAAAATAGTAAAAAAGAAAGAAAAGAAAAACCTAATTCCTGCTGGAGCTCTGGAGGAATTCAACTTAAAAAAAACCTTTATATATTAACAAACCTCACAAGAGGGGGAGAGATTTAGCTGTGTCCTAACCTAGAAAGCCATGAATTATATTTATCTTGTTGACGTCTAATTAGGCCACTTTCCATTTTTAATTGGAATTTCAATTGTTCATTAACTACCGGCCATGTTGAAACCAGAGTTATCTTCCAATACCCTGCAATAATCATTTTTGCAGCCATCAATATATGGATTATCAGGGAGACTACATTGTTGCCCACTTCCCTGATGTCTAAATGTAGTAGACATATCTGTGGTGAAAAAATTAGTTCTACCAAGGTCAAAGATTTTATCTTAGAAGCATTTTCCAAAATAATTGGATAGGCCCACAGTCCCACCAGACATGTAAATAGTTCCCACATTCTAGATTACATCTCCAGCAGTTGGAACCGTGCATATTAGAAAATGTACTTATTCTGCTGGGTACCATGTACCATCTATTTACAATTTTAAACTGGCACTCCACTAAATTAAGACAATGTATATTTTTATACACTAAAATAAAAGCCTCTCTCCATTGTTTGTAGCTAATTTGAATTCCAAGATCCCTCTGCCATTTGTTGGTTATAGCTTCCAGGGGTTTATCTGGATCTCTCGATAGAAGTCGAATGCCTATGGCTATTAGTTTATTTGGCGACTCTTTACTAAGTATTTCTTGTAGCCAAGTTATTTGATTTGATTTTTCTCTGACGACATACTCCTGGCAAAAGCCTTTTAACCTTAAATAATTAAAAACCTACTTACTCCCTATTTTATATTTCAGGCCTACAGATTGAAAATCCATCCAAGAGTTGTTATTTAGTAAATCGTCTATTCTAGACACACCATTTTCAATCCATTTATCCAATTTCAATAGACATATAATACGCCAAATTCGATATCGGTAGACAGGGTATTAGCTTATTATGTAGATTGATTAAATACCTAATCTTCTCCCATTCCCTTAAAGTACCATTCAAAACAACACTGTGAGAAGTAAATGTACTTTCACATTCAGGCCCTTTATTGCCTCATTCCTCCTTATTGCAGCTTATTAAGTAGAGGAGAGGGGACAGGGGACACCCCTGTCTAATCCCATTCTTTAGTAAAAAATAGTCTGAGCTAAAACCAGCACCCATTACTCTTGCTGTGGGAGTCGTGTACAACGCCAATATTGCTCTCCGTATATTATCCGTTAGTCCGAAGGCTTCTAGGACAGCATCCAGAAAATCCCACCTGACCCTGTCAAACGCTTTCTCTGCGTCAAGTGACAGGATCAGGAGGGGAGATTTCCTCGACTGAGCGCAGTTCACCACATCTACCAGCCATCTAACATTGTATACTGACGACCATTTAACGATGAAACCAACTTGGTTTCCGATGAATTATGTCTGTTATGATCTTACTTAATCTATCCGCAATTATGGTGGAGTAAAGTTTTATGTCCCCATTTAATAGCGATATAGGTCTATAGTTAGCCATCAATTCTGGAGATTTTTGCTGTTTGAGGATTGGAACTTTATGCGCCTTTAGCATCTCATCAGGTATCTAATCATTTTTTTAAAAAACATTAAAAATATTAGTCAAATTAACTACTTAATTTTCGTTTAATAGCTTATAGAAGATATTACTGAAGCCATCCGGGCCTGGGGAGTTATGCAATTTTAATTTATTGATAGCTCAAACAACCTCCCCCATCGCTATGGGCTCATTCAATTTGCGTAGCTGAGAATTCGATATTATTGGTAATTTTTGTTCTTCTAAATATTTTTTAAGGTCTACTGGTACCTGTCTGTCCGGTAAATTGTATAATTTATAATAGAACGTTTGAAAAGCTTGACCTATCTTAGTTGGATCCAGGAGGGTCACATCATCTTGGATAATCTTAGTTACCCTCATCTTGACTGATTCTTTTTTTAATCTATTCGATAATAGTCTATCTGCCCTATTGCCCTTATAGTACCATGTTTTTCTGAGTTTTTCTAGGGAACAGTTCATTTTCTGAATCAGAAGATCATTTATTTTATCCTTAGTGACTTTCAATCTATGACTAAGTTCTAAACTGGGTTTATTTTTGTTGGCATGTTACAATTCATCCAGTTTTATGTATAGTTGCGCTAAGTTTTTAGAGTTCCTCTGTTTCTCCTGAGACTCCGGTTTAATTAACTGTCCCCGTATTGTGCACTTATAGGCGCACCATACGAGTGGTAAAGGCACAGTTTTCTTAAAAAACAAAATCTGTCATTGTTTTAATTTGATTTAAATATAGAATGTTATTTAAAAGACGCTTGTTCAATCTCCAATTAGACCTGTTGCTATTCGTATCATCCTGGGGCTACTGTTCCTAGAAGATACATCCATTTCACCTCCATTTGGAGTAAAATTTTCTCTTTATTACCTCTTTCCCCCCCACTCCAGAACATCATACCTTAATTGCAAGACATTGTGGTGCATCTTACTAAATTGTTATGGGCTTGTGAAAATGTGCTTTCTGATTTGACACTTTGTGTTGTGAGATATGATCCTTCAGTAAATTAATCATCTTCCCTACATAACCCAAACCGCAAGGGCATTTCAGTAGATACACCACAAAGTTAGTTTGGCTTGTACAAAAATCTTTCAGTTAAATGTTTCCTGTCTTGGAATGAGAACAAATTGCTCTTTTGATAATGCCACTACAGTGGTTGCATTGTTGTGGGGATATTTATGGGATAATAATGGTAACAGTGAGAATTGCCCACTAATTCAATTCTCAGATCCCAAAGAACGTTTATCGTGTTAAGTGAGAAGTATTTCATATAATAATATCACAATTTTGTTATAAAAATAGATTTATTTATAATAACAAATTAATTAATAATAATAATATGTAACATGCGTGACAATAATCAATGAATATCCAGTATAAAATGAAATGCAATACAAAGGAATGGCTATACACGTTTCAATGGCTAAACAGCATTTTCTGTCAAGACTTTACACGATTTATGACTATCTTTACAGACTGAAAGTGAAGCTTTTCACAGCGAAGGGCCATAAAACCCTGGCTAACAGTTAGAATAACCCTTTCAATGCTGGCTAGACCTCCTAGGTAATTAAGATCTATTCTTATGTAATTTCAAATAAAATAACATTTAAACCAGTTCATTAGTCATTTCCTGGAACCATCCAATAAGAGAATCTACCATGATTATATAAGCAGACTTTGTTTTTAATTTGCCTAAATAGATCTTTTATCTTATTTTATAGCAAATCAATACACCTGGATAAAAACAGCGGTATGCTAACACGTGATAATATCACATCAATATATAATTATTCTTAATTCCACCTGCAGAATGGAATGTTTATAACTATATATTCTTTAGTTAACTAAGATTTCTTAATATGGAAATCTGACCGTGATTTATCCAGTCATATCATGCTATTAGTACATTTTAATTAATTTAATTAATTAAATGAAACCAGTATAATTACCAGTTGAGTAGATATTTCATCCGATTGGTAGATAGTCTCAGGAGCTTATTTGGATGTCTCTCTGCATGGAGGTGTGTAGGTAATGGTGTCCTAGAGTGTCATTGCTCCCGACTGCTCACTTCTTTGCTTTCTTTGTATACCCTTGCATTTCTCGTATCTCTTTTTCCTTCTCCTTTGCATCTCTTTGCATACCCTCTATCTTCCCTTTGTCCTAACTTTTAAAGGGCCAGACTCTCTGTACGTCATCAGTTGATAACCCAATAGAAGCACTAGAGGTGTGGTTATCTTTCAGATCGCAATTTAGGTATTTGGTCTATAGAGGGCAGTCTTGTCCCACTAAACATACCTATCCAGGAAAGAGTTAACTTTTCCTGGTGGCTATTTTGACGTCATTTTGGCCTATCTTTATAGTGGCCATAATTTAAGTATTTGCTGTCAGATCAAACAGTTTCTTTAAGTTTTGTCCAGACTATGTGTCTGGCAAATTCTGAGTTTTGACCCGTAACTTACAATGGGACCTTATACATATAGACAGTAAAATTTTATTATTTAATCTTCTCTGTCACAATTGTCTGGGTTTAGAATTGATTATTCCATTAGCATTTAAGACAGTCTCTCCAACCCCCGTTCTCCTTATCACTTGGTTTGTATATACTATGCATTCCTTTAGCTCTGGGAAAATGGTTAGTTTTACAGATAGAAATCTTGTGTCTTTTTGTTAGCTTGAAAATAACAAAATGGAGTCTGCTCTGTTCAAAGTGATTCAGAATATACACTTTTAATTTCTATCATAGCACAAGATGTCTGCCGATATAAATACCCTGACATTGTAAACATGGGTACATGTCTTAAGCCAGCTGAGTCATAAATCTCTGGCTCACCCTCTGTTCAACAGCTGCTTTAACTACCATATCCCCGATGCGTCAGCCTTGCTATATGCAAATATACGAGGTTCTCTAAAAACGGGACCATATACCTTGTCATATTGACAGACATGACAGATGTACTGCTCCTCCATAGAATTAAAGGAACACTATAGTGCCAGGAAAACATACTCGTTTTCCTGACACTATAGTGCCCTGAGGGTGCCCCCACCCTCAGGGACCCCCTCCCGCCCGGCTCTGGAAGGGGGAAAGGGGTAAAAACTTACCTTTTTCCAGCGCTGGCGGAGAGCTCTCCTCCTTCTCTCCCTCCGTTCCTCCTCCTGGGCTGAATGCGCCGCAAGCCTTGGCATGCATTAGCCCTATAGGAAAGCATTCTCTTTTTAGCGCTAGCGTCTTCTCACTGTGAAAATCACAGTGAGAAGCATAGCGCCTCTAGTGGCTGTCAATGAGACAGCCACTAGAGATTAGGGGGAAGGCTTAACCCATTAATAAACATAGCAGTTTCTCTGAAACTGCTATGTTTATAAAAAAATGGGTTAACCCTAGAAGGACCTGGCACCCAGACCACTTCATTAAGCTGAAGTGGTCTGGGTGCCTAGAGTGGTCCTTTAAAGGAGCAGCTGGCTAAAGGTCTCAGACAGTTAGTGCACTTCACCACAGATCGATGAAGTGCTCTTAGTGGCCAGCATGCCTTCCTCTCAATTACAGCACTATGGTGGCATACCACGCTGTGCCTGGGTACTTTGGTGGTAGTAAATGATGTTCAACCTCAGATCCATGCGTGCTGGGCATACATCTCAGGGCTATTGTTTTCTCCTGCTACATGCTAAAATGATTGACGAATATTTCAGAAAATATCTTGCAGGCCCTCAGACGGATGGTGGCAAATTGGTTGGGATAGCAGGCAGGTTCCAATGTGGACGTTACACTTGTGGTCACTGATGCGGTTGCCAGCATTGTCAGAGTTCTACGAGATGGATCCTTTGTAGTACTGTTCTGTATACATCCTACACATTGTAGTGAAGGTGGCTGCAATTCCCAAAACCAACAAAAAAGGAGCAACCATACTTTATGGAGGTTTGTTAGGGCATTTCCACCATAGTTTTATGGCTAACCAACACTTGAGGAAGGAGGAAGAGAGAACAGGGCTTCCTTAACAGTCTACAACTACACTTAAGACATGCTGAAAATAATTTTGGAATAGCAGAGGACCGAAACTGTGTGATACTATGATTAAGGAGAAACTGGCACTCTGATCCAACAGAGTGACATACTGCAGCATCAGACTTATTGTCAGGGTCTGTGATTTGCAGCATAACAGAGGCATGCTGGTAGAGGGCGACTTGCCATTGTCTGATACTGCAGCAGCAGCACAACCTCAATACAGCAGCGTAAGAAGCATTTGCCTTTTGAGCATTTTGGCATTTTGGTGGGAGCAAGTGAAGCAACAAGCAGTTGGAAGGAGAGTTATCACACTAAAATGGTCAGGGCTTACCTGTATAAACCTGCTTTGACTTCTACTGCTGACCCTCTGAGGTACTTGGATTGGAAAACAGTATGTGGCCTGATCTCTGCCTGGCTGCCAAAAAGCAATTTTCATGTCCACCGACCACTGTCCAAAATGAGTGAATGTTTTTTGTTACAAGGAGCATTCTGAATCCATAATGCTCTCAAATGTACCCGCAATTAATGGCACAAATAACCTTCCTCAAGTTCAATCTCCCTAAGTTAGGTTACCATGTTTTTTTAGTTTAATACTTGAGGTGTCATTATCTATTAGCTGATTGAGTTGGCCACTCACTTTTTTCTTTTATTTTCTGGATTTATTTTTTTATTTATTTAATTTAGTTTAATTATTTACTGCTGCTGCTCCCCCTTTTGAATTAATAGTAGAATGCAAAATGAAAAAAAAACTAAGAACGTTCTCTCGCTTAATGTTTGACAACTCACAATTTTGCATTGCAAAACAGTTAATAAAGGCTATGCGGTATTGGAGCCATTTTTGCACGGAAGTACACTAATTGGCGCCTTTCCACGCCATTTTTATCCTCCAAACTTATTTCCAAAATCTTTTGCATGGACTATAGTCAGATGAGTTACACTGCCCTATGAATGACTTTATGACCATCTGAACAACATTTTTTACTCAGCTGAATTTATTTTGCTGAACAAAACTTTTTTGCTGTGCACATTTCTAATAAATAATAAAGTGGGACACGAGGTCCTAAATACCATGGTCCAACACAATTGCTGACCTGAGGTAAATTGCAGACAGTGACTGTTAATAAAGGTTAATCTTACCTTCCAGACCTAATCTACCAGTTTTGTTAAAAAATTACTCCAAACACCATAACAACTTCTGCATTTCAAGTCGTTATGGTGGTAGGAGTCTGGATGTGCAGTGTCTGAATGAACCACTGTACATACAGAGACATTTGCACTTGTATCCTGGGGGGCTAGTTGCACCTCCAGCACATGTGAATTAGGCAACCTTTGAACTCTTTTATTTTTTTACCCCTACTGCCCTCCCTTCTTCCCACTCCCTTCACCAGTGTAAAGAATGCACATTTGTTCTGAGCTTGTTAAGTGGTCCAATCAAAGGTCATAAGAAGCCTTTGACTTGAACCTCTGTGCAACTCCCATGATGTCACAAGATGGAGACAGATCAATGCCGAAAGATGCACCTGAAGTTGCATTACAGTAAGTAAAACTTTATTTTAAAATGTTTTTAAACAACGTTTAGTGGGGGACCTAAAGAATAATGCTAATAGGACATTTTTCTAAGAAGGAACAAAAGGGTTTGAGTAACCCTTTAAACAGTTTCCATGCTAAGCTCAATTCAGAATAGCTTGTAAAATGAATAAAATTATTTTGATTCCCACAACATTGCAAAGAAATATGGGAACTGAAGTCCAACCATAAATGGAGATCTGAACAACAGCCATGCTTTATCTGAAACGCTACTGGGTACCCTAAAGATTGTTAGAATTTTCACATTTTTGCATAAATGGTACACAGCAATTTTTTATTGCTTAACCATTTAAATTTTATTTGCAGAATTCTATTTGCTTTAAAATGTGTGGTTTTTTTAATTAACATTTTAAACTTGGATATAGTTCAACATCCATCAACCATGCTGACCTTTAACATACTGCATGGTTTATATCACACAAATACAACATTTCATGAAGTCACTCTTTTTGCTGCCAGAAATGCTGATGTAATGCTATTTGATAACTATTTTCATATGCGTTTCCTTGGCATAAGCCAAAATAACTTTCATATTATTCCATTACAAACGTAAACGCTTGATGCATTTACCTTGCCAAATAATTCCATCTTGACGTCAGCTGTAGACAAGCACTAATATTTTCTTCTCTCTAACATTGAAAGAAAATCTTACACAAATGTTTTATTTTTGCCTATTTAACTTGAGATATAGAGTAGGGCACGTATACCAGTGTATGTTTTTCACAGTCCTATCCAGGTTAGTAAATTTCCATTTGCACCAAGTATACTTCTAATCTGATATTTGTCAGAAGAAGTATAACTGCAGACATCTATTTTATTTACTGCCTTGTGTTTAATGTCCGTAATAATGATCATGTCTACACAGGGTTATTTACTAGAGTGAGAATTCAAAGTGAATTTAAGTCCAGAGTAGCCAAACTGACAGCATAGATGACTTAGAGAATTTTTCAAGTTTGGAGATTTTGACCCTAAATTTGAATTTCACGTTAAAATTCTCACTGCAGTGAATAACCCATTTATAGTGAGGTGCTCTGTCTATGAGAACACATTAAGAAGTTGATGTAAACTGAAAAAGTGGGAAGCTTAATTGTATAAATATAGGATCAAGGACAGAAAAGGGGGTAACCCTGTTACAAGAATGTAGACAAAGAAGGAAAAAAAATATGTCCTAGTTATTAAATAAGGTTTGTTTAAAACGTAACTTTTATTATAGAGACAATATTTGAAAGACAAAATTAAACTAAATAAACCAAACAGGGGATAACAAAATACACAAGGGTAAGATCTAAATATGCAATATATAATTAGCTTGATTAATATAATCCAAAAGAGGATTAATATAATACCAAAAAAGGGTATATCCATATCAAGGTGGATGCATAGAAGGCAGTGTGATTAACTCTACAAACAGTAGCCAATTGCTAAACTACAACAATGTTAGCCGAGTAAAAAATGAAACTTATCATGCTGGATATCAAAGGAGGCACTGAAACAAGAGCATGTGAATATAAATATAAATAATAGTTCTTGCCCGATATGTTGTTTCAATATAGACGCTGCAAAATAACTTGTTAAGACAAAATACGTAGCGGTTATAGTCAAAACAGGGGAATGTTTCCCAAGTGTTCAAAGGCAGAATTGCCTACAAAATCCAAAGAGGTGATGTAACAAGGGCAAACCCAGATGTAGTCAAGCTTACTGCTGTCTAGAAGCTGTTAAAAAAAACACCACACTTGTTAGAGCTAAAAGAGAGAAAGAAAAATCTCATCCCATCGGCTAATTAGACTAATACCATCAAAATGAAAATTCTATCTGTGCCTTTGAGGGCGACTGTAAAAATACAAGGCAGATATCTAAAGTGACTAAATACAATACATGAAAAATATATAGGTGCGCTGTGTCTTTAATACAAAAACCTATTTTAAAGTGCAGCAAGTGTTATACTGTGCAAAGGTGCAATTTACATTACAGTGCATAAAAATCGTGAGAGTACAGTCCAGAAAATTGAGTGATGGAGTGCCCACCTCCATGGTCAGCTTGAGATTGAGATTATTCACGTTTAGGGCCCCCACAAACTCAGTAAAAATGTATTTGGTGCCTGTCCAGATTACGAGGATGTCATCTATGTAACGCCTCCATAGATAGACATGATCCATGTAGTGTTTAAGGGATTCAGAGTAAACTATTTCACTAGAAAGAATCCCACATGATCTATACCAATAGAGTGGGGTATGGAGGAATACAGGGCTTCAACATCAGGGCTACAGAGTGTTGCTCCACGTGGTACTTTTAGTGATTTCAGGCATAGGGTATCTTTAGTGTCTTTTAAATATGGCTGCAGTTTTTCCACATAAGGTCGTAAAATGTTGTCCACATAGATACTCCCCATATTTGTGAAACTATTAGAACCACATACTACAGGTCTAGCTGTGAGTGTAAGTGTATACTGTGTACTGTATACTGTTTGTCTATACTGTTTGTGTACTTTGGGGAGACAATGAAATGTGAAAATTGTGGGATTTTTTTCCCAAAAATACTGTCATATTCTTCTGTAACGGATCAACGGCACCCCGACAGGGTACCTCCGTTGAAGGATGCTCCTAGCACTTACTGAGGACTCCAAGCAGTGCAGCAGACACCACAACCACCGCAGACTCCACATCCGCTGTAGCTTGACTGGAGTCTCGCCGTCTTCCTTCCACCCTGGATCAGCTTCTGTCCTCCAGGACCGTGTGGGAAAGACCTCTTCCTTCCACCCTGTATGAACCTCCAGCATCCAGGACTGTGTGGTGAAGACCTCTCCTCCAAGGAGAGCAGGTCAGGAACAAGCTCTTAAAAGAGCTAAGTGATTCAAGCTCAGGGGAGTATGCAGAGCATAGCAATCCCCAGTGTGATTATAACAGCTCCCTCCAATAATGAGACAAGGCTACACTTAGAGGAGTCAAGAAGAACTATCTAAACCTTTATTTCCCTTGGGACCAGCCCATAGGGTCACCACAATAACATTGTTGTGAACCTCAATAAAATCACAAACAGTCAAACCATAGCAGGCAACACACAGTGACTTATCACAACACAATGGCACATTTTTAAAGGGGTGGGGGAGACAATATTTAACAGTAAATATCTCACCTGCCTGCCGAATTAGCAATATGCAAATCTACCCGAATATGCAAATGAACAAGTCTTGCAATTCAGGTAGTGCATATTGCTGTTGCTACCAACAGAGGGCACTAGACAAGCTCCATAGCCAAACCCACCAAGTTGGTAGCAAACCTCAGCAGTACAGGAGAGCAGGCAATACATTTCACAGTACACACACACACACACTATAAACAATTACATTACACACACCCTGCACCTATAATGGGTACAGGGTGACTAAAACATAAGATAAATAAAACAGCCTACATAAATAGTCTGTCTGAAGGTAGACTAGGGGCTTTAAAGCCAAATACATGAAAGAGTCATAGTCACAGGGGAGGAGGCTGGCAAGCAGGCCTCTCCAGGACCAAGTGGCGAAGGGTACTTTGTCACATCTTCTTTAGTAAGTACTCCATGATCATATGCCCTATCCAAAAGCGATATGTATTCCTTCTGGAATCTAGATGAGGGGTCTGTAGTCAATATGCTGTACGTGTTTGTATCACAAAGTATAGTCTCAGCAGTTTGAACGTAATGTTGTCTATTTATTACGACAATATTCCCGCCCTTGTCAGCTGGTTTAATAATCACTCTCTCAGTATCCCTTAGCTCACACAGTGCCTTCCATTCATCCTTAGTTAGGTTACCCCTAAGTCTCACTGTCAATGTATCCATGTTAATTTCCTTGATCATGTTGGTGGTTGATTTCACGAACATGTCAATATTTTTAAAATCACAGAAATTGGGGGTAAACTTGCTTTTAGGGCAAAGATTGGTGTAAGGTATGGGTGAACTGGTGCCAATGCACTCCAAAAGAGACACCAGATCTTGTAAACATTGGTATTCCTTTGGATTAAAACCTATTTATTTTGCCCTTTTCTCATTTTTCATCTTAAAGAACTTGTGTAGAGCGAGTCGTCTACCAAATAGGTTAATGTCTTTTATCTATTCAAAGTGGTTGAATGGAGGAGTTGGGACAAAAGACAGGCCCTTCATAAGTGCCTGCGTCTGTGTCGTGGTGAGAGTGATATCTGATAGTTTTTTAAATAGCAAAGACCAACAGCGTCAGCAACACAACGAGGAAAAGAGCATCTATAAACTTTAACCATGATAAAGTTCCCTACCAACAAAAAGCATGTGAACTGCAACAACGATAACTCCTATAATCCAGGACAATAATGTGAATTGTGACAATAAAATCATACCTTCATTCCATCAAAATTGCATTAAAAAGATATATACTACAATCATTGCAAGATGGGGTGTGGCACAGCAGGAATGTGAATGAGTTTTATATTTGTATGGTACTTCCTCATAGAGCATCTTTGTGAGGAAGTGCCGTACAGGCACGAAATGCTTCAGCGTATTTCCTGCAGTGCCCCCCATCTGTGCACGGTTTGTATTTATAAATATGTTTTATGCAGTTTTGATGGAATGAAGATACAATTTATATTGCCACAATATAGTCTGGGTTCTTGTCCTGGACTTCAGGACCCAGCATTGTTGTAGTTTGTAGACAGAACCCAGAGCCTCAATGTACTGTGCCCTAAAATTACTCACTAAACACCAAATGCTCTTTGATGTGACACGTTTCTGGCTACAAAATGTGTGCAAGTCAACACCAACCAATTACCACAATATGCATAATATGAATATCCATTACTAAATCATTTAAATAAATCCAATATTTAAAAGAAATCTCTTATTATTGCCACTGCAATTCACTGCAGTGTTTATGGTACAAATAGTCTGTGGGTGTTAAATTGGGAGATGGAAACCACAAAATCTTTGCACCATTGCCACTACTATGAGCTGGAGTGGTTATGGTGCTTAGAGTTCCCCTTTAAAATACATACACCTAAACAAAAATAATTGAATGCCGCTTCCCCAGCAGATCTAACATAAGTAATGTGCAGTCTGTGTATTTATTTTCATATCATCTGTGCTGGCTGAAGTCCCACCACATTCAATAAATCACAGGAACCATTAAAGCAAGGGTGGGGAACCTTTCGCCCTCCAGATGTTTTTGATTACATCTCCAGCTCCTTTGCCATAATGCTCGCAAAGGATCAAGGGAGATGTAGTGCACAACATCTGAATGGCCAAAGGTTCCCCATCGCTGTATTAAAGAGACAATTTATTTGTTTGCAAAAACTATTTAACATGGTAAAAATCACATATTGTATAAAGACCAATATAGAAAAAATGGTGAAATAATGTCTTTACGCCACATACATAGAAACTTGGGGGAAAGGGGGTCAATTGCTATATTTTTCTTGTTCTTTCCCATTTATATGTACATGGTACAGAGGAAGTGTTCATTATTCTTTCTATATTGGTTTTTAAACATTTTGTGTATTTAGCAAATTCCCCTATAAAATATCTGCATTTCATGCCGGCACTCAGACTGAGCATGTGGGTACACCTGGTGTTTGAGAAATGTAGGTAGTATTTGCATCGATTTTTGTGAAAGAAAGACATCATTAACCCCTTAAGGACGGAGCCAAATGTACATGTTGTGAACGAAACAAAATGTAAACAAAACCTGGCATTTGCACTACATGTCTGTCCAACTGTAATTCAACTCTTTCATAGTAAATACACCCACCCTTATTATATATCATTTTATTCAGGGCTTTCATTTAATATCAAATATTTAGCTATGAAACATAATTTAATATGAAAAAAAATGGGAGAAAATAAGATTTTTTTTAGATTTTTTTTTAGTTCTACATGACATTTTAACAGTCAATGTCATAATACTGTTTGCTTTTACTGCAATAAAATACACATATTTGTATTCAGCAAAGTCTCACGTGTAAAACAGTACCCCTATGTACAGGTTTTATTGCGTTTTTGGAAGTTACAGGGTCAAATATAGCACGTTACATTTGAAATTGAAATTCGCCAGATTGGTTACGTTGCCTTTGGGACTTTATAGTAGACCAGGAATGAAATTTACACCCACAATGGCATACCATTTGCAATAGTAGACAACCCAAGGTATTGCAAATAGGGTATGTCCAATCTTTTTTAGTAGCCATTTGGTCACAAACACTGGCCAAAGCTAGCGTTAGTATTTGTTTGTGTGAAAAATGCAAAAAACGCCAATTTTGGCCAGTGTTTGTGACTAAGTGGCTACTAAAAAAGACTGGACATACCCCATTTGCAATACCTTGGGTTGTCTACTAT